>CM036551.1:10407267-10567267 GCA_020745685.1 Tautogolabrus adspersus | reverse complement strand
CAAAAACGTATCTGTAAAGTTTATTGCTTTAAATCCACTCTGATCCTGTATTTGATCATGTCTATAAACCCCTCTATTCTAGTCCTGCTCCGAACAGGCTGTTTCTGTGTCTATAGCTTTAAATGTAAATGAGTTGTGTCTGACCACGCACCTCTGAAAGGTGCTTGGGTGGCTTGAACTTTCTTGCACCATGCCCAATTGGGAGAAAGCAGACTCAGAGGGCAGAACAAACACCTAGCTGTGGGAGTGTCAGCCACCTGGGGGGTTGATGCCCTTTGTGATGACACAAGAATCTGTTATGCTGTGGACTGATCCCACCTGAGGAGCCTTTGACCTTTTATCAGAAAGTGAAATGTGTGTTTTCGTCAGCGGAAATGGCATGAGGTCAATAACGCAGCTATTTCAGCCGATCCCTAACGCACGGACTCTGGCTGTAAATTAACAATATGTCAGGGCCTGTCACTGAGATATTCTGGTTTCATCTATTATTTAGATACCAAGGTTGTGGAGACTGCAAAAAGTCTCTGAAAGCCTTAGTACATCCACACAGGTGTATGTGATCGAGACCATGGCTAGTCATCTTCTCAGGAATAGTTGGGTGTGGTGAAGTTTGTTTGACTGACAGCTCCACTACCCTGTTAATTCTAAAGATGTTTGGAAAGGAGGACTTGATGATGTGTTATCATACTTGTTGGTTGTCAGCCAGGATAATAAAAAAACATCTGTGTGGGTATACAGAGGCTTAAAGGCTTATTAACTGTAACAAGACAAGCCTTTTTGTTTTTTAGTTCAGCCCACATCTGGCTTTAAATCAAACCTTCACAAGTCCCTCACTACATCACGTGGCAGTGATGTTTTCTCTACAGGTAAAACACACCTGACCTTATTTGTAACGCACCTTACATTTACAAGAAAATCTCAAGGTGCTACAAGTACCATAAAGACTAATAAAAACAATAGTAAACAGTCAGACTTTTTTTTCCCAAATTAGAACCACAGAATTAAAACATAAAATGAAAAAAGATGTTTCTTCTGTGTTGAACGCAGCTCTTTGTTTAACAATGTGGATTAATCTGATCGTCGTGTGAACCGAAAGGATCCAGCAGGCAGCACCGTGTCAGTCTGAGATATGCTCCACTTCGAAATGTTAACTTTCACTCCTGTTAGGATTTATAGACCGTGTGGACATGTTTACGACTCAGGAGACAGATGAAGGACTCAACATCCACTTCATCTAAACCCTCCACTTCAACATATTACCTGTCTGCCGATGTTGAAACGATGAAGGATCATCCATCAGCAGTGTGCTGTCTTCACCTTTTATCTCAGTTGATAACAGAGTCTCTCTTTCTGCACACAGTTAAAGTGAACCCTGTCTGCACACCAGTCTCTGTTATCAGCCTCATCTTCTTCTTCTCTTGTTTCTCAGTGTACGTTCACCTTTCTGTCCGTCCGTCACACTTCCTGCCTCTTCAACCAGGCCTCAATAATGGAGCCAGATCTAATTTGAAAAATAAAAATATGGGAGAACTTGTATTCAAACAAAAAATAAATGAAGGATTATTACTTTAACCAGCTATAGTTATTTAATAAAAACATTCATTTACATGTTTTCAGTTTGATTCCAGAGATGAACATTAAAAAATATCAAGGTAAAAATGTGTTTCAAATTAGGAGTCAGTGGTAACATAAAGGAAAAAACAAATCTGAGATTTTGGAAATAAAATAATAATATTACAGGAATTAAATTGAAATGTTTGAGAATAAAGTCGTAACATTACACAAATAAAGACGTAACATCTCAAGATTAAAGATGCTAAATTACAGACAAAATTGAAAATTCAAAGAATTATTACCTGGAGTCATTTTAAACTGAAACTGAAACAGTTCTTAGAGGACTCAGTCTTGTAGTCATTTATGGTCTTGCTCTTCCTGTTTTACTTGGTTCAATTGAATGACATTTTGTACTGTTCTGTCTGTTTATTGTTGTGCTTGTTTGGTACTTTTTTATGTGTATATATTGTTGAGTTGTGTGTATTTTAAAGGCCCATCTAAGGACAGGCATTGCAAATCTGTTTAGGCTTTAAATGCTGTAGTGTGTGGCAACGGTTTACTTACTCCATACTTGTCCCGTATGAAAAAACATGAAATCAATAAATTGTAAAATAACATAAAGTGGTAAAATTACGAGAATAAATGTAAAAGGATAAGATAATAGTATTATGAGAAGAAAGTTATGTATTAACAAGAATAAAACCGTAACATTACAAGAATTCATTTGTAAAAATCTGTGAATGAAGTCATAAAATCAGAACATTTTAGTTGAATATTACAAGGAAAAAGGTGAAAAATGACCAGAGTGAGTTAGTAATTTCAGGCTGTGGTTATGTATGTTTTTTTTAAGGGTATAAGAAATATGCACAGAAATGTAGGAAGTATTCAGTTCATTGTAAGGCTTACATTATTATTAAGGCCTAAAGGTCTTTACAGCACAAACAGTCTGCAGATAAAAGGTTAAATCTGTCGGTCTAAACCAACAGTGATGGTCCTGCAGGTGCTTGTGATGTTGGGTTTTAGTCTCTGAGCTCCTCACTGACTGATGTTTGTGTAGGAATGTGGGCACAGCCAGGATTAGTCAAGTAATCCCTTACCAGAACTACACTAATCCCCCACCTCATCCCTCACACCTCTGGACACAGAGCAGTTTGGACTCTACATAGGATGTGTGTTTCTTTCTGTTGTGTGTGTGACCAGTGAGCTGTGGAAACGTCTTCAGGTTCACATAGGGAAGGATGAAGGCTTTTTGTTTATGAGCTCTGGAGTTGTCCTTTCCTGTATTTCGAACATACAAAAGAAGACTTTTAAAAAAACTTTAAAAAGACAAACGTCTGATACCCTCTCTAACATATTAAAACAACATGTCAGCAACTCACAGTTCATAGTCACAGAAGATTTTGCAATGATTGGGGATCTGGCAGGGTCACTCACTGCAGGACTACTAGATTCAATGCACTAAAGAATTGCCTCTTTAACTTGATCTCCTCTTTGTACCTCGATAGAGTGGAGATGTATGTATGTATGTAGGAGAGAAAAGAAACAAATCAGAGGGAGCACATCAGCAAGATTTGTATGACTGAAGCTAGCAATCTTTAGCTGAAACGTACAGTTCCTTTGCCTCCCAGCCATGTTTACAGTACTTGTTAGCAGCTTCCTGTTTGGTGCTGGTAAGGCCGCTCCTATTGGTTGATGACAATGGCCACATCACTGAACAATTCAATTTGCATAAGACAAGAGTGAAGACCTTTGATAAAATTAAACATGTTTTTGATTTTATCGTTTAGTGAATTAGAGTCCCAAGAAAAGTCAAACAGACTATAAAACAGGATATTCACTTCTGCTTGATAGATTTGTTCAAAATTGGGTAGAAAGAATCATGTTTCCTGGAGGAAGGATCCTCCTGGGTGTGACGATCCACTTGCTTTTTATTTACTACCTACTTTGAGTTCAAATGATTGCTTATCCCTATAAATGAACTCAAATCTGCTTGACAGATTTACACACACCCTTTTTTAGATAGTCATTGTTTCCAGAGGATAAACCCTACTAAACCCCCCGTATCAGCAGCGGCAGGTAAACATTAACAACTTCATTTTACGCAAAATTGCTCAACAAATATTTGATATACTATTATGGAATTAAGGTGCAGACCTTTAAGTTCCCCTCTGAATTAAATTTGATCATTTATTTGATGTTTTTTTTCATCTGGGGCCATGTCATTTTTTCACATTCTGATGAAACACCTGATGTATTAATAAAACTGAACATCTGAGTGTTATAGTTAAGCACAGCTTCTCTTTTTGAGTTCTCTCAAAGGTTTGAAACTTTGTTGGCACTTCCAGATGGCATGCCATAAGAGACACCTGACTAAATGCAAATAACTTGTTTTTTCTGCTGATGTGCATTATTTCTCATTTAAAGCATTACAGTTCTCAGTAATCATGTGGTTGTAGAATCCAACTTTATTAAATTGTTCAGTTTAACCAACACTCAAGTAATTGTCTTTGTTCTAGTTTTAGTGACTCTAGCCCTCTGCTCTGTTTGTCCCTCTCAATCTGTTGTACAGTGTCTGGAGTTTGGCGAGGGCTCAGTTACAGGTGACATGTGTGAGGATCTGTGTGTGCTCGGCCTAGTTGAGTACAAACGCTGCCTCTACTACGAGAACGGGAAGAAGGTGATTGAGGCGCGATGGAGAGGAAATCCCATCATCCTCAAGTCCAAACTGGAAAATTTCTCCTCCTATGAACCACTGGGAATACTGGACTACCAGGTGATGTTTGCACTTGCCGCATACCAAATTGTGTAGATTTAGGTGAAGAGTATTGGGGCTGGAGTGGGGGTTATCAAGTCATCTTATCGAACCCAAGAAGACCCAGATCAGATTTAGGCTTTTTACACTCCTGATGTGTATGCCAAGTTTCTTGAGGTTTTGAGCTCTAGCTTCTCAATAACACCTTCCCAGATGGTAAGTTGGCAAGGGATTCAAATTCGCCAGTTCGCTAACGCAACACCCTCATTTGAAAACTAACAGTTTTCACAGTAAACCATCATCAAAGTCTTGGTCATCTTTTTACAGATTGAGTGGGGAAAATCACCTGCAATCTGTATTGAAAATCAAATAATGAATGGAAACTTTTTTCATATATCACCTCTGTTATCACTCTCCAAATTACAATTACAGGGTGCGCTATGGTCTCAGGTTGTCCATGATCCATCTTACCATGTAAGAGCATGGTTTGGACATTAACAGAAGCCCAAGTTAAAAATGTATTAAAACATTTGTGCCAATAATAAATCATTTACAGACGTGTGCCTGGCTCTGGTCTTGATATGATAACAGTGCCTACAAACTTTTGCACTTGTATATGAAACGTACTGTTGGAGCTTCTTAACTGACATTTCTAGAGCTATTGTATTACACCGATGAATTTCAATCACTTTCATGCATGTACGAATATTTCGAGAGTTTCCATCCCGAAAAACTGTGAATTACTTTGGAACGGAGAAAAAGAACCATTCCCTCTATTTCAAGATGGTACTGCTCAGGCCCTAATTTACCATTATTTTAAACTAATTTAATCTTCTGTCCTTCCAGGACACTGCAGAGGAGCTCTCCCCTCTTGATGTGGTTTTCTATGCCACCATGGAAGTGAGTCTGATAACGACTTCTACCAAAGTTTACATTGATGTTTGCTGTGCGTAAAGAGACAAAAGTAAATCAAGCATTCTTCTTTCGTTTAATCTCAGGTAAGAAACTCTCTGGGGCTGGCTGAGGAGGTTGAAGATGAAGAGGGAGGAGGAGGAGGAGGAGGAGGAGGAGGAGGAGGAGGGGGGAGTAACAGCTCTCTGGCCAGACTTTGGGGGCAGAAGCTTAAAAACAGAGATAAGAGTTACTCGAGAGCAGAGCTGGCCTCCCTCTGGTCCCTGCTGCAGCAAGAAGAGTACACCTTTCTCAGGTAAACCCAGTTCGGAAACTTAAACCAACTCAAACTTTAAAATATGGATTTATTCCAGGGGATGTTGCAGTCAAATTATTTAGTTTGCCTTGACTGGCACCCCAAATCGTTTTTTTAGGTCTCATTATTGCATCACCTGCCTTCAACAGTACATCAAACTCAGTCATATAATCATATTTCTTACCATAGTTCCCTGTAAATTCTCGTCACATCCTTAAAAAAGTGAGAAAGTTTGTGGGCAGAGCTGGAGGACAAACAGAGAAAGACATTAGTTTGCTTTCAGTCTGAAGGCAAAGATGCTCAGACATGCCAACACGCTGTGAGCCAAAACTCCTCCGAGTCCAGAAATAAAAGTGATAGAGCGAGACAACCTTATCTGCTTATTTGGAGGCCTGCAGACACAGCTGCACAGACAAATGGAGTTAAGTGTATAAAAACAGAAGGCAGTTGTTGCTGGTGTGTTTATGGAGCAAGCGCAGAGTGGAAATAGCCGTGCTTTATTGTCGAGCTGTGAAATGGAATACCCTTCAACTTTAGGGATAGTCGGAGGCGAACCACGGTCCAGTTTTATTGTTGAACCAGGTTTGAGAAACTAGCTTTTTCTCTCTGGAATCTTAAAACGTACTCACTTAATGTATAACCTTGATCATCGACAATCAGTTTCTTTCTTGTTTGAGGAGAACAGTGTGATGTGCAGCTTTGATAAAGGGGACTTTTTTGTCATAAAACTAGACTGTGTAAAAAAAAAAAAAAATTCAAAATCAGTGCTTCAAAGTCAGATAAATTCCAGAAAAAGGGCTGTGTCATTCACTTTTGTCCAAAGGGTGTAAATACTTCAACACCCAGAATGCACTGGACATGTTGCCTTCAAAGGCCACTCCCAGGCTGTTCCCTGTTGGATAGGCTTGACCAGCGCTTCAAGTATACATAAAAAGGTTTCCATGTGTTGACCTGTCAGAGAACGATAAAGTGATTAGACAACTTATGTTTGTTCAAAGTAAACAATGAAATTAGTTGCAGGATAACAACTCCACTTCAGTTTTCACCAAGGTACAATTCCCACAGCGGCACCACCAGCTCGAGCCGGTGTTCTGTCAAGATGTGCTGCCTTGTCCAAAAATGTTTCCAAAGCGAGAAACGTTAGCAGAGGCTATCAGTGTCCCCTTTAAAATAATGCTACCAGAACAAAGTAACATTAACTCTCTACTCCCTCCATATGCATTATTGCAGCATGGGGAGCAAGTTCTGGTTGTCTATTATTTAAGATTTCTGGGGAAGTGAATCTAAATGAACAATTATCCCCCATCAAATAATGCTCCCAGTACAGAACCAATTAAAACCCTCACTACATGATGCAGTTGCACTGTAAGGACACAGAAAGCTTGTTTTAATACTCTATAATAAAAACTTTGTTTAAGATTTTAGAGGAAGCATTTCTCATTAAACGAATAGCAGCCTCCCAACATCCTTGTCGCACTGGTTGCAAGTCCGACTCTGTCCTGATGCTATTTGGCGAATGTCGTCCCACACTCTCTCTCCCCACATTTAATGTCTCTCTTCAGCTTTCCTATCAAATAAAAGCCAAAAGATAAAATCAAACATATTTTTGTGTATTTGTGTATATTCATTCACATTGTTGCACATTCGTCTTCCCTCCTCTGTCCTCCAGAGTACTGCAGGACCTCAGCACCCATGTGGCCAAGGTGTTGGGCTCCTGCGGTCATTTCTACGCTGTGGAGTACCTGTCTGCTGGACACGCATGGGACCAGAACATCTTCTCCCTTGAGGACGTGGCTGTTTCTGGGCTGCAGGGTCAGGGCCAATCCGGGGCCGGAGGAGGGGCCAGGGGGAGGTGGACCACCAGGGAGATGGTGCATCGAATTGCTCTGAGTTTCCTGGACATGGTGTGGCACTTTGACAACGACTTCACCCACAAACTGCACCTTTGTGACATCAAACCAGAGAACTTTGCCATCAGGAAGGACCTTACGGTGAGTTTTCGTCATGTTTAGATTCATGTTGAAGGCAGTTTGTTGACCTCCTCTCCTTCAAAACAACAAAGAAAACCACAGAGCCAGCCTGAATGGCTAAAATATGTTCTAAAAATGAACATTAACTGATTAAAAGCAGAGCAGAAAAATAAAACGGTAAAAAGGTTGTTGTTTTTTAAAGCCATTACTGAGAGTAGAGATTGGAGAGCAGATAGTGGACTACGTGAGATTTTTCTTTAAGGGATTTTTTTTCAGCCTAAAGCAGAAGATGTGACCCTGCTGCTGGGAAAGTGAAGGTCACCCTGCCACATACCCCCCCCCCCCCCACACACACACACACACATCTTTGTCTTAACAGTGTATTAGCTGTGCAGCTCAGGAAGATAGACTCACCTTAAGATAAGTTATAAAAGGTCAGTGCTGTATAAATTCTCTCTATTATTAATTCACTCGTCCATTTTCAAAAGTGCAGACGGATGTCCGCTTCTATTACCACGGTCGTACTTTGTCCAGCAAGAGGAGGTGCAAACCGTTTTAAGAAAATGACTTAGAAAGGGTAGAGTGTTTGATTTTTTTTATTATTGTGATGTTGCTTCTTAAAGGTAGAGTCAGTAGAAATGCAGCTTGTAAACACAATTTTCAAACTGGGCCCCTCCTCTCATCTCACCGGAAGCACACGTCCACTGCAGGATTAAGCGACTACACTGCAAGCTGTGCAAGGAAGCACAAGCTAAACGCTTTGGAGCCTGCCTGTCAAACAAAAAGCAGATAAACTCTGTGTCGCTCTTCCTCCCAAGCTGCTCCTTAAGAGCCAAAGAGTGGGTGAAAGCCAAACCAAGGTTAACCCCGTGTTTTGGAACAAGTTTTATCCCCATGGCGATTTGCCTCACTGTAATTTTATCCAGTTATTGAAATGTATCCATTCCCAAACTCACCTTTGAGTTCATTGGCTGGAGGAAACACTTCCACTCTCCGCCCTGAAATGTCCTGATTCAACCAAAATGTGAAAATCCAGGCAGAGGACAGAGTCTCTGCAGACACAGTCACCACCACACATGTATGGAGGCCCATTAGTGTTGATTGAGCAGCATTCATTTTGTATAGGTTTATATTTTGTTTTTTAGGGAAATACTGCTGACTCTGCCTTTAAATGTTCAGATTTCTAAAATCTGTAAAACTGTAGAGTTTAAAGGGTTATTGTGTGAAATGTTTGTCAGCAGGCTTTTTTTTTAATTTAAGCATAAATTGCATTAAATATTAAATATTTCTAAGCGTACTTTAACTGCTTTAATGAGGAGTGTTTGGAGAGAGAGTGGAGAAACGAATGGAGTTCAGATTTAGCCACATGTGAAGTCATCTCAAAGTCCTCATGAATCACACTTTAATTACACTTGTCAGACTGACATGTTTATCCTGTTTGATTTATTTTTGAAATTAAAATGAAAAAATCACTAAAGACAGCTTAGAGTTTTTCTTTAAATCAGATCAAAGCAGCGTTTAAATGCATCACATGTGTTTGGCAGTGAGAAAATACACCAAATGTGTGCAGTGTTGTCTCAGATCGTTTTATAGTTCACACAGCAAACGGAGCCAGACGTCATTAACTCAGCCAACCGTCACCACTGAATCTCAACTATTTTCTGTCTCACACGTCTGGCTCAGACCGACGGGAGCAGAAACAAGGCCAAACATGAAGTTTAGCTCCAACAAACGCCAAATAGAACACAAGCTCCTCATTGTTCTTCCGCTGTTAGCAGGTTAAAGATTTTTCTGTTAAAGTGTCGACATGGAACAGATCTAACAACTCACTGTTGTCATGCCAACTACGTAAAAGGTGTCATATAAAACAAGAAAAGGCGTAAAAGCAGAAAAAAGGAGCTCTGCAGCTTCCAAACAGCTTGTTTATTTTATGAACGTTTTTACTGGAAAAAAGTGTTTTTTTTTAAACTAGTTCTATAAGTGTGATTGTTGTGATAATGATAACAAGTGATCAGTACATTTTATAGACATTATTATTATAGGACATGTTTAAATAATTAAAAATATTTTGAGAAATAAATGTTCGGGATATTGCATGAAAAAGGAACATATTCTCGCGCAATGCCACACAAAAAGATATCGAGTCACAAAATGGGGGCCACGCTGCGGTGGCACAAAAACTTTTTCACACTGGAGGTCAAAAAACATGTCTACAAAATACAAGTTGAATCTAAATTTCTAAATTCTTTATATACATTTTAAAAAGTTTATAAGAATAGATGAACTTCAGTAAAAGAGTAACCAAGTTAAATGTTTCAAATTCATAAACTGCCACTACAAATCTAAAAGTTCTCCACACACTTAAAATTCATTATATATATAAAGATAAAATATTCATTTAAAACATGAATTTATTTAATTTATTCAACTTTCAGCTCTGTGTGTTCCATGTTCTTCACCTTTATGATCTCTTAAATCAAACCTAACGATGAAGACGAAGCAGAGAAACACGGCTCGGTTTAACGTCTTCGTTTTCGTCCCGCAGGTGGTGGCGATCGACGTGGACATGGCTTTCTTTGAGCCCAAAATGAGGGACATCCTGGACCAGAACTGCAGCAGCGACGACGACTGTAACTTCTTCGACTGTTCGTCCAGGTGTAACCTGAACAAACGCAGGTGCAGCCCCCGCCGCCGGAACAGCAACCTGCAGGTGAGACGGGGGAGACTGTGGAGACGGGGGAGACGGGCGCCGTGGAAACCTGGTCACTGGTGATGATTTGATGTGTAACTGAAAACTTCATAATACAAAAACATGTTCATGTTACACACGGAGAAGATCTTAGTCAGTTTTTACCTGAATGAGATCAGTGCACCAATGTTACATCACTAACAAGAGAACTTAATAATCATCATCAAGAATGAATTTACTCTGATTTCAAATGTTCTTTTTAATCAGTCAAAAAAAGAATAAACACTTAATGTCTGTTTCATCAAAAAAATGTGATGAACTTGAATACATTTCTCAAAAAGTTATTACAAAATAAAAATCTCCATTTAGGACACACGACTGTTATAGGGGGTTAATAATTATTATAAAGTATCTGATCATATTTTTTTCAGCAGGCTTGTCCACGGTCAGTTGAAGACCACTCGTGCCTCTTGTTCCCACTTTTCTTTGATGTGTGAGTTGTGGTCGTTACAAATGTTGAAAAATGTCTAACTTTGCACTTCTGTTTTAAAATGATGTGAATATGAAGCATATCTGAAAAAGTGCTTCTGCTCGGGGCCGTGTTTGTGCGGAAGATTTGAAAACTTTGTAGCTCACTTTTATTTGTAAATTAGGGGTTATGTCATCAAACCTTTCCTTATGCATGATTCAAATTCATGATTATGAATTCATCTATTTGAACAGTGTTTTTGTACTTGACAAAAAAGAGAAAGAATATTCTGAATAAGAATGTGAAACTATTAAACAACAATAATGTCATATTGTGCAAACAAAAGAAAATTTTAAAAAGAAGAAACAAAAGCAGCAAAATTCAGAACATAACAAGTGTCTTCTCTGGGATTTTCTCTGTAATTTCTTCGTAAAACGCCTGCTGTGTATTTGTATCTGTTCTCAGAGAAACATTTCTCTAATATTCTCATATTGAACTAAAATAGAAAATGGGAATTTAGGCCTCTACACCTTCAGGCTGCTGTGAGTCGGCCTCAGTTCTAGATACAGCGTTGGATAATGGAAAAAGTTAGGCATCGACCGTGATCGATCTCTCAAAGCATTTAACTGTGTGTGTGCGTGTGTGTCTGTGTGTCTGTGTGTCTGTGTGTCTGTGTGTGTGTCAGTGTGTGTGGAGGGAAATAATTACAGATCTACGTAAAGAGAGCACAAACCTTCTGATACATGTCAGGATTTTAATCCAACAAGAAGAGATTATTCGTTAAAAATCTGCCTGTCATTTGATTATTTTTAATTTTAGAATAAAACATCTAGATGTAAAAGTGTTTTTATGATGTTCAGAGAAAAGACAAATATCAGTCTAAACGTTGCCTTCAATGGGGGGGACAAAAGTGAAAATAAACATTTAAATATGAAGTGTATTAAATCTCCTCAGGCTCGTTTAACACAGTAGAAATTAATGTTATCAGTTAGCTTTATTGGATGTTATATATCTGTGTTGAATTTATTTAAATCGGTGTTTCCAAAGAGTGACAGGATTTAAAAGGTTTCTGCACAATGTACAGAAATATGAATTTATTATTGTCTTTAGGAGAACTTTTGGAAACGGTGAGGAAGAGGTGCTGTGCAAAACAAAAAAATGCTTAACATTGTAAATATGAGAGATCAGAAGCAATAACCAGTTACAGTTATTATTACGACAATTATAAATATGAATGTAATAAACTTTGTAGGAGACTATGTCTACACGAGCATCACAATTTAGAGGAAAAATAAATTACCAATTTTTGAACTTGAATTATTAATTTTTTTTTACTGAGTTTAAGCTCAAGAGTTTCCAGAACTTTTGGTGTAATTATTCACTTTATCTAAAGAAGAATTAAATGTATATCATAATAATGATGAGTGGCTGTATTTCTCTAAACGCAACATAACATCTCATCAAATTTAACCACTTCTAAAATAACGGCAGATATTTAAAGTCATATATTGTGTGAATAAAAATGTTAATTGTGACCGTGTATTGAAAAGGTTAATTATTATATTTTGAAATGGAAATTAAATAGTAAAAATGATAACTATTAATAGTTAAAAGAAGAAGAAGAAAATAAATGTTCGGGACACAAAGGCCAAGCAGGCTGTCACCGTCATCATTGTCATCGCCATGACAACGTCCAGACAGACTTTCATCACCCTGCCGGCTCCTGTATCACATGTCACGTGAAACGAGACACCTGCATTCATCCGATGAGATATGCGTGAACATGAGACCGAGGGAGAATGTTTTCTGCAGGTGATGACAGAAAGTGATGCAAAAACATCCGATAAAAGAGGAGAAGGCGGAAAATGATGCTGATGATGAAAACTTGTACAAAGGAAGCAGAAGCCAATGCAGATTTATTATCGTAGACGATGCAAAGAAAGGTCACCAGGATAAGGACTTAAGGGGAAAAAGCTAATATATTTATGAGAAGTTTGGCAAATATTGTGAAAAAACCTGGGAAATAGAATCAAATAATAAAGATACAGTTAAAAAACAAATAACAGTGATGTTAAAATGAATCAAAAGGAAACAATAAAATGAATCTGAACAGGAGTTTAAATGAAGAAATTAGCAAAACTATAGAGGGAAAAAACGAGGGAACAACAAAGTTAAAACTGTAGAGAAAGTGCATCAAATAAGGAAATGAAAAAAAGAAGATTATTGAAAAGGAGGACAAAATTAAACACAAATAAGGCAAAAGCAGGAAAAAGAAGAAAGGATGGAGTGAAAAACAGAAATGAAGGATAAAACAAAGAAGAGTTCAAATCATCAAATATAAAAGATCCAGGTGAAAGGGAAAGACGTCCACAGAGATGGAGGAAAACAAAAAACAACTGAAGATAACCAAAAGAAGGGAAAACAAAAATAATGACAAAAAAGAGAAGATTAAGAAAAGGTCAAATGATGAACAAAGGAAGAGAAGAACAAAGGAAACAGACGAATGAAACAAAGAGCAGACTGGACATGAGGTAGAAGGTGCTGATGACACGGCGATGACACACTGCTGTCCTATTGGCCCATCTGGGACCCATCAGGTGACCTCTGACGACCCTCCGCCTGTCAGTCATCTGTGAGGAGAAAGGAAGCATTGTCGTTTCAACTGCGTGTGCGTGCACGTGTGCGTGCACGTGTGTGTGTGTGTGTGTGTGTGTGTGTGTGTGTGTGTGTGCGTGTGTGTGTGTGTGTGTGTGTGTGTGTGTGTGTTTCAGTCTGCTTGTGGGGAAATCTTCACATGGTCACAGTCACGGACTTTAATTTAATTGGTTTGACATTTGACTGAGTGATAAATCTAGACTGTTCGAAACAGCAAGATGTCGTCTGCATAATGACGGTGAAAACAGGTTAATATTAAGGAGTCTTTGTTGTTTTTTAGTCCGTCTTTTTTTTAATCTCTTTTTCAGCTTATTTCACCATCAACTCTGTCTTTTGTCTTAAGTTTTTATTCCTCTCCGTGTCTTTCTCCTTTTTCACTGCAGGTGATCTGTGAGAAGATCTTCAGGCCGTGGTTTTCTCCCACGCTGCTTGGGGCCAAAGCAGGGCTCCCTCTGCAGGTAGTAGTCATAGTAGTAGTCATAGCAATAGTTAATTGCAGGTGTATTTTGTTCACTGCATGTAACTACATTAAGCTTCTGTATTTACATTTATTTAACAATAAAGGCATTTCATATTAGTACACTGTCATGTTTCTGCATCTAAACTGTCTCCTGTGTTTCCTCGCACAGGTGGAGCTGCAGCGAGCGGTGCAGGAGTGTTCAGAAACAGAAGGAGGTGGGGACGACAAAGAGGAGGATGGGGGAAGAGGAGGAGGAGGAGGAGGAGGAGGAGGAGAGGCAGAGAAAGGCGGAGGCGTCCATCAGCGTCTCCTCAACATCCTGAATCGCCTTCTCCAGGAAGGAGCAGCTTCAGTGGAGGGAGGAGAATCCTGGGAGGGGAAAGGTCACGTCCACACGGCTCTGAACTTCTGAGGAAGTAATGTGAAGACAGAGCCCTACGAAGGGCCCTACAGAGAAGAACACACCTTAAACAGAAGGTGTAACGGTTTTATAAAAAGTTTATAAGGGTATCCTTGAGCTTGTTTTCCTCCAGAAGTTTGGGGAACACAGACTCTCGTGAAATCTTCATCATTAAAACTAATGATGTAAAGAAAATTAAAAAAAATTGTTTACATACTTGCTGAAGGGAATGAGTCAGTCATGTGGATGATTTTGGTGAAAGAGACACAGTTTAAGCCAGCAAAGTGAGGAGCTCTGAAAGGGTCGGAATCCATGGACAGACATGGACTAGATTATAGACTCTAAGAACATATACCGTGGACTCCCCTCTTAAGACACTTTTTAGTCAGCTTTTTTTTCAGGTTTAGCTCTTTCAATTCAATAAAAGACAATAGAAGGCCAAATTTGTAAAAGATTGAAGAACTTGTCTGGCCTGCACTGATCCTGGACATTAAAATGACCCAACAACTTTTCGAGGAACTAGACTGGAACTGGTCAGACCTCCAAGATTTTGAGTCCCAGTTTCTTTATTTTTTTGCAGAGGCAGAAATGTGGATTTCATGTGAACAAGTTTCTTGATGTAAATATTGAAAATGTTGTGATGTTGCAGAGACATCACTTTTGATTTTGTGACGCTGAATCTTGTTGCTGAAACTCTGTGTGAGAGAGCTCAGCGATGCCTTATTTGTCTTCTCATTAGAGGAGATTAATTTGGATCCAGTGACCATGGATCCTCTCTAATTATTCCTACTGTTATCAATCCTCCTAGTCTCAGTGAGATTGAAAAACAAAGTGTAAATATTAAGCACCAATGATTTTAGGTCAATTAAATGTGTTAGCGACTCTTTAGGCTTTTGGGAAAGGATTCAATTTGTGTATTTGTTTGTTTTGTTTTGTCATTTTAACATTTGAAAGTGATGCAGCATTGATGCACTTCAAGCTTGAGGTTCCAGATGAAAATGATATTGAGCAAAATAAATCAAGAGAACAATTTAACTGGTAAAGCAACAGAAATTCAAAGCAATAAAAATCAACAAAATATTTTTTGGAGTCGCTGTTATATATAGATATATATTTAAGCTTCCATGATGCTTCTTCAACAAAGAAACCAGGTTGACCTAAACCAAGGCCTGACTTTCCAACTACTTCCGTTAAAGTTCTTCCATTAAACAGAAGAATCAGACTTTGAACACAACCTTGTTGGTGGTGATGATTACATATTTTAACAAAATGTTTTTTTAGTGCTACAAACACCTCACATTACATAAAAGAAGTAGAATATAATGTCTCAGTATTAAAGTCAATACAGAAGTGCCTCGAATGAACATTTTTACAAATGGCAAACAGCCCCTATAACTGAAAATTTGCATTTCAATTGTTGACGAATAGTCTATGATAAAATGTTCCTACTTGTCAGTTTATTTAGTCCATCAGTAAACATTTTCCTGATTGGTGTAGGGTCCCAATCTCAAAACAGCATGATGTTCATTTAGTGAATTATGGTCCCATTTAGAGTCACAGTGACCTGAAAGCAGCATCCCAGTGGTTTGTGGTAGTAGGCAATTGTTTGTCACTTTAAGTGAAGTAGCTGCAGAGAGGCAATGATTTGGACGCAAAAAAAACAGCCAAGCTCTGGTGTTGAAAAATGAAGCCAATGCAGAAGATCAAGAAACTGCAGTTCTTCAAGTGTCTCTGAGGCTGAATGCAAAAACCCCAGATGTCCTATAAACACCTATATTAAAATTCAATTTTAACAGCAGAAATAAAAATGTTTACAGCCAGGTTCAAAAACAGTTTTGTGTTAATAGTTCATTTCTTTATTAGGTTGTGATCATATTTAGGTTACAAGTTACGCATAATAAGGGGAGTGGCTGAGTTTACTGACAGGTGGACTCATTTTAGCTGTGTGTCAGGAGGCTTAAGGCCCACCTAGCTCCACCTCTTCGTCTGTTTCTACACTAAAGTTAGGTTGAGTCAGCATTGCCAATATGGCGTCCGCCATTGTTTGGCTTCAACACTCTGGTTGAGAAACGAATGAGTGACATCGCTGAGACTAGGTCCATGTTAAGTCCAGTGGTTCTGTTTGAATTTTACAGTACATGATCAGGTTGTTAATATCAAGCACTTATTCTAGAATCTTCCATCTGTTGTATCAGTCTCAAAAGTTGAACGTTTAGTTTTTTAACATATGTTAGTGACCGAGCAGCTTCAAACCCAACATCATCAATGAGTTTAGACAAATCAAACACTCAACTGTTTTCCTCAGTTTTCAATGTGTCTACTCATAGGTGGACCTTTTCCAGGTGAGAAGATATTAAACTAATTTATATTTCCAGGATTGAGTCTGAAAACAGTAGAAAACCACTTCACCAAGTTTATTTATAGATTTCTGTGTATTCTATTCTTGTTTTTGAGGTTTGTCCTTCATTCCTTTTTGAGGTGTGTTCCTTGCCATCATTGTTTCATATCATCGATTTTGTTTTGAAATGTGAAAAACAATAAAACTTTTGTCATAACAAAGAATGCAAGGTAAGTCTTTCGCATTGGCACTATAGGGCTTACTCCCACTTCTTAATGACAGTCTATGATTAAGTTCAACATGCAAAATGACAGTATCTGAGTAATGAACCGTTACATTATTTCAGACCATTAGCTAATGCTAACATTAGAATTCAGCTACCGGAAATAAAAAAGCTGGAAATAGATCCAATAAATTCAACCTCAGGCTCAAACGCTCGCGACCAAGGCATACATGAGAACAAGAGTACTCCGAGACCAAGACAAGACCAAGACCAAGGCAGGACGAGACAGAGAGAAGACAAAGACCATGAATATCTCTGAAAAATCATCATCTTGTGTCCAGGGGGCGCGTAACTCACTTAGACTGTAACACCAGGAAGGTTGCGTCCGTAACCAGCGGAAATCAAATTATGAATGAATTGATGTCATTCGTTCTTTTAGAAAGGTACGTTCTCCTTCTAATCACAGTAATGACGGTGATCAGTGGTAGTCTTGATTTTATATCCGGAGTCAACCTGTCACGGAGGGGGGAATTGGGACATTGGTGTGGACCAAGGGCTGTCTTAAAGTTTTCCCAGAAGGATAACCACAAAAATCGCAAGCGAGAGATTGGAGAGGGGGAAATTAGAAATTGTATAGAGCCAAAAAAAAACTCCTAAACCCTCTACCAGCGAGTCTGCACCGATGCCGACTTTCGGATCACCTGCAACGCCTATTGTGTCCGGTCGTCATGGAGGAAGCAACCTACAAATGTAAGTTCCGTGAACGTGCCTACAAACATTGCTCCAACTAAGATAGACATTGAATATCGTCATACAGTTGAGGTGTTTATTTATTGTAAAGTGTTTTATATTTACAGGGACTGTTGCAAAAACTAAAGACTATTAAATCATGTTGCAGACAACTTCTCACTGTTCATATTTATTTCTTATTTTTCTACTTTTGTTGTCTTTGTAAAATCTCAATAAAAATTTAAGTTACAACAAAAAATAAACTTTTTGCTGCTCTGATGTTCAACAACAGTATCCTTGTCTGTGCATTAATTTAGGACAACCTGTTCTAAGAAATAACAATAAATCAACTGAACATTAAATTATAAATTACAATAAAGAATGAAGCTCCATCTGATAGTTTTTTTATAAGTCTACACTAGTATAATTTACTAGAGAAGAATGAGAATAATATACATAAAGATTTTTACAGAATACATTAGCTACATAAAAAAGCCATTCCCACAAGATGCCGCTGAGAAACCATGGTAACACACAGTTCCTGATTCGGCCTGAGAGAGTGAAGTTTTTCCCAAAGCCTGTCTTGATGAAGGGGACTTCATTCAACTGCGAGTGTGACTTCTAACGCAGTGCACTGCGTCACGGAGGGGGAGGGTGTAGGGTTGGTTTGAAAAAGGCCCAATGAGTCAGCACACACCTGACTCTGCACTGAGTTGATTCCTTTACCAACCTCAGTGAGAAGCTAGAGATAGTGCCCCAACCCCAAATCGCCAGTGTTAAAACCTTAAGACGTGCATCTAAGATACTAAAATGTGCATGCAATTTATAAAACAGAAGTGCAATATAGAAACTGCACTTAACGTTTAAAAGAAAAGGTATCCATTTCACCTTCCAGGCTCTGTATCGTTCCCTGCAGAGAGATTGAATCCTGCTGAAATTCCCTTGAGATGTTCCTTGTTGCTCTGGCCACATGTGGATGAACTGAGGTCATGATAGATTTAACATGAGCAAAAAAAAAAGACTCAACATTACTATGAGTTCATAATCTGAGCATAAATGACTCTAACAGGCATCAGAAGAAGCCGTGTGTTTTAGATTTCGTCCTCTCTCCGAGCAGCCCGAGGCCCACACAAGGTCCACTCATTTCACACTAAGAACATATTATTTTTTCAGTCTTCAAACATTTAGTTTACATCTGGTCCAAACGTGTCATTATTTTGTAAGAGATGGAGGGAGGATGAGGCCAACATGTTGTGTCTACCGTCAGTCTCCTGGTCCGTCTTCTTCTTCTCTGCTTTAACTCAGGTTTCTGTGATTTTAGCAGAAACACAGTAACCTGATCATCTCAGAGGCCCATGTCTGGAGAAATATAGATCTGTATCAGCACTGTTAGGAAATCCACAGATATTAAATCCTGCTGAGGGTTTTTCCTCCTTTTATTATGATTTTACAGATCGGGGTGAAGTTGGTTTCCAGATTTTCAGACTGTAAAAGATGTTAAAGACATTTTCCTGTGAAAGAAATGCAATCAGTTCTTTAATGTCAGCATCAAACTACAGGTGGCTTTAGAAGCCTAGAACACCAAGCCAAGAGGAGGGACTCCACTGGTTGTAACAAGCACTGATTTATTCCCTCAGTAACTATTTTCCTGATGACTCTATGGTCTCAATCAGCATGATGTTCATTCAGTAAATTATGGTCACATTTTGAGTCAAACAGACCAGAAAGAGGCGGCTGGTTCCTTCTGAGTCATAAGTTGATAGCACAGCCAATCTGATGCAAACCCGCCCACTGCAATATTAGACACGTCAGGTGACAGTCAAAAGAGTAGAAAAGTCTGAATATTGTGACCTTTGGGGGTGATGAAAGCTCCATAGACTGTATAAAAAGATGAACAACATGACTTCTCCACAAAACTGAAGCCATAAAATCTGGCGCTCCCATGACTAAGATGGCCCTGAGGGTCAACTGTCTAAATATTTCACCTGCTGCAAATATATTTCACTTGCTGCTAATATATTTCACCTGCTGCAAATATATTTCACTTGCTGCAAATATATTTCACTTGCTGCTAATATATTTCACTTGCTGCCAATATATTTCACTTGCTGCAAATGTATTTCACCTGCTGCAAATATATTTCACAAACTGTAAAGGGTATGCCCATACTACTTGTTTATGATTGAACTGAAGGTACGTCAGTACAAACATGTGACTCTCTTCTTCTGTACTGTCTCGGATGTGTTGTCTACGGTGCTAGTTTCTTAGACCGGTAAATCAACTCAGTGCTCAGGCTTATACTGAGAGTTTGTTGAACCTTCTTTCTGAAACGGGCCCCTGGTCACCTAAAAGCACAGACTGCTTAATTTATGTTTTTATATATATATACATATACAGTATATATATATTTGAATCTTTGGTGTACATATAAAGTTAATAATCGTTGCTCTATTTATCATTTTCTTTTCTAAACACACACTGTTTTTTTCTGTTTATTTGTTGTCGTAGTAAATTGTGTATATAATTATTAATTTTACTCATGCTACATCGTTGATTACTGTTCATATTGTTTAGTATGATGTCGATGCTTTGGCAATAATGTTTAAGTAACATTCATGCCAATAAAGTTTTCTAAGTTGAAAATTGGGCTGAAGCTCTCCTTACTCTCCAGAGGGGAGGGGGAGAAAATCGAGCCAGTCGAGGATTCAGTCCCTAGTTCCTGAAGCCACGTGTGGTAGGTATAGGGAGGTTTTGCAGCACATCCCCTGTCTCCATTGATATCATAATATCATATCATGAGACCATTACTTGTTACTAATGGTAGTAATGATGATGATGATTGCAATAATTATTGTAAGGATGATGATATTGTGGATGAATATTAGTATCGTTGCTATATCAAGTAAATCTTATTATTATTATTTTTTTATAATTATAATTATAATATATATGTAATTATAATTTTTTCTTTTCCTCTTTCTTCCAACAATCCTTTTTTCGCCTGATCTCACGCAAACCCGACTGCCTCCCATACGCCCTCCGGAAGGCTAGAGGTCGCACGAACCCGACTGCCTCCCCAATGCCCCCCGGAGAGCGAGAGGTCGTGCGATCTTGTTACTAATTATGGTAATGATGATGGTGGCAATGATGATAAGTATCATTGCTATAACAAGTAAAACAATTTTTATTAATTTAATTTTTATTTTATTTATTTAATTTTAAGTTTATTTATTTTATTCCCCCCCCCTTTTTTTTTCGGCGATCTCCCGCGAACCCGATCTGACTCCCAGTCTCCACCCGGAGGAGAGCGGGCGGGGAGCGAGAGGTCGCGCGATCTCCCGCGAACCCGATCTGACTCCCAGTCTCCACCCGGAGGAGAGCGGGCGGGGAGCGAGAGGTCGCGCGATCTCCCGCGAACCCGATCTGACTCCCAGTCTCCACCCGGAGGAGAGCGGGCGGGGAGCGAGAGGTCGCGCGATCTCCCGCGAACCCGATCTGACTCCCAGTCTCCACCCGGAGGAGAGCGGGCGGGGAGCGAGAGGTCGCGCGATCTCCCGCGAACCCGATCTGACTCCCAGTCTCCACCCGGAGGAGAGCGGGCGGGGAGCGAGAGGTCGCGCGATCTCCCGCGAACCCGATCTGACTCCCAGTCTCCACCCGGAGGAGAGCGGGCGGGGAGCGAGAGGTCGCGCGATCTCCCGCGAACCCGATCTGACTCCCAGTCTCCACCCGGAGGAGAGCGGGCGGGGAGCGAGAGGTCGCGCGATCTCCCGCGAACCCGATCTGACTCCCAGTCTCCACCCGGAGGAGAGCGGGCGGGGAGCGAGAGGTCGCGCGATCTCCCGCGAACCCGATCTGACTCCCAGTCTCCACCCGGAGGAGAGCGGGCGGGGAGCGAGAGGTCGCGCGATCTCCCGCGAACCCGATCTGACTCCCAGTCTCCACCCGGAGGAGAGCGGGCGGGGAGCGAGAGGTCGCGCGATCTCCCGCGAACCCGATCTGACTCCCAGTCTCCACCCGGAGGAGAGCGGGCGGGGAGCGAGAGGTCGCGCGATCTCCCGCGAACCCGATCTGACTCCCAGTCTCCACCCGGAGGAGAGCGGGCGGGGAGCGAGAGGTCGCGCGATCTCCCGCGAACCCGATCTGACTCCCAGTCTCCACCCGGAGGAGAGCGGGCGGGGAGCGAGAGGTCGCGCGATCTCCCGCGAACCCGATCTGACTCCCAGTCTCCACCCGGAGGAGAGCGGGCGGGGAGCGAGAGGTCGCGCGATCTCCCGCGAACCCGATCTGACTCCCAGTCTCCACCCGGAGGAGAGCGGGCGGGGAGCGAGAGGTCGCGCGATCTCCCGCGAACCCGATCTGACTCCCAGTCTCCACCCGGAGGAGAGCGGGCGGGGAGCGAGAGGTCGCGCGATCTCCCGCGAACCCGATCTGACTCCCAGTCTCCACCCGGAGGAGAGCGGGCGGGGAGCGAGAGGTCGCGCGATCTCCCGCGAACCCGATCTGACTCCCAGTCTCCACCCGGAGGAGAGCGGGCGGGGAGCGAGAGGTCGCGCGATCTCCCGCGAACCCGATCTGACTCCCAGTCTCCACCCGGAGGAGAGCGGGCGGGGAGCGAGAGGTCGCGCGATCTCCCGCGAACCCGATCTGACTCCCAGTCTCCACCCGGAGGAGAGCGGGCGGGGAGCGAGAGGTCGCGCGATCTCCCGCGAACCCGATCTGACTCCCAGTCTCCACCCGGAGGAGAGCGGGCGGGGAGCGAGAGGTCGCGCGATCTCCCGCGAACCCGATCTGACTCCCAGTCTCCACCCGGAGGAGAGCGGGCGGGGAGCGAGAGGTCGCGCGATCTCCCGCGAACCCGATCTGACTCCCAGTCTCCACCCGGAGGAGAGCGGGCGGGGAGCGAGAGGTCGCGCGATCTCCCGCGAACCCGATCTGACTCCCAGTCTCCACCCGGAGGAGAGCGGGCGGGGAGCGAGAGGTCGCGCGATCTCCCGCGAACCCGATCTGACTCCCAGTCTCCACCCGGAGGAGAGCGGGCGGGGAGCGAGAGGTCGCGCGATCTCCCGCGAACCCGATCTGACTCCCAGTCTCCACCCGGAGGAGAGCGGGCGGGGAGCGAGAGGTCGCGCGATCTCCCGCGAACCCGATCTGACTCCCAGTCTCCACCCGGAGGAGAGCGGGCGGGGAGCGAGAGGTCGCGCGATCTCCCGCGAACCCGATCTGACTCCCAGTCTCCACCCGGAGGAGAGGGGGCGGGGAGCGAGAGGTCGCGCGATCTCCCGCGAACCCGATCTGACTCCCAGTCTCCACCCGGAGGAGAGCGGGCGGGGAGCGAGAGGTCGCGCGATCTCCCGCGAACCCGATCTGACTCCCAGTCTCCACCCGGAGGAGAGCGGGCGGGGAGCGAGAGGTCGCGCGATCTCCCGCGAACCCGATCTGACTCCCAGTCTCCACCCGGAGGAGAGCGGGCGGGGAGCGAGAGGTCGCGCGATCTCCCGCGAACCCGATCTGACTCCCAGTCTCCACCCGGAGGAGAGCGGGCGGGGAGCGAGAGGTCGCGCGATCTCCCGCGAACCCGATCTGACTCCCAGTCTCCACCCGGAGGAGAGCGGGCGGGGAGCGAGAGGTCGCGCGATCTCCCGCGAACCCGATCTGACTCCCAGTCTCCACCCGGAGGAGAGCGGGCGGGGAGCGAGAGGTCGCGCGATCTCCCGCGAACCCGATCTGACTCCCAGTCTCCACCCGGAGGAGAGCGGGCGGGGAGCGAGAGGTCGCGCGATCTCCCGCGAACCCGATCTGACTCCCAGTCTCCACCCGGAGGAGAGCGGGCGGGGAGCGAGAGGTCGCGCGATCTCCCGCGAACCCGATCTGACTCCCAGTCTCCACCCGGAGGAGAGCGGGCGGGGAGCGAGAGGTCGCGCGATCTCCCGCGAACCCGATCTGACTCCCAGTCTCCACCCGGAGGAGAGCGGGCGGGGAGCGAGAGGTCGCGCGATCTCCCGCGAACCCGATCTGACTCCCAGTCTCCACCCGGAGGAGAGCGGGCGGGGAGCGAGAGGTCGCGCGATCTCCCGCGAACCCGATCTGACTCCCAGTCTCCACCCGGAGGAGAGCGGGCGGGGAGCGAGAGGTCGCGCGATCTCCCGCGAACCCGATCTGACTCCCAGTCTCCACCCGGAGGAGAGCGGGCGGGGAGCGAGAGGTCGCGCGATCTCCCGCGAACCCGATCTGACTCCCAGTCTCCACCCGGAGGAGAGCGGGCGGGGAGCGAGAGGTCGCGCGATCTCCCGCGAACCCGATCTGACTCCCAGTCTCCACCCGGAGGAGAGCGGGCGGGGAGCGAGAGGTCGCGCGATCTCCCGCGAACCCGATCTGACTCCCAGTCTCCACCCGGAGGAGAGCGGGCGGGGAGCGAGAGGTCGCGCGATCTCCCGCGAACCCGATCTGACTCCCAGTCTCCACCCGGAGGAGAGCGGGCGGGGAGCGAGAGGTCGCGCGATCTCCCGCGAACCCGATCTGACTACCAGTCTCCACCCGGATCTTTCCCTCTTTCCCTCTTTTTCCCTCTTTCCCTCTTTCCCTCTTTCCCTCTTTCCCTCTTTCCCTCTTTCCCTCTTTCCCTCTTTCCCTCTTTCCCTCTTTCCCTCTTTCCCTCTTTCCCTCTTTCCCTCTTTCCCTCTTTCCCTCTTTCCCTCTTTCCCTCTTTCCCTCTTTCCCTCTTTCCCTCTTTCCCTCTTTCCCTCTTTCCCTCTTTCCCTCTTTCCCTCTTTCCCTCTTTCCCTCTTTCCCTCTTTCCCTCTTTCCCTCTTTCCCTCTTTCCCTCTTTCCCTCTTTCCGACTCCCGGTTTAAAGGGAAAAATGAAAAAAAAATTGCTTTTTAAATATTTATACAATCACATTTTATTTTACTTGTTTCTTCTTAACAGTTCAGATATTATGCCCAGTTGGAAAAGTGTGTTCACAAGCACAAGTGAATACACTTCCAACTGGGCATAATATCTAAACTGTTAAATAGGAACAAGTAAAATAAAATGTCCTAAAGCAGGCCTACCTCTTGAATGGAAGTGGGAATGCAACCGTTGACGAAACACTGAAAATAATAGAAGCATTTTGTATTTTTCATTTAATCCATTTATTGTGACATGTATGATAGCCTTGCAAAGTAAATATATTTTTAAAAAAAGGGAAGAAAGAAATGCATCCAAATAACGTTAAGTACCTGTTCTCATGCGAAGTATCTGACAACGACAGAAGAAATCTCCCTCATGCCTCCCGGAGAACCATAATTATCCTCCTTAAAAAGAACAAAATTAAAACAGGTCAGGGTAGGGAATAGAATGCCAAAGTAACTGCAGTTTCATCATTATTCCAATAAAAGGATTTGAAATAGTCAGAATTTATCACAAACAGTAACAATTTTTGATAAGGACAAGCAATGCTTTTTCACTCAACATGTTTACATACAGACTTCTTTACAAACACATTTCAAGAGGCTGAAGAGTCTTGCCATTACATTTGAGCTGAATTTAGAGTTAAGTGTCTGGATGACTGTCCGCCTGTCTATCTCAGCCTTATTGTACACTAATAAAATATATATTAATGTGTGATTCTGGGAAGAAAGACATTTTATGATTTTTATTTATTAAAACTTTATTTTGATAATTTTCTCCTGTTTTATATAGTATTAAATTAAATAGAACAAAAACAATTGAACAATGCTTTTGCATTTAGAAAGAACACAAAACAGGAAATACATGTATATATATATATATATAAATAAAGCCTCTCTGAAGCATCTGACGACGACAGAAGAAATCGGCTCTCCTCGACTATCTGCTGAGAAACAAAAGAAAAACAAAGACCTTACTATTTTAAAACTTATCATTTTCTCGAGTAGTTATTGGGGGGGGGCAAGGAAGCAAAACGTAACATAACTTAATAAATCCTTCAAACGGGAGCTTCTTGGTGTGCAGATATTGTTTTGTTTTCCTTACCTATTTTTTTTTTCGGATCCAGAACCCACTGAGGGATGTGTGTCTTTCCTCATTTTTCATCGTTATCAAGCAGCACATCAAAAATAAAACATATCCTTCCTTTCTGGGTTCTCACAAATGCCGTTAACTAAATAAATGGTATCCTGAAATCAGAAAGAGTAAAATATGTTACTTAAATGTGCAGACATATATTTATTTTATGCATGCAAGATCCATTTAGCACTGTAATAAGTGTTGACTGTTTACCATGTTTATTTTTGTCTGGACGAGACAGGAGACTGATGATACATCCAGAGAGTACAGCCATCGAGGGCAGGAATCGTATTTGCAGTGAGCTGATCTGAAAAATCATAAAGCTTTATGTTGAGTTCAGAACAGCCTCGTGAAAATCACATATCACAGTTATTTAAAAGGATTTGTACAAATACCTGACTGTTGTCTTGTTCGGTCAGTGTAATCATCTTCATGCTGCTTTTGTCTTGGCTGTGAAACAGATATTTCATCATTACTTGAGTCCCATTCCTCTGTATAAATCACAGCTGTAGTATGTTTTAAAACACTGATACATACGCCACCATGGAGGCAGAGCCGCACTCATGTGGTGAGTTCAAAGTCATGAATGACCAGATCGGGCCAACAGTGAATCATGACCAGGAAGTGAAGGTCCCAAAGACCAGTTGGAAAAGTGTGTATTCACTCGTGTTTGTGAACACACTTTGCCAACTGGGCATAATATCTAAACTGTTAAAAAGAAAAAAGTAAAATAAAATGTCTTCAAGTCCTAAAGTACCTCTTGAATGGTAATGGGATTGTAACAGTTGAGAAAACACTGAAAATAATAGAAGCATTTTGTATTTTTCATTTAATCCATTTATTGTGACATGTATGATAGCCTTGAAAAGTAAATATATTTTGAAAAAAATGGAAGACAGAAATGCATCCAATTAAAGTAAAGTACCTGTTTTCATGCAAACTCTCTCTGAAGCATCTGACGACGACAGAAGAAATCTACCTCACGCCTCCCCGGAGAACCATAATTATCCTCCTTAAAAAGAGCAAAATTAAAACACAGGGTAGGTAACAAACATCGCAACAGTCAGAATTTATCACAAACAGTAACAATTTTTGATAAGGACAAGAAATATTTTCTCACTCAGCA
Source organism: Tautogolabrus adspersus (assembly GCA_020745685.1). NCBI lineage: Eukaryota > Metazoa > Chordata > Actinopteri > Labriformes > Labridae > Tautogolabrus > Tautogolabrus adspersus. Next base: position 10,540,665 of record CM036551.1, on the reverse strand, counting down.
TGTTTACATGCAGACTTCTTTACAAACACATGTTTGAAGAGGCTGAAAAGTATTGCCATCACATTTGAGCTGGATTTAGAGTTAAGTGTCTGACTGACTGACTGTTTCTCAGCCTTATTGTACACTGTAATAAAATATGTATTAATGAGTGATTCTGGGAAGAAAGAGATTTTAGGATCTTTATTTATTGAAACTTTATTTTGATCATTTTCTCTTGTTTTATATAGTGTTAAATTAAATAAACAAAAACAATTGAACAATGCTTTTGCATTTAAAAAGAAAGAAAAACGGGATACACATGTATATACAGGTGTCTATAACTTAAAGGTCACATCATGGAAAATATACATTACCATCATTTTCTTACTCTAATACTGTTTGTCAAAATAATAAAAATATATTTTTAAAAAATGGAAGAAAGAGAAATGCATTAAAATAAAGTGAAGTACCTGTTCTCGTGCAAAGCCTCTCTGAAGCATCTGACGACGGCAGAAGAAGAAATCGACTCTCCTCGACTATTTGTTGAGAAACAAAAGAAAAACAAAGACCGCTTACTATTTAAAACTTTTATCACATTCTTCATTAGTTATTGAACAGGTAAGGAAAGCAAAACGTAACATAACTTAATAAATCCTTCAAACGGGAGCTTCTTGGTGTACAGATCTTGTTTTGCTTTCTTTTGGATCCAGCACCTACTGAGGGATGTGTCTTTTTTGATTTTTCATCGTTATTGAGCAGCACCTCAAAAATAAAATAAATAAATGGTATCCTGAAATCAGAAAGAGTAAAATATGTTACTTAAATGTGCAGACATATTTATTTAATGCATGCAAGATCCATTTAGCACTGTAATAAGTGTTGATTGTTTACCATGTTTATTTTTGTCTGTACGAGACAGGAGACTGAAGATGCATCCAGAGAGTACGGTCATCGAGGGCAGGAATCGTATTTGCAGTGAGTTGATCTGAAAAATCATAAAGCTTTATGTTGAGTTCAGAACAGCCTCGTGAAAATCACATATCACAGTCATTTAAAAGGATTTGTACAAATACCTGACTGTTGTCTTGTTCGGTCAGTGTAATCATCTTCATGCTGCTTTGGTCTTGGCTGTGAAACAGATATTTCATTATTTGAGTCCCATTCCTCTGCATAAATCACAGCTGTAGGATGTTTTAAAGATTTTCCACCACCACCATCTTCCTCGCTCCTTTAAAGCAAACATAGAAAGGGAAAATATTCAACAATCATGACATAACAGGCCTTTTAACTTTGTGCAACTGTTTCACGTTGTGTTTCTATTTGTTTTACTTTATCTTTTACCTATTAGCTTTGTTTACAGAGCACTTACCAAAAACTAACGCTATAAAGTTTCTCACATAACGTACTAATCCAGACATACACAAAAATAATGTCTCAATAAAACCTTGAAACAAAAACAACAATGTAGCAATAAACAAAATGACACAGGGCTTTCACACTTGCAGAAAACTCCTGAAAAACTCCTGATATTTGCCAGAGAAGCTGAATGTGTGAACGCAAAGGGCCACATTTTTCAGTTGGACTTCACCTGGAGTTTGTCCTGCCAGACCCCTAGTATTTTTTCCACAGCAAGTCAGAGTGAGCTAATGTGAGATCACAGCAGGATATTATCCGGAGAATTCACCTTGAATACTGTACTGTACTTGTAAACAAGAGCTGACTGGAATTAAGCCATCACTAACAGAGTGAGCGAGACGTATCTTGGCCTGATGAGGGTCCATCATCCAGTGAGTCAGAACTTTCTTTGTCACCCTGTGAAGAGAACAGTGTTACAAAAATCTACACCAAGAAATACATGATGGTTTTCAATCTGTAAGAAAGATTTTACTTAAAAGCATACATTTAGATTAATTTCTCGTAATTTAAGGAAGCATGTGTGACTTTTTGTTCTAGTAGATGTCGCCCCCTTGAGCACCAGCATTAAACCAAAACAAACACACCTCCAAACCCCTCTCCACTCGCGTTCACACGAAGGAGTTATCAATTAAAACGCACCGTGATTAAGCACCATTTAGAGCAAGAGGCGGAAAAAATTGTCCTTTGATCAAGCAGCAATTGCCCGTGTTAGCACGCTTTGTTAACTCATAGCTTCACATTGAACATAAATTGACACAGAATGACCGTGATCTAAACACACTTACGTAACATCTGAATAAGCAGTGAGTATTTTATTCTTCTTTTCTCTAGTCCTTGACTAAAACAACTTTATACGCAAGGTCGCCCCGTCCATGTGTCCGACAACACACGACTCCGACAGCAGGACACTTGGCGCTTCTCACTCATTGTAGACAGTCATGACTCAGAGACATTTAAAGAGACTTGATTTCTGCTGTATTTATGTGTAAAATGTTGCACTAGCTCCTTTATCAATAAATGTTTTTTTTACTTTCAGCTGGCATACACATTAATTTGGCTTACATGTGTTGATTTGAGGAATATATAAACAGTATATAATATATTTATCAGAGACAATCATTGTAAGAAGACGAAGATATCCTTTATTAATCCCACAGGGGGAAATTACTTTTTCACTCCATTACTGAGACATGTTACACACACATAGGCTGAAATACACACACAACATGCACTAATAACACAGTAACTCACTTTTACCCAATGTATCATAATTACAGGCGGGAAAAGACACTGACCCCGGTCATCAAGTGGATTTCATGGCCCAGACTGAACATTACCGCAGCCGCTGTACTGCAGCCATCGTCGTGGTAATCCTTGGCTGATCAGAAGTCTATCTTGATTTGAGACTGGAGCTGAGTGTGTGGAGAGATGGAATTAAAATTCTGCTTATCAGAAAATAAAAATTAGCAAACAAAAGAGGGTCTCAACTAACCTCTTTCAAAGAGCCTACATCCATTATTTATACGGCTGCGATGACAAAAAGAGGAATTAATGTTTCGTTTGGTCAACAATGAGGCTACGATAAAAATCAAAAATCTCTTTGATACCCGTCTCGATCTTTGCCAATGCAAGGTTTGAAATGTTGAAAAACCCGCCCTTATGAGTAGAAATGCATTGTACCTGTATATCGATGTTGACAAAAACAATAACACGTATTACCATTACGTCACAGCAACAAAACCGTGAAGAGCAACGATTAAGAGAATAATCCTGAAACACAGACGGATCAGATTCTTAACTCCCCCATGTTACATTGCACAGCTTTAAAAAAAAATTGGTACAGAGTTTTCTCAGAATCATATAAAAAGTTTACCTTCAGATCCCTCGTCTTTCTGTGTGAGGAGATAGCCGTACGTTTTCTCGTCGCCACTGGATGGCTTCTCTACCGAAGCCTAAAAAAGAAGAACCCACATCTTAATGTAGGTAATGAAATGCATTGGGATTATTACAACTGGTGACATCAGCGAAGCAATAGGTGAAATCAGACAAACATTTCATGGCCAGACACAGGCCTTCACTTGTAGTGTGCCTTATAAACACTCTTACAGAGATGAGAAGGATTCTCTTGTGGGGGTCCAAGCAGTAAGGGACGAGACTCAGGAGTAAGTTTAAAGAAAAGGTGGGGTTTTATTTTACCCAAAAATAGAAAACCAAGTTTAAAAAACAAATTATAAGAACTAGGCCTGTAAAACAGGTCAATTTAATATAACTTTAAATCAACAAGATGAAATCAAATTGAGAAACTGAATTCAGGTACCTGAAATCAATGCAGAACCTTATGCCTCCAACCTTCTTTGATACGAGCACCACTGGGTTATACCACTCGCTCTTCAGAGCCTCAATGATCCCCAGGGACAGCATCAGGTCAACCTCCCTCCTCAGTGAGGCCAGCAGGCGCTCAGGGATCCTGTAACTTAATCTTCTCACCTCTCATCTTTGCACCTTCTCTAACAACAATGTCATGTTCAACAATATTTGTTCTCCCAGGATTCTCCTGGAAAACTTCTGAATTACAGATAGATCTCACCTGAAGCCGTTGGCCATCTGAGATCATGGTCTACCAGGTCACTAGAGAGGTAAGAATTGCTCATCCACTTCTTCATCCAGCACACATCTTATTAGCATCACTTCTCTCACTATGTAGGAGCACCAGCACTTTCTGTCTTGGGTCGAAGGTTCTCTGCCTGGCTGACTTGTCGTACCAGGACTTCTGTTGCCGCTGGGCGTCCGCCATGTGCGATTAGGCCAGCTCACCCATTTTCTCCAGCCGCTCTTTCACCTGGATGACATAGGATACAAAGTTAACAGATCCCACCCTCCCCTTGTGGAAATGGTTTTTAATGCGAGCCGAGTTTGTGTTTGCCCAGGTGGCCAGCCCAGGGAACTGAGTGCCTCAAGGCAAGCATGGTGTTTCCAGCTGCTTGGGCAACCACTAGCTGAAATGCTGACTCTTGTTGACAATAGAGGATGCCATTTTGCAGGATTTACTCATCACTTATGATGTCCAACTCAGCTTCCGGCTCCTTCTCCTTTGCTTCCTGGAAAAGAGAGACTAGATGGATCAGTTTTCTGCATATCACTTATATTGCCTGGAACTTGAAACCCTAGTGGTAACTCTGGCTCAGTGCTTGTTGATGGTGTCACCACTGTCTTTTGGAATTTTTCCTGCCCTCTCCATCTGCAGGTTTTCCGAGACTTCCCAGGTGTGGTCTCCAACTCCTCATTGAAAAAGGGCAGGGCACTGAGAATTGCGGAGGGCTCATTGGATTGCTTGGCCTGCATTCTGGTTACCACAGCATTACACTTTCTGCTTTGTTCTGGCTCCAATCAAAAATAACTGGTAGGTCTCTTCCTAGAACAGCATCAAAAGGAAGATTATCAGCAACCCCAATGTTCAAAAGGAAAGTTTGACCTTCTACCTAAATGTACATGTCAGCTGTTGGATAAGGCTTCTCGTCTCCATGAACACAACAGATAGGGATGGTTTCAGTTTCAATGTTGGGTGGTACAAACTTCCTGTGTATCAGTGTCTGATCACTCCCAGAGTCGAGCAAGGCCCTAAGCGTGGTTCCATTAACTTCAATGTTTTGCATTTTAATAGAACAGTCATTTTTAATGTGAGGACGTGGTACAAAGCACATTTGTGCAAGGCAAGGAAAATTTATATAGCACATTTCAACAACAAGACAATTCCAAGTGCTTCACACAACATCAAAAGCATCATGACAGAGAGAAAAATAAATAAAAGTACATGGTTTAAACATGGGTTTAGTATGGTCTTAAAGTCCACATAGATAACAAATTAGATTTTTTTGTAGAGGGTTTTGTTGGCCTGCTAGCTGGCTCTCCCACATGAGAGACTTACCTGCACTGGTTGCTGCCCCCTGTTGGAACTGTTGGGCTGGTTTGTGGCTGTCCTTTGTCGTCCTCCATGCATTGTAGCTCCATGGTTGACCCTTTTTCCGTGCCGCCACAAAGACATCGGCCAGCTTGGCAGCCTCCGCTGCTGAATCTGGGTCATGCTCTTTGATCAGGGGACAACATCCTCAAGTATTGTACAAGGATGATCATTTCAATAACTTCTTGTGTAAAGTACTGTAAACAGGGTGGAATGTGGTCATTTCAAAAGAATAATGAATTGAATATTAACAGGGTTTGTTTGAATTATTGGGGTGAGAGCAGCGCTGACAGTAATCAAGAGACTTAAAACAATGATGTGTTGGTGCAAAACAGATTTATTTATGAGCTAGGTTGTCCTTAAACTGCACCAAATTAAAACCCACTTAAAAGAAATAAAAAAATAAAATAGTCCTAAAATGTCTAAAAGTCAGGTAAAACAAGAGATACAAAGGAGAGCTAAAAGTCCACCACTTAAAGCGTAAGAGGCTAAAAAGTCACTCAGCTCCAACAAAATAAAACAGTGAGTAATTTGACACGATCTTCTGCAACTGACCACGTCTGCTGCTTCCTTCGCAGGGTCTCTTCAAGTCGCTCAGCAAGTACACAGGCTGCAGGACGGGCACTGCAGAAACAAGAAAATATCGCCAGTATTGTGCCTACACACACAATCGCCGTACTTCTAACACCAGAGTGTTACTACTGTCCCAAAGGGATACTGACACTGCTGGCAGAGCTCCTCACTCTGCTGCTGCATGCAGAGGCGCTACTTGTCAACAGGCAAGGCAGGCAACTGCTTGGGGCCCTAGACCAGTAGGGGGCCCCTGAGGGCTCACTAACTGTTCTGGCTCCTCATTTAGCAGAAAAACTATCCATTAAATCAAACAAAGCTATACAGGTGCAGGTAATCTGTCATTAGTCACAGCAAGGCAGAAAGTTAACTCATTCTAAAAACATTATACGTGACACATAAAACCAAGAGTATTAATAAAAACACATACCTTCACCCTCAGTGCTTCCTACAGTCCCAGAAGCTCCATTGTCTTCCTCTTCATTGCTGGCTTGCAGAGGTGTAAAGTAACGAATTACATTTACTGTAATTGAGTAGTTTTTTTGTGTACTAGTATTGTAATTCGCTACATTTTAAATCACATCCATTACTGAGTAAAAAAAATAGGCCGACTATGAATGATTTACGTCATCGCACAGGAGTAACGAGAGACAGAGAGACCCTTTCTTGGCTCGGTACTTAAGCTAATGCAGGGCGGATAAGCACCGCCATCACTGCCGGTCTACCTGCTGAAGGTGTGTAGATGTCTCATTGTCTTAAGTCCAAGATGATTAAAAAAGGTTGGCTGTGGCTCTGACTCATGGGCAAAGAAGTGGCTGTGAATGCTCTTTCTCCCGACAGAATCACCGCTGCAGCTCCGTGAAAGCTCAGAGCGATAAACACGTTTAATTCCGGAAAGTTTTTCACTATAAAAGTCCCTTATTGCCATCTCTTTGATATGCTTTTATTTTGAAGCCTTGATTACTCAGTTATCCATGATTAAAACATACTGCTGGTTAAAAAAAGGGGGGAAATCTTTTTTTCATGTCTATATTTATATTTTGTTTTTGTTAATGGGTTAGAAAAGAAAATGTTTATCTTAAAAGATACATCTTTGTAAAGATTTTTCTTTACTTAAAAAAAAACTTTAAATCCTCTCGTCCTTTTTGCAGCACAGGACAGGTGCGTTTTTTTTTTTTTTAAGTAACTAGTAACTTTTACTTCAAGTAAATTTTCAACGAGTTACTTTTTACTAAAATGTTATTAAAGTAACAGTACTTTTACTTGAGTAGAATATTTTAGTACTCTTCACACCTCTGCTGGCTTGCCTTTCCTGGGTATTCACTGAGCCGGTAGGCCCTCCTTTGTTCCTTCAACTTTTCCCGCCACGATGCATTCGTCTTCCTTTCAGGGGGAACAGGGTAGAAAACCAAAAAAGTCCAAAAGTTGAAGAGAAAAACAAATCCTGTGTCTTTCACTGAATGATCCCAACACTGCCACCAATTGTTAGCAGTAATGCACGAGACACCGTTTTTATTTTACCCAAAACTAGAAAACCAAATTATAAGAAATAGGCCTACAAAAGAGGTCAACTTTGTAAGGATGGCCTAGTGGCTTAGGCCCAAAGATGAGGGAAAATTCAAAATGCAGTAAAATAAATCAAGTGCAGCAATATGTACAGTGCAGGCCTGGATGAAAATGTAAAAAGGAAAAAAAATAGTTGCAAGAAAAAAATAACATAAGGCAAAAAGTGCCAAACAAAAGAAGAGACTGCTCTAAACAATGCCAGTCTTGGCCCTTGCAGCTCTGTAAACTCTCCAGCACTGTGCCTCTCCAACTCCAACCTCCAACTACCTAAGAGGCCCTCAAGCCTCCTCTTATATAGGAGCTGGCACCTACCAAAAGGGGTTGGAAATCAATTTACTCTCAGGTGAGTATTACCTGTTCTACAAACAACACATACTATCTGCAATATGGCTAAAAGCATATCAAAATACATTTCAGTTAAGTAAATACTTTAACAGCCTTTTAAATAACATTTTTAATCTCAACAACCTAAACACCCCTCCACTTCTACCAAACATGGCACCTTCCACTTGACACACCCCCATATAAACCCAAGGCTGGGTTCGGCTCTGTTTGACACTTCCTGGTTGAGAAAGAGGAGTGCAGGCAAGGCTGTGGAGCAACAGGTGACTAACAAGATATATTTGATGTGTAACAATGAATAAAATGTTTTAATGTAAAAATAGTTGGTGTGTTTTCTTTTGGTTGAAAATACAATGTTTAAAGTCATTTGTCAATGAGTTATCAGAAGTTATTCACACAGTACTCGTTGCTAGTCATGCTAAGCTAACGTTAACACATGCCTCTCAAATTGTCAAAAACTCAAGTCTCGAGTCTGACTCAACAAAGTAGAATCTGAGTCCCCAAAAGCTGAGTGTCTTAACTATTCTAATGAGCCGGTCTAAAAAATAGCACCGTAGACGACACACCAGAGACAGCAAAGCAGAAGAGAGTCACATGTTTGTACTGACATGACTTCAGACCAATCACAAACAAGTAGTATGGGCATACCCTTTCCGGTTTGTGAAATATATTTCGCAGCCACCTCGACTGACAGGCTGCAGTAAAGGTCATAAACTTTGCTTCTATGTTAACAGATAGGACATGGGTCAAACTACAAAATAAAAATCTGAGGGGGGCACAGTTAATCAAAAAAGTGACATTGTTAACCGTTAATCTGTTAAAAAAGATGTTACCTTAAATAAGAGCCATGATGACTCAGAAAACTAAATTACACAAGTGCCTGAGAGTCTGAAACTATAGAAACTTCTCTCGCAATCTGGAAATTTCTTCATGTAGGTCTAGTAGCATTTCAAATTAAAAGCACCTCGGGAGGAGACTGGCATTGTGGCTGGTTATTCAATAAGCTCTCTAAAGTACGGGAAGCGCTATGCTCTTGCTCAGTTTCTCACTTTTAAAAATGAATTTAAAAAATCAAAGCAGATACTTAATAATTAACAGATTAATAGACTTATGTCCAGCTCTTATAAAAATACATGTAAATGTCTGAATTAATATTTCTCAGACATGGTTCTTGTCATCATAGTTAGTTCTTAACATGCTGATTTCTGTCTTGAGTGTTTATTTTTCTGATAGATTATTTTTCTTTAGTTATTTGATGTTATAAAAAAGGATCACTGTGTGAAGCAGATTATCAGAGTAGAGGAAGAGAGGCGAAAGGAAACCTAACAAACACTAACACAAGAGTCATTTGGACTTTCAATAACAATGAGTGTCTATTTCAAACCAACACAAGAATCTCTTGTTCTGTGGACTGAATCCACCTGAGGGACCTTTGACTTTTTATCAGGATGTTTAATGTGTGTTTGGTTAGAGGAAGAGGCGGGACAAAGCTTAAAACATGATGGTATAAGAAGGCTGTAACAGTCCTCATTGAATTATTGAAAATATTAATTTTCCATCACATCAATAAAACCAAAAAATCCAAGTTTGAACAATTGTTCTTGTTTCTTACCTTTAACATTGGCTCAGCATTGAAACTGTTAAAACCCACAGAGGGGACTTAATAATAAAATATCAAGCTCTGAACTTTATTTGTGGCTCTCAGACAGCTGAGTTTACTCACACGAGGTCCTCATGTGTCCCTGGTGTGTATTTACTCGCTTAGACTCTTTTCTGGATGTGAAAGAAAGAAAGAGGGGCAGAAAAAGGGACAAAGTGATGTCACCACATTGGTTTCATGGATATTATTTACATGGAAATCTGTCTTTGCTCTGCTGGCTCTGAGTGAAACACGCTCTGGCATTTTTCCACTGTTTTTTTTTTCCAGAACGCAGACTGCAAAAACAGCCCTCCGACTTAGACAGAAAAAACGTATTACTTGTGGGATTTTTACAGGAAAGCAGCAGGAAGAAACAATCTGATCTTCTTCATGTTGAGTCTCACTGAGGAAACTCTAGCTGTGAGTTTTTAGAAATTTTGCTTAAACGGTCTGCCAACAGTTTCCTCACGCTTAGATTCTGCTGCAAACATGCAGAGCTGCTTTACTTTTGGTTTCACGGCTTATTAGAAACCAAAACACTGCATAGCTGCTTAAACTCTGAGATAGTTATTATTAAGCAACCACCGTGCTATCCTCTGCATACAGAAGTATGCAAACCCATCAGTCTATTTTTTCAGCCTCTCTTGTTTGAGTGGTCATGTTACATCTCCCTCTATAACCTGTAATATGGGAGTTCCTCAGGGTAGCATCCTAGGTCCCTTGCTCTTACTGCCGTCTCACAGATGTGTGTAAATACTCTAATTGTTTATTATATGTCGATGACACTGTCATTTTTCTTTCTGATCCATATCATGATGACATGAATTCAAAACTCTCCCTTGAGAGTATAGGAAACTATATATATTTCTAACCCTACTCATTTCCCAAGTCAAACTAATACCTTGGATTATTCCTTGACTCACATCTTACTTATAAAATCACATTCTCAATTTAACAAAGAAGCTCAACCAGAAACTCTATGTTTATAACAAGTTCAGACCATATCTCACTCAAAATGTCTCTGAAACATACTGTATATATATATATGCATTAATTATTTCAACAATATACTGTCTACCAATTTGGTCTTTTACCAGGAAGGAAACCATTGAGCCTACAGCTAGACTGTATAATAAAGCTTAAACACACTGTATACACCCCGGATTAAACCATTTTTTAACCTAATTTGAGTTCTTAATTCCTCATTTAAAGCTTTCAGTCACGTGACCTGTGCAGAGGCCTAGAAGGCAGAAAGAGCTTTGGAAAGTAGCGTCCACCATTGAACACTCTCTGGATCTGCAGCACAGGCTTTTTAATTTTCCATCTCCTCAAAACCATGCATGGTTACATCATCTGAAGACAACAGAAAAATAGAGATAAGCTATTAAGATTGGTTAAGAACTATGAACATATACTGTATATGATGTTAGCTCACCCAGACACAGGGACAGACAACTACAACAGAAAAGCCTAATGGAGATGGGACGGGAAATGAATTTTAGCTGGACGGAAAAGAAGGAGAAGTGGAGGTCTGTGCGAGACTGCACCTTCCAGTGGAAGTGAATTCATTTTTTAATATTCATCCCAACATAAATGAGGTTTGGGAGGATAAGAGTCATATTGTTTAAGACATACATAAAGGAAAGTAAAAAAGAGCCGTAAACGGGCAGTGAGTACGACTTTACTTTCATTCTGGCTCAAACTGAGCAGAGTATAATCTCTGAACACTTTCTATGTCAGTCTGTGAGGTTTCTCTTTCCAGTCCCAACTCGTAGCCATCATGCAGGAGGAGACAAGCTGAGCTCCTGGAATTCTTCCTGTCTGCCAAAAGACGCTCATTAGACTTCAGCTTCATGCTTCTTCAGGATGAGATCTTCAAAGATTTATTTGTTGATTAGCCCATTTTATGAGCCACACAGTATAATTAATCAAAGATGGGTTTGAAGCTTTAAAGTCCTGCTCTTGTTTTGGGTTTTTTGCATGAGGAAATAAATGATCCAGTTGTGTTCAGGCTGGTAGTTTAATTTCTACCCTCAGGGTTTACAGATCTGTCAATCATCACATGTTGGTCTACCTGCATGCAAACACGCAAAGAAATCCAGGTTTCACTGCAGCAATGTTGAGGCTCTTTTCAATACAGTAAACGGAGAACCAAAGTGAAGTCAGTTTTGCCTGAAAGAAGCTCTAAAATTTTCTGGAGCTCATCTGCATTTAATTTGTTGATTTGTGAAGTTTGCAGCAGCTGCTGGACGAGCCAGGAGAAGCTGATCTTCATTATCCCTGAGAGGAGACACGCCTCCACTTTAACTCACATTAAATCCCTTCAATTCAGTCACTCAAAGGAAAGAGGGGGTGTACAGAGAGGAAAATACAAATCACTGTGGTGACACTCCAGTTTATCAACATGCTACCAAATCAAAAGAGCATTTTTCTCATGATTCTCAAAGATTGAAGCTGTCCTACATAATTTGGAGCACTTATAGTTGTGCACTCGTGTGTCTGCGCGTTACTAAAACACTATTTGGTTTTTTAAACTTTATTTTGAGCTTTTTATTTTATAAACAGTCTTGACGTATCATGTTCAAGTTGAAGCAAAGACATTTTTTTTTTCATTACTTGCTTAAATGTTGAGACTGGAAAAACACCATGCGCGTTTTAGTAACTTTCACCTGCATTTTATACCATAATCCCAGGCGGCCATGTTGCCATGACGTCACATTCGGGGTGGGACGCCCATATGTTGTTGCTGTGTCTTGCTCTAGGTTTAAGTCATGTTAATGTCAGAAATCTGAGCAACTGATTTTATTTTAAAGCTTCCTGATTTATGAGAAAGCACACAAACAATGGATACTGAAAATCTAGAGACTCAACGGGCCTTGTTATGAGTTAAAACATATTTAATAACCTGTTAGCTACCGCTAATATTAGCATTTAGCCACTTTAAGTTTGTGATTCATGGATATGATATGAAATCCATTTATTTATTCTAGAATTTAACGCTTATTTAGTTCAGATTTATGTGAGCCTGAGGTCAAACTTGCTGGATCTATTACTAGTCTATAGTATTACAATAAATGTCAGACGTACAGCTTCTGGCTGTAACGTACTGTAAACTGTATTTTTGGCTATGGGAACATAAATATGAATGAACCGTAACATTAATGTTAACACCGCTAAGGTAGTTTGCTAGTAAAATGATCAATTTGCTTGTGCAAAAGTTGAAAAGGAGCTAACGTTTTATACACTTCATGGATTATCGAGTATGTGAAAATAACAGTGGAGCTTGAAGGGAGATGTGCACGGTTAATGTCATGTTGTAAGCTGGAAAAAGATCCAACAAGTTTTCTTCAGGCTCGAATCATTTTGCTATTTGCTTTAATATGTTTGTGTCTCCGGATTTTCAGTTCTGTATCCTTGTCTGTGTACTTTCTCATCACTCGAGAAGCTTAAAAATGAAAACACTCAGTCTACAAGGAATCAACACACCCAGCAGCAACTTCCCACTCCCAGAAATGTGTAATGTGGATTCAACATACAAAGAGCCCCCATCACAGCACAAGAACACGAAGCGTTCTTTTAAAATGGTCCCTGTTAAATCTATTTCCAAGTGTGTGTGTAACGTTCTCTCTGAGCTCTCTGTGAGCAGCACGTTTAAAGCCTGACTGTGTAATTAATTGATGAGGGAGTCTGGTTCGTTCTCAATCTGAGCTCTGCTGCTCGGCTCCACTTCAATTAAAGAACGGGAGATAAGAGGTGATAAAACGGCTCGACGGCGTTGTTCTTTGGAAACTCATTTCACACCGCGTTGGGTCTGAGAGGACAGACAGACAGACAGACAGACAGACAGACAGACAGACAGACAGACAGACAGACAGACAGACAGACAGACAGTTGCTGCACACTTTCGTAGAAGAACAAATGTAAGACTTTTTAAGATCCCAACAAAGAAAAAGGTAAGGCCATTTTTACTGATAATAAATGATAATCAATTACATTTATAACAGCATTTAAATTTGAAGTAAATCTTAAAGGGCTATAACATAAAATAATTTTGCATTGTGTACCCGGCTGTCATTCCCAATTTAAAAATGTAGTTTGCATATCTTGCAGGTCAGCTCATAGTCGTTTTCCCTGCCAACCATCAGCTGTATTTTTCATCTTGAAGACAAACTTTCTTTAAAGTAACAATTTGTAAGATGTTTACTGAATGAAATCATAAAATGACCTCACTGTATCATCAGCCATTAAGGAAACATGCAGCAGCCAGTATATCCTCCTCCTAAGTTTGGCGTCCAGTCAAGAATGGTCTTTTTCTGTATTTGTTTTGAGCAGAGAAGATAGCCGGTTTTAAGGCACCACATGTCCGTTTTGGATGCCCCTAAGTTTGCCAGATACAAGACCATTTTCACAGCAAACCAACAGGTGGCGATAAAAGCAGGAAAGTGAACTGGTTCAGATATAACTGATACTACCTGACCTAAAAAGCTCCACAAGCAGAAACTTGGTCAAACTAGGATGAATATTGGAAATGCTTTTGAAAAACGGAGAGAGATTAGAAGGTCTCATGACCGCATAGAGCTGGTTAAACACTGAATCTTCAGTCTCTGGGACATGACACCTGTGTTTGCATCGACTCTACGGAGCAGGGGGTGGTGGGGGAAAGCTCTCACCAATGTTTTGAATTTGGACTGCAGTACCCATAGTGTTTAGGTGTCAGAGTTACATATTGCTCCTTTAACTTTCATTTCATGGTTTGTGAAAGGGCTCGTATAACACGCTCCTGTATTTCATTAATTTAACAAAAAGAATTGTGAAAAAATCATATAAGGCTAACTAGTGTTCATTTAAAAAAATATTTCCCAGTCAACGTGTCAAGACACACACAAATGCACGCGCGGTCACACACACACACACACACACACACACACACACACACACACACACACAGGTGATGAGGCGTTTCTAACATCATCTGGCTGAAGTTGTTACTGCTTCTCTGATCACAGAGCTGCAGACTTCAAAGACGCCCAGCAGCCTTCAGTGTGTGTGTGTGTGTGTGTGTGTGTGTGTGTGTGTGTGTGTGTGTGTGTGTGTGTGGCGTGTGCTGTGTGTGTGTGCCTGTGTGTGTGTGTGTGTGTGTGCCTGTGTGTGTGTGCGTGTTTGTGTGTGTGTGTTTGTTGCATGTACAGAAGACAAGTGTTTACAGATGAGCTGTGCAGAAGCAAATGTACAGATATGTACAAAATCCATGTGTTGTATATACACTTCCCTACAGTCAATAAGACATGTTTGACACTTTTTTTATAGTCACAGACTGTGGAATGGGTATTTAGTCTAAATAACTCATCAAAACACAAATAAATTAGTAAATAAAAACACACTGTGTAAAAGAAAACTGTGTAAACATGCAGCAGAGCCAGCTCATGTACAAACATTACATCAAAAAAGTGGCTTCATGAGAAACATTGTGCTGAATCTTACTTCCCTGTAACGCTGGTATTTAATTTTGTGTGACAAATCTGTTTAAATGTTTTATTAGAAAATGTTAACTTGACAGAAAATGACAAAACTTTTAGAGTCTTCAATCCTTGTGCTGTGTATCGTATTGGCCTAAATATAAAAGCAAATCTTGTTTTTTATAAAGAAAACAATTTTATTTGAAAAATAATTAAATGTAAAAATAACAACAACACAAACACAATGAATAAAAAAACAAGGCTGGTTGTTTTTCTTAACAACTTTTCTATAAAGTCATGTTTACATTGTCTTTAACGTTAAATTGTCACATGAGGTTTTTGTTTTTTTGTGTCTGTGTAATAAATATAAGCAAAGACTTCATCTTCAAGACGTTAAGAATCACATTTAGGTGAGAAACAGGGATATACATTGATTTGGTCTCTGTAAAGCTGCAGGTTTTGACTCGAGGAGCTTTCTTGAAGTCATCAAAGAGGAAGTGAAGAACGTGTGTGTGCTTTAATGTAACCTGGAGTTATTATAAGGGCCCTCGACACGACCCGGAGGCCCCCGACTGATGATCTGAGTAAACACTCTCACATGTTCAGACCTGAGCTGATCACTGCACAGATCTGATTTCAACACAAGGCGGTCACATCTAGTGAGTTTCTGATCCATGCTTCAATCCGAGCAGTGTAACTCTGACTGTGAAATAAAAACAACCTCTGGAAGCAGATTTTGATCCCAGGTTTGGACTTTTGACCTTAAAATCCGGTCTAGGCCTGCAGTTTGTAAACTGATGTGGTGCCTTAAAGCAACACTTTGAACCCTTGACAGCTGCACTCTGAAGCGTGGAGATAATTTCCTGTCTGGCAGGTTTGAACTTGTGCATCTTCTCTGCAAGATATATGTAGAAAACGGATAAATACAGGACGAGTGAGAACAGGACGGTCGACAACAATAAGAACGTTTCTGTTTAGAATGAAGAAGAGAAAAATGAACGTACTTCCTGGATAAAATGTTGTGCTGTATAGGAAGCAGACAAGTGCAAGTGAGGACTTTTTTTCTCTTCCTACCCCTTGGCGCTAGTTTACACTACCAAACCAATGTGGACAAATGCGTACCAGACCAGCCCTGTATGTGGTCTGATTGTCGGATGTTGGACATTAATGCTGTTCACTTTTCATCAGCTCACCCAGGAGGATGTAGCTGGACCTGGGTAATCCCAGACTAGAAATACTTGTATCTATTTAGAATGGGGCTCTGAGCATTAGCTAATGAGGAATAATCACATGCTATTTTGTCCCTTTAGGTGCTCCATATAAAAGCAATGTATCGATAAATTGTCATTTCAAATTTTGATTGTTTAACAGCCCTAGTTTAAAGCATTCATTTTCATTGATTTAATCTCTGAGGCAGACATACGCACACACACTTCATTCTTTATTATTTTGAACATTATGCAACAGAATCATGCGTCACTTTCTCCACCACTAATCAGTTTTCCTGCTGATGATCCAAAGCATCATCTGAGACACAAACTGGCTCCGCTGCCTGATTCAGCTTCAGTGTGGTGTGGACACGTGCCACAGCTTCAGACGAGACTCTTTCATACTTTCTATCTGCTGTGAAATCTTCTTGCTTGTCACTCCATGCTGACCACAGTCGCTGAGAATAAGTTACTGAAAACGTAAATCATAAACTAATCCCCAAAACGTCAGTTTGAATTGTTCCTTCTTCCTTTGAAGAAACCCACAAGTAGAAATGTCAACTGTACAACCACAGTGCTCATTATGAATTCAAATTTAAAAATCATGTTTTTGTAACTTTGCAGAGTATTTTTTTTAATTACTTTGGTCATTTTATAAAAGAGAGAGCAGAAAGCCAGAATGCAGAGAATGACGACGATAGGAATCCAGGATTTTTTTAAGAAGAAGTATTTAACATGACTTAACAGTTTTGTCTTTAATGTAATCACTTTCTTGTAATGTAATTTTCATAATCTGCACAAAACAAAAATCATTTTTAAATGCATGTAGGTAGACTGGCATTAATACCGTAAGCCTAACTTTATTCTCAGCACTTTTGCCTCTTTTAAAAAATGAAAACAAATCTACAATCTTTTGATTTATGTATCTGATGCCCCGCCCTGAGCTCTTGTGTAAACCAGGTCCAGATTGAGACATCTAATCTGGATAAAGAGAGTTAACAAAAGAATCAGCAGACCTAAAACAGATCCATCTGATCTGGGTCTCTTATTACCTCCAGCTTCCTGTTGTGTCTTCTTTTCTGGACGTCCATGACAGCTGCAGATGTTTCTGCTGGGAGGTCTGCGCTGCAGTCAAACGATCAGCAGATGACACAGAGATACTTCTTACTGGATAAAAACAGTCCTGATGCTGATATTTTCTGAAGCTCTTCTGTTTTAGCAGCTGAAAAGAAACAATAACTCAACAGTCTGCAGCAGTTTGCTCCTAAATACTTTGAGGGCGTGATTCACCAACGGATGGCACCTGCTCAACCTGTGCAAATGAGTCAAAGACATACCATCTAATTCACAAAACGTATACAAAGGGTTAAATGCACCCTAACTGCGCTGCTGAGCAATTAGTGTCTCTATGCAACGGTGCTGTCTGGAAATATTTAAATCAAGTATCGTGCAGTCACGTTTCAATGCAGCCTCATTGAAGCTGGTGTTATAGCCACGCACAGTTAAGAGTAAAAAATGACTGTCTGCTGAGAGTTGGTGGTAACTGCACCCGTGATCAGGAAAAAAATTCCACCTCTGCATGACTTCGAGTCTGTATATACTGTATGACTGACATAACTATTAAATCAGTCCAGGTCTGTCAACGGCTCCACACTACTTCCACATGTGTGGAAACGGTCTGGAGTCATTACCATGACGACAATGTGAGTTTTTTTGTTTTTCCTTTGAGTTGTCCTTTCTTGCTCCATGTTTTAAACGGTGAAATTAATATCACATTTTTAAAAAGTTTACCTCCCCTCATCATGCTGACAGAACTGAGCTCCGTCAGCATGAGAGTGCAGCGCCGTGCAGAATAAAGGTGCAGATAGCTTCTCTCCACATTCAGACCCTAAACAAGAGCAAACTGTACCGAGCAAGACCACTTTTGTGGCGTCTTTGTGACTGAATATCATTAGAGCTATGTGTGAATTAGACCTTGAGACGGAGCAGATAGAGGGAGGAAATTAACAATTTAGAGAGCTATTAGCAGCTGCTATTCATTTTCAGTGAATCAGGCCCCTCAGAGACATATTGTAATTATTTTACAGATTTTATTTTACAATCAATCTCTTTAAATCATTATTTTTAGTCTTCTAATAACTGTATGTAAAAGTTTCCACATCCCTCTGGGAACAAGGGAAGTGAAGCAGAGTGATTAACCAACTGGACCCCTGACCCCATCGGGTCAGATATCAAACTAGCTGTTGGTGTAACATTACAATCCCCTCGAGCTCCACTTAACCTCCCTGACACATGCTGAGGCCTCAGGTCACTGGACAGATGCTCAATTGATCTCCTTTTTTTGCTTTGAAAGAATAAGTTTGTGCATGAAGGGGAAAAATTAAAGCCCAGTTTGAGGTTTGAGCTGTCTCCTGTTGAGTGTGAAGGGTTAAATTCAAAGTGAGAGTTTTATCCAGAGGAGCCGCGGGCTGCAGCTTTCATCTGCTGCTCCTTTTAATGAATCAGACTTCAGCAGCAGAGTTCAGCCTCCTCTAGGCTTTTTAATTCATCACTCGAGCCGGGGAGCATTCATTACATCCACCTGACAGAGGAGGAAAGTGGAGGACATTTGTCAAAGCTGCACATCAGATTCTCCTTTTATATTACATTACACATGCTGGATTAAAACCAAGACATGTTTCAGAAAAGATCTCCTTCATGGCTAAAAAAGATGCAGGTGAAACAGGTGACCTTACCACCATAGAGGGACAGCTTTCAGCGAAACATTTAAATAATCCCATATTTATATTTATTTAGGATCCTTTTCTGAAAAGCAGCCTCCAATGACGCAAAAATCATCATTTTGCGTCATCAGAGGCTGTTTTCGTTAGCAGGGGTGAAACTACATCACTAGTTCCTCGTATTTTCGACCACTGAAGCTACAGACCTATTACAGATCAGTGGGCGGGACATCACTGCCAGAATGGAAACTTAACGTCCACCATCTTGCTAGGAAGCTATGCTAACAGGCTCTGTGGAAAAAGCTGATAAGAACCGAGAATGGCGAAAAAAATATGTTTCAACTTCAAACTGACATGGATGAAGGGGATTTTGAAGGTCTTGTGCTCAAATCGGATGTTCGTAGCTATCTCTACGAGTCGCAATATAGCGGCGAGCAGTTGAGGCTGATGGAGGAACAGGAGCTGTCTGCTGCCGACAGGCAGGTCTCATCAGCTGGGGCACAAAACCTGCCTGTCGCTGGCGGAGCTGAGGCAGACTGGTGGTGTTGGTGCTCTCACTGTTTGCCTATGGACACAGACATAGCTGCCAGGAATTTCTAAGATGCCAATTCCTTCTGGAAGAAATCTCATAATCAGTTGAGAAAATGGCCATATGTGTTGTAGACAGACTGTAAATACACCGTAGCTACAGTGGGAGTTGCCTGCGGTGCTGTGCATTCTGGGAGTTGTTGTCTTTCATCCACATGAGCCAAGAAGACACTTTCTGCCTTTTCTCGGTCAAGAAGGCACCAACTTCAAAATGTATTTCACATTCCTACTACATATATGACCCAATGTCAATACAGATTCATGTTTCAACGGGTGAAGTATCTCTTTAATGTAAGCCTAAGATACTTAAAAGTTCTATCTAACCTCCCCTATATATTCTTCACCTAAGTCTAAAGTTTAAATAAAAAATGCATCACTTTAAGGCAAACAAAGACAGAAAGATGTGGAAATACAGAAAGAGAGAATCAGACAGAAAATAATGTCTCAGAGGTTTTTCTCTCAAGGAAACAGTAAAGAAAGCAGCAGAGACTTTCTTTGATAAAATGAACTTCAAACAGTCTCAGAGCCAAAGAGGAGCTTTGATGTTTGGTTATAAACTTTATAAAAAATAGCAGACAGTGACTTTAAACCAAACTGTCTTTTAAAGAAGAGCTGGAGCGCAACCATAGACAATGTTTTCACTAAACAGACTGTGCAGACTTCCTCTATAAAAGTCTTGTCAGTCATGGTTTGTCTCTGTCTTAACTACCGAGCAAACGGTTTGACTGTGTTGGAAATTGTCTGTTTATGGAACCGTAAAAAAGTCAAGTTAGTAACTCTGCACCATTAAAACATGCCAAGGTAAGTAAGTATCTGCATCTGTGGTCAATATGGTATTTAAATAAAAGAATGTCCTGATCAGGGAGCAGGGACAAGTGTTATGCCAGAAAATCACTCAACAAGCACCTGACAAAAACAAGTAACCATACCTTAAATATAAACTAATGAAAAAGGAGATCTTGAGTTGACCCAGATCAGTTCACAGTCTGACAATACTGAAGAAAGACATCGTAACTGTAGACACACAAAAAACCAAGCAGCTCTGATTTTATCCTGTGAAGCAGCTTCCAATCTCTAAAAATCTATCCTCTTAAAAAGAGACATGATTGCCGAGGAGAAATCAATAGAAGGGCTCACATGAATAATGAAGAGTTGGAGGCTCGTTAGTGATGTTTGTCTGCTTTCAAACACAGTAAAAACACAGCGAATAACTCAGTGTAACACGCAAAACAAGCTGCAGATCAAAAGACCAAACTTCAGTCAATGCGTACGTCCATTAAAATGTGTTTCAATAAGTGTTTTTTCCTGTTTTAATTCTGTTAAGCCAATCAGTGAATCTGGTCCAGGCAGAGTCGATCGATGAGAAGAGTTGATTAAATCTATTTTCAAGAGGTTGAGCCTCAGACACACGAGTCAGCCTCACGCAAATTAAACCTCTTCATCTTCATGCCAGACACAGGCAGATCAATGCAGAGATAAAGTGAACAGACTGAGCATGCTCTGTTCAAGCCTTCGTACAGTATAGCATATGTGAGTTTAGACTGATTTTAGAAATACTGAGTAGTAACCGTTCTGATACTGTAAAAGGTAGTGCATGCAGGAGGAGGCGTGTTCAGTCATGTCGTCTGTTTGTGTGTTAATATCACAACATGAGGACATCTCCTCAACACAGACACAACAGTAGGAAACAAACACAGACAACTGAGGTGAGCAGTAAGAGTATAAAGTAGAGAGTAGAGAAAATGCAAGCCCCAGAATGAAACACCGAGAGGATGAATTCAAGAACCTTCCTGCTGTGAGTCGACAGTGCTCAACACCACACCAGTGTGCCGTCATAATTACAAAATATATTAATGCTGCAAGGTAGCTACAACCCTAAAGGAATAAAACATCCTCTTTGACCCTTACGTCAATGTGTCTGCAGTGCAAACACACTGAGCAGAAGTTCAAATTCAATATCACAGTCCTTAAATCTATCCCAGCAGATGCACGAACACACTCTTGTATGAAAAGATGTGTGTATTTAAGGAACTTGCGTCTTTGTTGGTCAGCGGTCTGATGTCTGATGGAAACTTCCAGGAAGGCTTGAAATCACCAGGTTCACTTTCATGAGAAGGTGGAGTCCAAGGACACACACAGCGAGCATGAAAGGAGCAACAAACGAGAGATTTCTGTCTTTGTTCTCGGTTGTCAGGAAATCTTTTGTCCTCGTTTTTGTCTTTTATTCGTGTGCATAAACAGACGAGAAAAGGACGGAGAGGAAGAAAAGGGGAGGATGAATCGGTGTCAGACCTGTAGGGACAGCTCGATTGTCTCTGAGGAAAGAAAAACTGCTGCACGGATAAAAGAGGGACAAAGTCATCGCCTGGAGGAAGCACAGGAACGTCTTAGAGTGAAATGTCAGGGGACAAAAGCAGCAGATTTGCTCAGGGAGAGAAAATCTGGAAGCAAAAGCCGTTTTCACACAAGCATCCTTGAACATTTCTAGAAAATTTCAGCACAGCCTGTCCCTGAAATGTACAAAGTTATTATTCATACATGTCTGTCACAGCGTGAAATTTCTCCTGTCGTACGGGCTGAGGGTTTAACGAGGAAAGACATGATGTGAGTCTGTTTTTAAGACAGTTTGTGCTTTTATACCAATGATTCATGAACCTGGCCGTGTTTTAAGCTTAAACAAAGAGAGGTAAAGAACTTGCTGGCGAGAATGAAGCTGCTTTATTACGTGTAAGATAATGGCACTGTCATCCCCTGCTGCTCTCTTGTGGAGAATTTTCCTGAATATCTCCTGCTGCGTTCACACATCAGCTCAACCAGACTTCTCATGCAAAATTTACAAAGCCGGAAGCTGGCAGGAAAAATCTTGGTAAAGTCAGCGAGAAAAAGTTGGCCGTTTGCGTTAACACACAAACTCACGGAACCCAGGAGTTTTGTGCAAGTGTGAAAACAGCAAAATGGTCACCCTGTCCCCGAATGGACCTGCTGAGACCACCCTAGTCCAGATCCTGGGTCAGGACAGCAGAGGACACAGACATGTTGCATTGTTTAAACCTTATTTAACCAGGAAAAAAGAGTGTCCTGACAAAGACAAGCAGCAGCACGGTTATCAAAGTGCTTAAAAAAACAGCCATACAAACTTAATATAAGATACATGATAGATTAAAAGTATGGAATAACGAGTAACACAGCAAACATTAGATAAAATAGACCAAAGTCAAAATCAAATTAGAACAAAACATCGACAATCAGATGTTCAAGTAATAACCTTAAAATCATCCAATGAGAGCAGCTCGTTAAGTCTTTTGTGATTGGTTCCAAATAAAGGGAGCTACAGACTTAATCTTTTCCCCGGTTCGGTTTGACTTTTGGAACAGGCAGTAGGAAAAGTTCCTGGGACTGAAGATTATAAGATACTTTACTCTTCTGACAGATGTTGGTCAGAGGGTATGAAGGAAGCTGACCTAGACTCTGTTTTTAAATGTAGTTCTACGTGTGGACAAAGAAGACCATCCAACACATGCATGCAGCAAACAGTGATGAAGCTCAGAGCTTTGTGATACACAGAGAATGTGAGCTTTGAGGCGAGGCGTGCGTGTATAAAACAAAACCATGGTTCAGCACAGACAGAAAGTGGAAGAAACCAGTCTCAGACGGCAGACTTTGTTTCTAAAATAAAAACCCAGTTTCAGATTCAACATTTATACAGGGAGAGAAAGAGAGACTCATTCTGTGGTCTCAATAATGTTTTCACTGTGCCTCTCACTCATTAAAGAAACTTTTCTGCAAGGTTTTATTATTCCACGCCGACCTGCTTGTTTATTTACATATTTATATTCCTATTTACATACTCCTCATTTAGAAGCTTCTTAATGAGGAGGCAAGAAAAGAGGCCTCATTTATAAATGTATAAAGCAGTGTTTGCTTCCCCTTCACTCTTCTTCTCCTCCATCTAATCCAAATCATTTCTAACTCCAGAAACCAAAATGTGCCGGCCAGGATGCTGATCTGTAGCTTCATTATTTCTTATATACGGTCTATGATTAAAACCTAAACCAGCATCACTAACGTCAAGGTTTTCTCTTTTTCAACTGGAAATTATGAACAATAAACACTTACTCATGATTCTAAATAGAGACATTTAAATGTAATTGTTAGCTCAGACAATAAACTAATTACATTTTTACTACTTTTAATACTTTATTTATCCCAGAGGGGAAATTCTGGTGTTACACTCTGTTATTGAGAGACATGCTTCTCACACTCATAGGCCCGAAATACACACACATGCACAAACAGGACCTGTGGACATGCATTAGTGGAGAGATGTCAGAGTGAGGCTGCTACACAGGGAGCGTGGCAGAGCTGTTTGGGGTTAGGTGACCTGCTCAAGGGCACCTTGGCAGTACTCGTGAAGTGAGCTACACTACACAAACATGAAGTTTGACCAAAGTTTTCTTCAGTTCTTAAGGTGTGAACATCCTTCCTTTTGTTTCCTGTCCTGCTGATTTGCAGCTCTCTCTTGTATCAGAGTCACTTTTAACGAGCAGCACTTCTCCCCATTAACCTTCACTGATATTTATGGTTTAAAGCATTCAACCTTTTGGAAACAGGACATTCAGTTTGACCGCTAACTCTCAGTAAAACACTATAAATAACACAACAACACACACACACACACACACACACACAGACAGACTACAAAAGACGCAGTTAGCTGGTTCATATCCATCACTCTGACTCTCTCCTGGTTTCTGTCCCACAGAAACAATAGAGTCTTTGTGCAGGATCTGGACTGAGCCTCGCCAACTTCTCCACACGAGGATTCAGGAATTAGGCAATAAAAAAGGAGGCAGTCGAGATAAATCCAACAGCTTATGAAACACCCCACCCACCACCCCCAGCCCTTCAGAACAAACCACAGCAGAACACTAACTGGTGACTGATTTTTTCATTGTGTGTAACATGGTTTCTGAACTCTTTAAAGATCAAATTTAAGACTTTTTAAGACCCAAACAAAGGAAAATTCTGCACATTTTTTTACTTCATGTGGGAGTCAACGGCTTTGATTTCTATTGTCCCAAGTTTAAAAGTTACTGTGCATATCTTGCAGGTCACCTTATAATCATTGTCCCTGCCATCCATTAGCTGTCATTTTCATCTTGAAGACACATTTTCTTAATCGTGCATTTTGCCATCTTTTTCTTCTCATGGTTTGTAGATGCGTACGATATAAGCTGCTCTAAATGCTTTGAGTTGTCACGCAAAAAAGCAAATCCACAAAGAATAATAATAATCAAACATAAATACTAACTAGACAGTGTATGTCAGAAAAGGGTATTTCTTTGTCAAAGTTTAAGACCTCTCACAGGTTAAAAAAATATTTTAAAAATCTATATTAAATCTTTTGAAGGCTCCTTGGGAACTCGTGTTAATGAAAGGTCTACAAGCTTGTTAATGTTTTTAAACAGAGTTCTTCTTTTCATTATCACAGACAGATGTAACTTATGTTTGTCCCTGTGTGTGTTTAGTCAACTTAACAGTTAAATGTCATCACCCCTGCTGGTTGGCAACAGAATTACAAGTCGGTTGAACAAATCAATATTTTGGCCCTCCATGCTGCCCAGATGTTGTGCTCAAATTGCAACGCAGCCGCCTGCCACTAGCTGGGGCTGTAGCTCCACTTAAAGGGCCTGTTCTTCTATCTCTACTGCCCGGATGTAAACAAGCACAGTGATCAGATAGCGTCCTTGAAGGAGCGGTGCGGTTTGTCAGTATTGTGATCTAGAAAATGAAGATAAAATTGTATGTAGGCTGTGTCAGGTTGACATATCAACTGGAGCACTGAGTTACATGCACAGAAATGTGGATGTTAGCCTGCAGGGAGGACTGAAGGCTGGCTGTGCTAGCACTGCTAATGTTAGCCACACTCAGTAAACCAAATAACATTGTTTACTCGGGGACAATTGAGAATAAATTGTGCTCAATTTTGAGTGTTTTCTTATCTTCAGATTAGTCGGGTAAATAGAATTTAACTTTCCGGTCGACTGACTAGTAAATCAGTTGACTGGGAAAATCCCAAGTCTCATCTAATAATAAACTTTAGTTTCATCAAGTTTCACAGACTGTTTAATCAGAGAATCTCCTGATTATTTCTGAACATTTTAAGAACTCTTGAAGTGATTTAGAGCCCAAATCACTGTTTAGTTTTTCCACCTAAAGAGCCTCTTAACACAAGAGAGGTTTCTGTAACACTCAACTCCAAGCTGAAAGCTGATACATATACAGTGTGTGTGTGTGTGTGTGTGTGTGTGTGTGTGTGTTTGTGTGTGTGTGTGTGTGTGTGATCTCTCACAGGTTTGATTTGACTCATGGGATGGAGCCAGATGTTGATATGGCGATAGAATTGATGAAACGCCTGACAGCTGACAGTGACTTCATCTACAGAGAATCTGATTGGACACACACACACACCCACACACACACACACACACACATACGCACGCACACACACACACACACACACACACACTCAGCGTGTCTAACATAAAGGAATTCCTGTAGTGTAAAAAGCCTCCCACAGCTCAGGATTTAGTTTCCTGATGGGGGCAGCTATCAAATTGCATTGTGGGAAACCTTTGATTTCTTATGGGGGGTGATGTCACAGGGTAATACATCAACATTTTTCAAGCCCCCTCACCCCACTCCTCAGCATACACATCAACTCATAAATTGATCAACTATTTAACAAGCGACTTTTAAAGAGGAAGAAATTGACATCTGAAAGCCGATATCCAAACACGACCTCACATCTCTCTCTCTCCAGCAGGCCAAGAAGGACTCAAAGTACGTGTTATTTTAGAGTTATATTATATAACATGTCTGATACCAGGAGAAGTGCCCGTCTCATTAAACGGAGTCCGAAGAATTTCTTTGTTTACACTAAGAAAATCTCTCTGCTCTGTCGTAATAACCAAATACAGAAAGATCCCAATCTTCTGAGCTCTGAGTGTTTTCACAGAGAATGTTTAGTTATTTAACCCTCGTTCCCAGGAAGAGACAGATTTGTTGAGTCCACACACACATACACAGACACACACACACACACACACACACACACACACACACACCCAGAGCACAGCCCGTCTTCCTCATTTTTCTTGACTAATTTATCCAACGAAATATGTCAAAATGTATCACATATTAAATTCAGAGACATTACTTCATTGACATAAACAAAAGAGGCCATAATTACTTAGGTTGAGCTTTTTTCCCACATTACACCTGGGAAGAGTCGTTTTCTAGCAGAGACTCCATAAGAAATGGATATAGAAAATGTGATGCCTATTGGTTTTTGTCATGACCCGGCTCTTCAGGCCTGACAAAGACACGGGAAACGTAGGTTTTTAACTAAACGATGTAAGGCTTATTACAAAATAACAACAAAACATGGTGCAATTCAGGAGCTGCGGTGATGGTGTAAGGCTGAGGACGGATCAGAGAGAATGAGAGGTTGACAGCCCGATCATAAATAGCCTACACCTGGGGGACTGACCGTGTCGGCCCAGGTGTGGCGGAACACCGCCCACCAGCGACCTGCTGGAACGCAAACGCGGACAGAAGGGCAAAACACAATAGCAGGCCCTGCAGCAGAATGCCGTCAGTTTATAGACAAATTTTTTCTGTTGGTTAGTACCTTTTTAAAGATTTGTATTTTGCCCGTCACTGTTTTGTAATCTGTTATTCCCAGCTACTCCAAAGGTAATCTAAAAACGCTGTTATTGCCTTTTCACATTTTTGTTTTCTGGAGCCAGAAGTGACCATATTTGGAAAAGAGGGTGTAGCTGAAGTTGAGCGAAGGGTACGCCGACGCAAAGTTATTACCCGAAGCAAGCAGTATAGCATTGTTAGCAAAGTGCATCAATGAGGGTGTTTATGGAGACTTGAGCATCTCGGTTAGTCTAAAAGTCTAAGTCTATGAGATACGGCTTATCCCTGATTCTGAAGTCAGGATATGATGTTTACATGCACAAACACAACAACAGATTAATTAACCTGTTGTACACACACTCATGGATGCATGGTCACTGTGACTGGGATGCTCATTTTTACTAGCATAAAAAAAGCTGCATACAATATGTTTATATCCAAAAAATGATAAGATAACAACTCAGAGTAGAACAACTAATCCCTGAAGATGAAATGACTTAACGAGACTTGGCTCAATTTCTCAACAGTGTTTTTGTAAATAAATATATTTGAACAATCTTTTGAACAACAATGGTACGTTTTTTTTATAAATACTTTTTAAATAAGGAAACATTGGTGGAAGAATATTTTCTATTCATATAAACATATTTTCACATTCAATGCATGAATCAGAACTAAACTCCTTTGGCATTTTCAACCTTTCGGAGTGACTTTAACAACCGTAACATCTGAGAGGTAGAGAACTTATTTACAGCCAACTCCAGAATCCATGCACCTTTGGGGTTATAAATATTTCCCCTTTAGGGTAGAAGTTTTATGTTTTTTAAAAGAAAGAAGGAAAATAAACACAGAATTCCTCCAATGAAAAGAACGTAATCTTTAACCAAACCATAACCGTTTTGTTAATGGACGACACACACTTTCACAGAGCGTAACAATCTGATCAAGCAAAAACAGAAAATCTTATAGAGTCTATATTTCACTTCATAGGACTCCAAAGTGACTTCATTAACACAAGATTGAAACTTTGGCAAATCTTCAGCATCTCAATTAGCGGGGATGATGGTGCTCTTTTGTTGCAGCTTCACTTTTAACATCAAATCTTGAAACAAGTAGCTTAGAGCAGCATTAATGCTAACGTACTGTAAGTAGATTAAGTCGAAGTGTGTGTGCATGTGTGTCTCAGGCCTCGGCGAGACAGCCCATGACCTTCAGCATCAGCTCCTCCTTCTTGTGTTTGGCACTGACAGTCGCTCCTCGGCCTTTTAGCCAGGCCAGCAGGGTCGCAGAGTTCAGCTTAAACAACTGGAGACAGAAAAGAGAAAACATGAAGAGAGAGGCATAAAAAGAAACAAGATGCAGGGATGTAGAGTTCATACATAAATAGTGACGGTAGTAAAAAAAGAAAATAATGGGAAGAGGAACTTTAATGTCAAATAAAACATGTCACTTGAAGCCTGGCGTGCTCTGTACGACTGTATACAAGTGGTGGTGGAATGTCAGCTCACACTGTACGACTGAATCGTTTACCATCAAACAATTGTCAATATGAAACTCCCAAAGATGGAGGTTGAAGTCTGATCTTTGTGTGTATTGCAGTTGTGCTCTTATGAGAAACCAACCATCCATTATGCTGGTTTACATCCAGGCAGTAGAGTCAGGAGAGCAGGCCCTTTAACTGGAGCTACAACCTTAACTAGTGGCAGGAGGCTGTGTTACAGCTTAGACACAATATTTAACTGGCATTGTGGGCCCACATTTAAAGAAAGCATGTATTTCTGGGGCTGACTATTGATGATGCCAACTTAAATCGTTAAGCCGGTTAATTGCACTCATCCCTAGAGACAGCAGTAGGAGAGAGAGAGTTCAGGTGGGGGCACATATTGAATTTAAAACCATTCAACCATTTCTAAAAATGTTTGCAGGTACCTTAAGCTACGTGCCCAGACTACTGACTGTATGTTGAGATGGACGGAGCCACAGACTTCTGGGAGTGAAGCCAGAATATTTGGAGCTCCCCCTTCTGGCTGGCTGCAGTATAGGTTATAAACCCCGCCTCCTCCATGTTAACAGATGGGACATGGGTCAAACTTTTGATCAGAGTAGAGGAGACAAGGACGGAGACAGGGGCGCCGGATAGCCTAGGGGTTATATTGTGCGCCCCACGTACCGAGGCTACAGTCGTCATCGCAACGGCCGTGGGTTTGAATCTGACCTCAGCCCTTTGCTGCATGTCATCCCCCACTCTCACATCACAACTCCCCATACAACTTTCCATAACCGTGAGTCTCTGCTTCAAACGGACACCAGAATCTGTTCTGCTGTGGACTGTACCCACTTGAGGGTTCCTTTGGCGTTTTATCGATACGTTAAATGTGTGCTGCGATTAGCCGAAGGGGCGTGGCGTCAATCTGCAGTTCGATCAGACAGCTCCCTTCTGCACACGCCTTGACTCCAAATTGTGTCACCAGCACAATATGTCAGCCTGTCACAGGAGTATTCTGGCTTCAAAACAGAAGGAGAACGAGAGGCGCTGTCCATTTCAATATAGAGTCAATGGTCCCGACCTGAAGAGTAACCATCTCCTACCAGCTGTCTTCTCACGTGACACTACACTGCACACATCTGCTCCGTGAACAGCCCACATATATGGTCACATCATTAAGCAGCAACAGGACAAGTTAACAAGGTAACATTCCTTACATGTTTACAGTCTTCTAGTTCACTGTGCATTCAGAAATGAGCTGCACTAACATGATATCAGACAGACTTTTCTCGTTGATGAGTCATGGAAGACGAGAAACTGGCGAGTATTTGTTTTGCATTACGCACCGAGCGTCGACAAAAACAAGTAAATATTGAGAATAATCGCTCACTGAGGTTATATGAGGGAAGGTTTGGGAAAGAAATGAATTCATGAGATGAAACCGAGAGATAAACGGTGTGTTTGACTCAGGAGTAGTATTTTGGTCGTTCTTTAAAGCTCCAGGATAAATAGAACAAAGTGTATATATTGAGAACAGAGTGTCTGCTGTTGAAGCTGTGTAAATAAAAGTAAAAGAGAAAGGGTAGCTGATAGATTGTTCTTGAAAACTTGCAGGTTGGAGCCATAAAACTGATGAATGTTGTTATTAATGTTCTGTGCTCTCGGTGGGCTCGCAGCTCCTCCTGACCCATTCATCACTTTAACAGTCGTCACCCTCCTGGGGAAGGATGTTTGTGAGGAGAGTGAGCCGTGTGCGTGCCATTCATCACACTAACACTCTTTAATACATCACGTTAATGTATGTCGTCCTCCTTCAGGATGTTTATGAGGAGGCTGAAGCTGTACGAGTGGACGCATAGGAGATTCATCACTTTAAAGTCTCCTTTTTCTCTGAAACAAAGTGCCAGGACTTTTACTTTCTTTCACTTTAATATCATAAACAAAACAACTGGAGTGTCCCCTTTAGGCTCTAAGCTTTGTTACACACAAAGGGATATCTAGTTTGATTTAAACACAGACATGGGTGAAGAAGCAGTGTGGACTAAACACGCTTTCTTAATCCTAAACCACAGATGTGTTCACACATGTGCAGTTGATGCGTACAGGCTGTCTGTCCACTCAGGGATATATTTTGGACACAAAGTTTTGCCAACATGGGAATATTCTAAATTAACCTGGACACAGAAAGTTTCATTTATTGAGTCAAAAAAAATGTGTTGTCAGTTTCTTCTTTAGGTTCACGCAGGGGAAAAGGTCATGATGCTGCCTAAATCAGAAGGACTTATCCTCTGTACAGTAGCCATAAAGGGACATGCTTAGATGATAACATCAGTAGCATCCCAAAGTAAGAGTCGGGACCCCAAAGGAGGCGCAAGCCAACAAGAGTGAGGTTACGAGATGCCTTTCAGAAAAAACGAATACAAATTTTAAATCATTTAAAATGTTATATTTCACCCATTATTGTAAAAATATTTACAAAAAGTTCAATATCAATAAAAAGTTAAATCAAAATGAAATGAATTTTTAGATGTGCTTTCAATGAAAGGCTGCACATGACAGCATAAGTTGCTCTTGTAACACAAATTACACCTTTATTTCGGGGGGTCACGAGCTGAAAGTTTGGGAGCCCCTGGACTAAATGTTTGAACAAGTCATCTTGTTCAGTTGTCATCGGGATTACTGTTTGGTTAAAAGAATCAATTCAGGCCCACAATTCTGGTTAAATGTTGTGTCTAAGCTGTAATGTTGCCACCAGCCACTAGCTGGGGCTGTAGCTCCGGTAAA
Organism: Tautogolabrus adspersus; assembly: GCA_020745685.1. Classification (NCBI taxonomy): domain Eukaryota; kingdom Metazoa; phylum Chordata; class Actinopteri; order Labriformes; family Labridae; genus Tautogolabrus; species Tautogolabrus adspersus. The sequence goes on along the minus strand of CM036551.1, from coordinate 10,509,246 downwards.
TGGGCCCTGCTCTACTGCACAACATGATGTAAAGAGCATTATGTGTGTTTTACGACAGTTGAACTTTTAAGACATTCTGCAGACCCCGAACCCAAAACTAAAGGAGGTGTAAAGTCTACCATCTCCCCTCACCTGGTTGCTCCTCGCCATTTTCTCAACATCTGTAACTCGAAGCAAAGATTTGGATTTCTTCGGCTTTGACTCAAATACAACTCCCTGAAAAACATATGAAAAAACAAACAAACAGGACAGTTAGCACATAGCTTCACATGATAACTACGGTATGATCAAAAGTTTTTATGCTTAAAGGAGATAAAACAGGATTTTGCAGCTGTGAATGAACTCTGACGAAGACTTTGGAAACTGGGGGAAAACAACATTTATCCTATTAGCTGAAAAAAAAAAAAAAAAAACCCTTCTTCGACCAAAACTTCTCAATCATCTAGCTCACAGACTTCTGTTTTGTTTGTTTGTTTATCTTAAGCATCATTATAAAGATCTACAAGAAATGAAGAAACACTTTATAAATGATGGAAAAACAAAAAAACCTCTTCACATTTATAACGAACCAGAGTTAAGTAAGCTGGACTCACTGTTGTGCTGCTGTTTGAGATTTCTGCAGATGTCAGCGGTCGAGGAGGCTCAGGTGGAGCGGCTGAAGGTTGTTTTGATGCTTGTTCCTGCACCTTTCCACTTGACATAGCTGCAGTGTTGCTTTCTGAACTCGCCATCTTTTCGGTTTTTTTGCTGGACTTGGCTTTGGACTGGATTTCTGGATTTGGACTGAGGCGGAGCCCGGGTTTAGACCTGGACGCAGGGCTGAGGCTGGGGAGGCGTTTGAGTTTGGGGTGACATGCTGGAAGAGGGAAGGCGCTGCTCTTGGGTTTAGGGCAAGGTTTGAAGCTAGGAATGGTAGGTGGGCAAGATGAAGCTGACAAAGAGAAAACAGAAGAAGAAGAAGAAAACGTGGTCGGGGTCTTCTTCTTAAAAGCAGGTAAGGTCACCCGCCCTCTCTCCCCCCCTCCTCCAATCAGCTGCTGTCCCTGTTTCTGTGCTCTCAGGAGGGCCACGTTAATACGACGTGATGGACACTTGTTCTTGAAGATGGGAACCAGTTTGGGAGGAGGAAGCACTGGGGTTTGACTCGGGGGAGGAAGAGGGGGGAGCAAAGAGGAGGACGAGGAGAAGGAGGAGGCTGGCTGGAAAACTGAGAAAAAAGAAGAAGAGCAGGAAGGAGCTGACTGATACCTCGAGGAATCAGAAGAGGAGAAAACAACACATGAGGAGGAGGAGGAGGAGGAGGAGGGGGGCCAATGTTGACCTTCTTGATACCCTTGACTTTGTGTCAGTCTGCCCCTGAATCCACATCCATTACCCAGAATCCTCTGCACTCCATCCTGCTGGGAGAGAGGCGCTCGGCCTTGAGGTTGTGAACTGAATGAGGGCTTCAGAGGCCGGGGAGGAAGAAGAGGAGGAGGAGGAGGAGGAGGGAGCTGAGTGAGGACCGGCCTGATGGAGCAGGAGGAGGTGAGATTCACCTGCTCACCGTTCAACACCTGAAGGAGAAGAAGAGAAGAGCCTAAACCTTCTTCACAGTAACTTTATAAACATGAGCTTTTTACAGACTGACAGTGTAGCCGTAAAAAGGATGACATCATCAGTCATCGGGGGGAAGTAGTGCGGAATGTTTCCCACATAGGCGGCCAACCAGGTATATTTTCTGCCCATACCATCAGCGTTTAAGATCAATGAACTAGTAGGTGATCGATCTCGCTCACTCTCTGCAGGTCTGAACTCTCTGCAGGTGACCAGAGAGAGAAAAAGAGAGAGGAGTCCGCTGTTTAGTCTGTTTGAATGCATTAGTTACATCTGTTATACAAAACTTCAAATAGTGTTCTTTTTTTTGGTTTCGTGCAGCTGCTTCTCTCTGCTGATATGATTCTGCTCGCTCTTGGTTTTGCTGCGTCTTGATAACAATCTTCCCCACACACGGCTCACCTGCTGTGATAACGGAGTCACAAGGGAACATTTTTAAAACGGGACTTTTGTTGTGTGGCACGGAGACCCAAAGGCTCAGTGAAGAAAAGAAGAAGTGTTTTGCAGATAACGAACCCACGGTTTTCAAATCCATGCGCAAGAAAAATGTTGCGCGGCATTAGATTGTTATTCTAAGTGTCTGACAACATTAGAGAGAATCCCTACAGAGCTAGTCCTTTTGTTACAGGGGAAGATGATCTTTCACCACAAACAGCTGTTTCATCCCTCACTACAAACACACCACAAACACACAAATTAGACTTTGTGTTATTGATCCAGCGCTGCATTGATCAGGTATTTTTTGTGTCATCGTTTACCTCTCTCTCTCTCTCTCTTTCTCTCTCTCTCTCTCTCTCTCTATGACGCCAGCTGCCGATTGAAAATACTGCTTTATATGTTTTTCTTTTATAAGTTAGCCGTAATATTTCAGACCTCAGCTTGAAGTTTTTTTTTTTGTTTTTTTTTTCACAGATGGCTTAAATTCATCTGAAGATAAAAAGTCTTTCAGTTTCCACGACAACGTAAAAGTATCTTTGTAAATGAACTCTGCAGAACACCATCAATATTTTAGTTTCACTCTGTGGGCACTGAATCGATCTTTTGGGATGTTCCACTGTGCAGAGTTTCTCAAGTTGATAAAATCCACTTCAGCTTCAGCCTGTGAATAAGAAAAGCCCAGAACGAGCTCTGAGGAGGAGAAATAAGTTCACAGCTGCAGAGTGTATGGTTTAATCTATGGACTGAATATCAGAGCCGCTCAGGGAAGAAGAACAAATGTAAAAACAGCCATTTAAATGATGTATAACATTTGTCAACCTTGGAGACACATAATTAGAAAAGTGTTAAAAACGTTCGGCTGTTTTATAGAAATGGTTTATTGTATTATTCTTATTTGAGGACGGGGTTAAAGGCTCCCAAACATGATGAATAAAGTTCATTAAAGACCTCGAGAGATGAAATATTGCTAATTGTTTTTATGTGTCTCAAGTAGATTTTTCATTAAAAGAGACAAACTAGAAACACATTTCCTTCCCCGTGCTGCTGACATCTGTATCATGAAACAGACTCCTCAGTATTCTGGGCTGGGAGGGGGGGGGGGGGGGGGGGGGGGGACGTCTCTGCACCTCCCTTCTCCTCCTCTCTCGCCTCAGCGTCGCACCTTTACGCTCATAAAACTGTCCATGAAGATTTTACAGGGTGGGAAACGCTCCGATAATCACTTTCCCTCCTCCAACTTCAACCTCCACACACGCACATAAAATAACATGCCTGTAAGGGTACGTGCGAGTGTGTGTTTGTGTGGAGAAGAAAGAAAACCAAAGAATTCACACACCGCCTACTATTGTAGATGGACCACAGAATCCCAGTTCAATCCACCCATTGAGTAGACTTTCGACAGTATAACAATAAAACAAGTGATTTTCTGTTTTTTCTTTTCACTCGACAATCTCTACACAGAATCTGTACACGGGGTCAAGATATTCAGCATGGTAAGTGTTCTGGTTTGTACTACATTAGTAGTCCAAGCTGTATTAACCAATCACCTATCACATCAGCAGGCTTTGGTGTGTGACAGAAGTAACGTTATCCACGCTGAGGAGATACCACCTCCACCTCCCGTCGGAGGTGTTTTGATGACGATTTATTTCTCTCTATAAACAGATATCTGCATTAAAGTGCAGTTAACAATTTATTATTGATCAAACATTTCTACTGGAATCTGCCTGATGATGTGTGGTGAAAGCCAATCAGAGATTCCCTGACAACCTGAAACACATCAGAAGTGACCGATCCGACCTCCATTACACAAACAAGTTGTCTTCTTCCCCTCTTGACGACAGACCTGACTAAACTTAACTTTTGACTTTTTACAATTCTGCCTCATGATGTTGTTATTTCGGAAAACTTAATTCCTGTTAATTGTGAGTAAATCACAGGAAAACTGTTTTCTGTTTTGGACCAGGCTCATTCGACTGAAGTGAGTCAGAGTGAAGCTGCTGTATAGCTTACATTCTATTGTTGAACTAAGACTCATCAGGTGAACACGGCCGTTACTGCGGGATGTTGTGGAGAGAGTCTTGCCTGAATGTCGTTCAATGCCAACCGCTGGCTTCACCAGAATGATGGAGAAATTGATATCTGTTCCAATCAGACGATGATTGCTGATTGGAATCCGAGATTGTCTACCATGCAATGCAAAAAATAAATTAAAATAAACATTTTAATTTCCATCCAAAGTACAATCAAATTTCCGGTCCCAGGTGCTAGTAGTGCTGGGCAATGTTATCAAAAACTTCCACCCGCTGCGCGCCCCATGTATGGAGGCTAGTCATGGTCACAGTGGCCGTGGGTTTCTTTCCAGCATAATAAAATACACACAGCTGTGTGTCTGAGGCCTGAGGCTAAGCATAAAACTAACACACATGCTTGACTGACTGATACCCAAACACATTCACTGAAGCTTGTTTCCTGAATTCATTCTTTGTGTGTGTGTGTGTGTGTGTGTGTGTGTGTGCGCGTGTGCGTGCGTGCGTGCGTGTGTACCTTTACTGAGGCAGCTGTGCACAATCCGACTGTGCGATAACACGGTTTGTTGGTCAGTCTTGCAGGAAAGCCACACACACTCTGCAGCCGGTCGCTGACGTCAGAGAGGAAGGAGCCCAGCGCCCCCTGCAGGTCGACGCGGGGACAGCGCTGCACGGGCTGCAGGCGGATACAGCTCAGAGGGTAGCTGCTCAGGGTAAAGGTTAAAGCAACAACATCGACATCACAAACATTTTACATCATTTCTGAGAGCAGACTGATTCCAGCCGTCACACACCGCAGCTTTTACTCCCTTAGATTTATATTTTAATAATAAACTTTAAAGAAAGAAGTCCTGATTTAAATCAGTTTATTACGTCTTTTTTATTAACTAGTTAAAAGAATAAATATATTAACAAAGAGATATTAAGGGCCTGTAGGTTACAGGATTATCTTGTCTGAATGATTTTTTTATGTCATGTCAGATTTTACCGTTGCAAACATTTTTATTATCTATTCTTACTTTGGAGGTGATCTGATCTGTGATCTGTTTAATCTCATTAAATTATGGATGTTCATTTTTTACGAGTTGAGTGTTTCAGGATACGTGAAGCGTCTGTCTCCCACCAGTTTGAAGTAGATGCTGCAGTACACCACCTCTTCCTCTGCGAGCTCAGGGAGTCTGTAACCGTACTGAAAAACACAATCACACACACACACACACACACACTTAGGGCCTGATTCCCAAAATGATCGTGCCGCTAAACCTTTAGAAATAAGAGGAAAAGAAAGCATGCACAAAGGGTGAAATGCACACAAAATGCAGATAGTATCCTGGGTGCACCTGTCACATACGCATGTACATGTAAATATGGGAATAATCAAACATTTAAAATTGTCCCCTTTATATGCAAATAAGCCTTGTTGCAAATACCTTCTTATTCACAAAGTTAAATAAGGAGCACAAAAAAAATGTTTATTATATAAGTATAGGAACGACACATGAGAAGTATGTGTGGTACCAGGTGGTTCCAGTGACTCTGCAGGTCGCTGTAGGTCCTGAAAGGTCCGTCTTTGGGCAACTGGCGGCTGATGGTGATGATCTGACCTTTCTTCATACTAAAACACACACACACACACACACACACACACACACATATCAGATAATAGACTAACATCAGAGTACAAAAAAAGAGCATAAACACTGCCTTCACTTCTGATTCAGCCATGTGTTTAAAAGAGCTGCAGCGCCCCCTGCTGCTCACAGTCAGTTATACACACACTGCTTCTGGTTCTATCTTTGGTGTTTTTTCTCCCAAGAAGTCTCAGAATGTTTCAGCTGATAAAGATCAGCTTTCTTTCTCACATCTGGAGCAAAAGAAGGATAGTGAAGTGTAAATTATGTTAACTTAACACAATCAGCCGAGCAGACACCGGTCTCCCTTTACTCTTATCTTGTTATAAGCATTATCTGTTTTGTATTATGTATTATAAAATCAAAGGAATAATTAGTTCAATAAAAATAGAGGAGATCACATTTTAAAGGATAAAGTAAAGGACATCACCATCAGTTGTCTTTAATCCTTCGTCTGATGAAAATCATGCATCTAGGTCATTAAAGAACCGAAAATAACATTTTAACCAAAGTGATCGAGAGGATTACTGAAAAGGTTGGAAAGGTTATAGGAAGTAGAGGATAAGGTTGAAGAGTTTTAAATTCTCCTCATACTCTGCCTGAATATTTCATAGCAAAACGTCAAGTATCCAAAGTGGAGCGGTGCAAGCTCCAGGCTAACAGGAGAAAAGGAACCTTGTGGTGAGATCAGGGAGGACATGAGGCAGGATGTGATCTCAAATGTAGGCTGACTATCAAGTGATGGGAGAAGTATATGTATCCATCATACACCGATAAGGGTTTAAACTGGGCTTTTTGTTCTCGTGTTTTGTGTCCAGCAGGTGGAGCTGTCCTACCTGGGCAGGATGTGACACCAGATGGCTCCCCCTGTGGAGGTGGGGTTGAGGACGGAGTCAGGATCAATGCAGAACCTCCTCAGCACTAACGGGGGGAGGTCAAAGTCCTCCAGCTGCACAAAAAGTAAACACACAAACACCCTGATTATCTGGTCGAAGTACATTCAGTGCTTTATAAACAGGACTGGGAAGGAAGTGTGAGCTGACAATTTTCTCAAGAGCATCAAGAGAAAATAAATAATATAATCAAATAAAAATAAAAGTTGGGTGTAAGTGTGCACATACAAGACATTTAGGTGAAACAGTTTTTGTTCTCTCACTTTGGTTGGAGGCAGTCTGACTGTGTTGGCTTCTATACTGATGCACAGCTGTCCCTCACTGGTGCTCAGCTCCATGCCTGACACACACAGAAAACATCTCTTATGGGGTTTCAGACCAGACATGTGGCGATTTCAGCTTGCATGTTAACAGGTCAGAGCTTTCAGCAGCTCACGGCGGGTCTCATCTACACCTGGTACCCTGTCACTGAGGAGCTTTTTTTTTTTATAAGATTTATTTTGGGGCCTTTTGGTGCTTTTATTGTAGAGATAGGATAGTCGATAGAGTCAGAGCCACAGGTCGGACTGGAACCCGGGCTGCACCCCCGCAGGTCCACAACCTCCGTACATGGGGCACGCGCACCAACCACTATGCTACCGGCGCCCCCAATTGAGGAGCTTTTTGACTACCTTAGCGACCTCTGCCAAGGATATAAAAGAGGGTTCCCCTGGATCATCAGACTCTGCTTCCTCATCCGAGGACGTGTTAGTTGGATTCAAGAGTTCCTCAAAGCGTTGCTTCAATCACTCAACCATATCCCCAGTCCAGGTCGCCAGTTCTCCACTCCTGCTGGGACGACCTAAGCCAATCCCTGCTGTCCCCTCCTGAGTCGCCTGACAGTTTGCAAGAACCTCCTTGAATGAGGCCAACCAAAAGTCCTTCGCCACAGCCTCTCCAAACATAGAGCCTCGAAACCGCAGCCCTCCGAGCCACCTGTCTGCTTCCAGAGACCACCGAGCAAGCCAAGGCCGAAGGGCCTCGTTCTTCAACCTGACAGCTTCCTTCACCAGCGGGTTGCTAGGTTACCACCACAACATGAACCGCTCAGACTCCATCTGCCCAACTTCCTCTGACGAGCAGAGCGTTCACACTCACGGCCTGAGCAGCTTGGCTGACAGAATAAACAGTAAATGATATGTACAGTAGAGAGATATAGTGACGTTGTATTAGCACGTCTAGGTTTACATCGTTATAATATGTCATGAGCATGATAAATAATGCATGGTCACACTTCTGATGTGCTCTTCAAACTGAAGTTTTCCAGGACAGTTGTTTTCTTATCAAGTTACTCTGAAGGTAACTTGCTGGTTTCACTAAATTTTTTTAATAAAACAGGTACGTAGCCTTTAAGGACACTGAGTACATAAAAACACCAGGTAAGCAGCGATGTTTCTTCTGGTACGATCTCTCTCTCTCTCTCTCTCTCTCTCTCCCTCTCTCTCTCTCTTTCTCTCTCTCTCTCTCCCCGTCTTCTTTTCTCTCTCTCTGCTTGGAGAGATGTTTTGCCCTGTATGTAAAGTGAGGACCCGTTAATAATGTAAATACGATTGTTATTTGATGAGCCTAACTCTTTAAAACTTGTTTCAAAGAAAACTGAAAGCACCCCTGGATATGACAAAAAAACAACTTCTAAACATGTAGTCATAAATCACTTTAAATTCAGCCTATATGAATAATTCAATCAAACACAATACTCTCCCTCTCACTCTGATTCATTCGTTGTTTTTGCTCTAATTAAATTTCAGGCTCGTCAATAATGTCCATGAGATTGTTTTCTGATAAGTACAACACGGATTCTTGTATAGACACAAATCATCCGTGCATGTTGCAAACAGCCTGATGAAGTAGTCATTAAAAGCCTAGGATTTATGACGTCTATAAAGAAATTTAATTTACAAAACAAATATTTAGTTCAGGGAGACGCAGCTGTCCCACAGCCAACACACGGCCTGTGTTAATACCATGATGGTGCGATCTGGAGCAGTGAGGCATGGCAGCCGTCAAACAGCCAAACATGCAGCCAGTCGGAAACGGTTGTTACATCTTAGCGAGTATGCTGTTTGATCAAAATAACACAAACACACATCCTCTGATATGAACCTGCAATCTGCAACACTGGTTCAAAGTAGAATCATAAAACCTTCAAGATAAGGAGTGTAAGAGATTAACGAGTCACAGAGAAACTTACTGACAGCGTTGAGCCTCCCCCCATCCGTCAGAAAGTCTCTTCCTGAGAAAAAATCACAAAGTAAAAACATATATAAAAACTTCAGGATTTCATGAGTCAGAGCTGCAAGAACAGCACCTCAAAATGAATGGAACTTTTTAACCACGAACAGCTGCAGTTACGTCACTCTCTAAACACACCAGACTCCATTGATAAAAACAGGTATTTCACCTCAGAATACAGGAGTTGCTTGTCTGCTGCTACCTTGACCTGTTAGTTTGTTTGGATTACTTTGTGTTTGGAAAGTTTGGATACAACTTATTGCTGTTCATAAACAAACAGACTTTTGTCCAAATGTTTTTCCTTCAAACTCTGATAAAGAAACAGATTGAAATTGGGACTAGTTAAACTTAAATGTAAATGTTATTTTTTACAGCTACAATTTGATCCAGCACCCTCTCACACACACACACACACACACACACACACACACACACACACACACACACAAACACACACCCACATCTATTTTATGTCCGACTGGGTCCAAGGTGAAGGATGTATTACAGCCTACTGCAGCACACTGACCAGCTGTAAATATTTGCTGACAACAGATGGTAATCGTAGTGTTATTATATAAAGCTGCAGTGCTTCTGAACGGCTGGTTACTGTGAACTCACTGGTTGCTTTCTCAGTTGTTCTGTCAGTCCCGGTACCTCTAACTGGTAAATATCTGAACTACTTTATTCCAAAAAAAAAATACTGTTTGAAAAAAAAAACTGTCTGCATAATCAAATGACGTATAATCCCACCTCTAGCGCTCAGGCCCTCAGATCGGGCACCGTGTAACTAACAAAATGTAGTCAGACATGCACCAAATCACTTCACACCTCATGCTTTAGACAGTGAGGTGCATTACACCAGAGAATAACGGCCCATGTCTACAGGAACTGAACATTCAGAGCTGAGACCGAAGAATCAGTGAGGACTTCAAACATGACGTTTTCAGTTGTGCAAATATATTTCCCCAAATATGAAATACCACAAAAATGTAAATGTTTGCATGCAGCAGGTTTAGACAACATGTACACACACACACACACACACACACACACACACACACACACACACACACACACACACACACACACACACACACACCGTTGATGAGGTAGAGTCCTGCTTTATTCCACCTGGGAGCCAGTCTGGTGATCAGAGAGTAGGACAGACAGGCCTGCAGGACGCCCGGAAACACACACTGAGGAGAGCCCAGCTACACACACACACACACACATAATCCACTGTCATTATCGAAATGTTTGATATATTTGCAATCTTCTATTTGAGTCTGAAGCAAAAACTCAAACTCCATTTATTCATCATTTCTTCCGACCTCCAGGCTGCGTCTTCTTCCAAACACCTGCAGGATGCCTTTTTGGTAAAACGGGACCTGCAGAGAAAAGAGACAACATGTGGAGAAAACAGAGAAAGAGGAGGCTGTTATCTTAAAAGCCTTTATTAATCAAAGGTGATGAATGGATGTGTTTACATCAGATGAAAAGAACTGTAATAAAAATGTTTCATGATGCTACAGTCATGTTTTATGTTTCATATCGAATTAAACTGTCTCTCATGTGCCAGTCCAAACCAAATCAAATCCCAACAAACTAACACAACTATCCTTGTAGCTGTGGTGTCAACATTAATCCCCTTGAATCCAGAACACATTACACATGTTTGAAAGGAATCTCGATAACATTCAGATATAAATACAGAGTTTTTGGAAACAGGTAATAAGAGGTATATCTCGTCAGTGCAGCTGTGGCGGGATGAGCCGATCAGGTAGGAACGTAAATGACGTGAGTTGTCAGTAAGTAGCGGGACAGTGATTAAGAGCAGCGTGAGAAGGAGGCATTATTATGTCATGAGACTTTCCCTGTGTGTGTGTGTGTGTGTGTGTGTGTGTGTGTGTGTGTGTGTGTGTGTGTGTGTGTGTGAGTAGACAAACACACATGGAATGTCTGGAATTTAGACCAACTATGTTTTGGCTGCGTGTCTGTGCTTGGAAAGTGTCGGCACGCAAACACGTCTCTGAGCCCTGCAGTGGAGGAAGTCTTCAGATCTGTAACTACAGTGATGTGTTCAACAGGGAGAGGTGAGCATGGCGGCATGTGAAGGCCGTGCTGAAACAGTACTGGTATAAGACTGAGGAAAACGTAAAAGTTTCTTTCCATCTGCCAAATTCAATCTCAGAGGATCCGTTGATCTGGATTTGTTTCAGTAGGGGAGGGTTGGCTGATTTCATACCTGTGTTTGTAGATGTGCGTGCGTGCATGTATGTGTGCGTGTGTGTGTGTGTGTGTGTGTGTGTGTGTTTCTTACAGCCATGACCGCTGTTATCTCAGTGAAGGAGTCCAAAGCAGGGAAGGCCACCACATCAGAGTACAGCAGCACCAACTCTCTGTGGACAAACAGAGAGTAGTCAAGGGCACATTCACAGGAATGCTGGGTTCAAGTTCATGATAAAGTCAAAACTTGATTTTGTGTTTCACACAGACGCAGACACGGACAAAGACCAGTACGATTATAAATAATACCAGATCTGGTTAAACCTGAGTCAAGCTCTCATCTTTGAATAAACTCTTTCAATGCTTCAAAAGCCCCTTCAAATCTTCACATCTGTCCGTCAAGTCGAAACTTTTCATCTCAGTGACAAGTTTTAGTTTTCTTTAACACGTTTAAATCTATTTCAGTCTTTTTCTTCCATAATTATGGGCATCCTGGGAAATGTTAGTTAAGTTAGAATGGTCACAACTTTTAAAAATCCCTCCTGTCAAGTCTGTGTTTAACCAGGAACAGCTGTTCCATCACTCTCTTCAAAGCCACCAGACTCCTTTGGCAAAAAAAAGCAATTTAAGCTCACAGAGCAAAGGAGTTGTTGGTCTACCGCTGCCTGGATCTGTAGGTTCATTTTTGTTATTGTGCTACTTTGTCATTAGATGGTTAGTTTGGATCCAAAAGAATAATTTTGTACCGCAAAACAACAGAAAAAAAAACAGGATGGAATTAAAAGTTGAACTGTTACACTGATTTCCATTTTAACTCACATATAGTGTTAAAAAGCTGGATGGCCATACTAAATGTGGGCAAAGTTTCAGATCATGAGCGTTTTGCTCTTTGGAAGGCTTCAGATAGCAGGCCAATCAGAAGAAGGCAGGCACTTGGGGAGGGGGGCCTTCAAGAGAGACAGCAGCAAACCGTTTTAGGCAGAGGGTGAAATTAGTTTTTTTTTACTGACGCCAGTATAAGATGAATGAGGAGTGTTTTTAGCTGCAAATCATGCAAAGCTATTCTATGGGTTTCACAAACTGACAACATGAAAGGTGAACATGAGGAGAATATGGGATCTTTAAGCAGTGCTAGAACAGCAACCCCTGTCTTCTACAAAGTGGAATAACAGTTTTTGACAGTCTGCTGTCTTGTGAGAAATGAAATGAAAAGGCGTTTTGTTCCTTTAAGTCTTTTAGGGTACAGGTTAGAGTTTCCTCTTTTGGCTGTCACCTGCAGATCTTGATCTGTTTGCTCCTCGGCTCCTCGCCCTCCTCCTGCAGAGTCAGACTGATACAGCAGAGCTTCTTCAGGTCTGGAAGCTCAAGGAAAAACATGGACTGATGGACACCTCCACTCATCCTGCACCAACACAGAGAGCCACATCTTAACACTGTCCGATGGTTACAGTATGATTTGGTTTTATTTATACATGCAGTTATAATACTGTAATCCTGCACAGCTCTGGTTTTTAATATTCAATTTAGTTATTCTGTTATTGTAATTAATTTAGAGTTTTATATGCACACTTGCTTCAGCAGGGTAAACGTATGTTTCCCATGCCAATAACGCTGTGTCTTTGCAGTTTTGAATACATTCTGGCACTCGGTCATAACGACGGATATCACTATATTCCATATAAGAAAAATCACTTAACCCTGTGTATATATGTTTTAGAAAGTCACCTTCAGAGCTGACACAGGAAACAGACCAGTACCTTTATAGAAAACTCAGAACAGCAGCCATGAAGCAAATAACTGGTGTCGACTTAAACCCATCAGTGCTGTCTTTCTTTCTTTTACATACAATTACATATAAATGCAATGGATACTTTACCCTTGAACTAAAATGTGAATTTAATGCAATAACAGGAACAATAAAGCTCGTTTGATTTGATGTTTGACTCAGGATATGGACCAGTACAAGAAAGACTAGATTACTTCCTTGTTATTTATGCAATTACCAAACATTCTCAAGTTGACTAAGCCTTTGAGATTTAAAAAATTGCATTCATATTGTGTCTCTAAAATAAAAAGGATTTTGACTCTAAGTAAAACAAATTACAACTAAAAAAAAGAATCATAAGTTGCAGCAAATTGTTAATAAATAATGACTGAAATGTGTACAGTGTGAATATGAACTGACAACTTATCAATCAAAATAGATAAAGGAGAAAAATGCATCCTGCCCAAACACACAAGTACATATTAAAACATTTTAAAGACCTGATAACTGGAGAAAATATACAATAAAATCAGCGTTAAAAATGTCAAAGTAAAAGCTTTAATTGTGCCTCACTCACTTCTTTATGTCTCTTGACCCCAAAGCACTCACCAGTTAGCTAAAACAAGCTAATGCTACCAACAAGCCGGTGACAGAGAGCTAAATGAAGCTGTAAAGTCAGGATTTCTTTCTTTTCGATTTACACGATGATATCTAAGTCCCAACCTAAGACCTACATGTACACTAACCCGGGATGACTGTTGCTTTTTCCTTACAATTATTCAATGAAATAAACAGATTTTAAGTAATAATTCATTATTTTTGCTGTTCTGGCTAACAATGTTCGCGGAGAAGAGAGAAGAGGTCTCACTCCGTTTCTATTTCGACAAACCAAAACATATACTGTTTCATTATGAGCTACTTTTAACTATAATATATAAAACAGCGTCAATGTATTTCTTGTTTTACTTTTTTGGTATGACATTTAATTTGTTACGGCACATTATGTTTCATGTTTTTTTCTTAAACATGATGCGTTTTTATTAAAACTAATTTATGTATGTCAGAGTAAAGGGACTTTTACACACTTTATTCAGGCCTTATTTATTGGTCTCGTGACCTTAATTTGATGAAATTAAAGTTTGATCAATCAAAGTTGTACTTTTGGACATTAACTCCCGTTATATAACATACACGTCACATTTGTGTGTGAATATTTTTTATGTTTACAAGTTTTACCCTAACATTACAGACGGAGTTTTTTCTCAGTGGAGTGAAAAGTGTGGTAATAGACCATCTCTGATTTGGAGCTCTCCCGCCAATGAAACAAGGAAGGAAAGTCCAAAGTTGTTTTCCAAGTTATTTCACTATTTTACATGTTTACGTGGCAACTGTGTGTGAAGAGCCCAACAACACCTCCAGCTGCGGCCGAAATGTGCATAAAGGGCAATAAAATCCGCTTTGCGTGAAATACGTGACACGCCAGTGAGGTCCTTGCGTGAGAAGCTATTCCCTAGAAAGTTGCTGAACTAAAGTGAACTTTAGCCTTGTCCTCGCCCACAACTCTCTCATGATTGACGGAGTGAAGACCAATCAGAGAGTCGCTATCAGACGTATGAACGAGAACAACCAATAGGAGCATTTGAAGGACGGTGTGGGCGGTCTCAGTCCGTTTGCGAGAAATCTTGAGGCTCCGTTAAAGGACCAGAAATACAGAAACACAAACCGGAAATCTTCTTTCAAAATAAAACCAAAGAGTCACTAAAGAGACATAAAACTAGAGTTTGGAGAGAAGAGTTTGTATTTAAAAAGGTTAAAAAGTGGAAAAGTTACACCTTCAAAATAAGTTTACCCAAATCCAATGATCGCTTTGTTGTTTCAATTTCCCTTTCCCTGATAATAAATTAGTCAATACTTGCTTTTTTTCTTAAAGTTTGAATGTAAGATTAAATTGATGACGCTAAATTTCATTTTAATAAAAAAACAATACAATTGAAAATAACTTCATACAACCAGCTGTTAAGTCTTGACACACTGAACATCTTCTTGTGATCTTGATGGTTTCTTAAGTATGAAACACAAAATATATAATATCAGATAATAGAATACACTTAGTAAAGGCATTCATTTTTACTTCAAGAGTTATTTTTAAATCCTCTCCAAGCTTAGATTTGATAGGCATAGCCTACTAATGGAATTCAAATTTATTTGGGCCATATTGAATAAAAAATGTCAGAGAATTAAAGACTGAGGTTATAATGTAACAAGAATGATGCTGTAATTTAAGAAGAATAAAGTCCAAAGATAGTAAGAATAAATTCATAACATAAAAAGCATAAAGTTGTTATATCACAAGAAAAAGGTCGAAATATAAGAAGTAAAGTTGTAATATAAAGGCTACATAATAAAGTAGACATAAAACATTTATAACAAGAATTTTAGCATTAATAAGTCCCTATATTACGAAAATAAGTTCATAATAATAAATAATAAAAATGTACTACTCGAAGACACATTTGTACTAAAATGAGAATAACGTAAAAGAATTAAGTTGTTCAATTACAAGAAAAAGTTTTATAATAATCGAGTAGTAATATTACAAGAATACGAGAACGATTTACTATTTTGGAAAAGGTCTTTTATTATCAAAATAAAAGTCGTAAAATAATAAAATGTAATATTTCAAGTTGTAATTCATGACAATAAACAAAAAATATTACGACCTCATTCTCTTACAACTTTATTCTCATTAATTAGGCTACAAATACATTTTTGAAATCGCAGATATTTTTCTTTTCTATTGTAATTTGGCCTTCCACCGTAGACTTCCATCTTTTTATCTTCATGTAACTTTGAAGGGATTACAACTGCATTTCAATGTACTATTATATGTCTTATAAAGGTGAAAAAGCCCAAACTCGTCCTGTGAGAACACATAAATCAAAGGACTGTTTTGTGAGCTCAAGCCGGATCTGTCGTACCGTATTGCCTCAAACTTGACAGAAGTAATTGGAGCACTGTGAAACTTGGGACTCTCGGTGATAGAAAGTGGGTTAAATGTCATTGTTTGTGCGGAGTCACGGTCCTGACAGGCTCTGCAGGATTATATAACCTCACACGGCTGGTTTAGCTGCTTCTGTCGGTGTTCAGCGGAGCTTTACTTTCAAACTGTTCAAGTTACCAGAGACGTAAAATGGGCGAAAAGGACGAAAAGAGCCCCGATGGAGTCAAATATTACAGACTGTCCGAGATCGAGGAGCAGAACTCGTTCAGGTCAACGTGGATCATCATCCAAAACCAAGTCTACGATGTCACCAAGTTTTTGGAGGAGGTGAGCAGCTCAGGTCACTCTGAGGACGTTTTATGTCAACTGAAGCTTGTGCAAATCCTCGACTACAGGAGACAAACCAGAGCTGTCAGATCTCATGCATAGAAATATCTAGCCTATACTAACAGCTTTCTTTGTTGATTGAAAACTATTAAACTGATGCACAGGAAGCCCAAAGTATCTGTTTTCACAATATGAGTCATTATTCGGCTGGAGTTTTGTGATAAAGTCACAGACTACAGAATTATCTAAACAAACACCTTTCCCTTTTGTATAAAAAAACAGCCTACACATTGATGTATGGGTAGATCAAAATGTATGTTTCAAAATGTGACTTTATTTGGCAGGAGTTTAGTGGTAAAGTCACAGATTTAATTCAGTTAAATGTCCTGCAAACTTTATCTACTGTGGCCCCAGAAAGGCTCCAGGGGGAACATCTTAAAGTTAAAAAAAAAAATAGATATGAAAGCCTTTTTAATTTCTGATAATGTATCCATGTCAGCTTGTTATCACTTCTCAGTGGGAGGAGGCTCTGGCCCTCATCTGATCATTAGGAGAAAGATCAACAGACTGGCAGGTCTTGACCACAAGGGTGAAAACATGTTATCTGATTCTAATGTTGCTGATTGTGCATTTCAGTCTGTTTAAATTAATTTTATAACCAAATGCTTACAATTTGTGTTAAGCTTTAACTCAACATTTTTGTTAATATGTTATTGAGAACGTGTGCATAGCAGATGCTGTGTCCTTTAAGCTGCACTAATCTGTTTTAGAATCGATGCTTTTTATTTAAATAAAATGTCTCTGTTAAGTTTTTGATTATTTACCATTTATTTCTTCATTTGCAGTAGGCGACAACAGACATTTTTTTACATTAAAAACACAACAGCTAGATCAATCATCCTTTTTGCAACAGACAGCAACGCCTTTCACCTTTTGCGTCATTTTGATTCAGTTTAATATTTTGTCATGCCATTTCATAACATGCGGGGTAAAACGTGGTAAGTTGCAGGCATCACAGTTTGAGTGGAAATGGACAAATGAAACAGAACGGATGTAATCTTTAGGATGAACAGATGTGAGACGTATGAAACATTAGAGAAGAGTCAGAAACAATTACATCACATTGAACAAAATTGCCATTTGATGTGCTGTTTTAAAGATGAAACTCTTCAAAACACCTGAACATTCTGCTCTCTCATCTTGAATTTGATTGGAGCAAAAGGGTTCATTTAAATCCAGATGAATGTATTTGCCCCTATTTTTAATTCAAAATGGTATCTGTAGTATTTCTCCAATTGTTCACCTCTTTGCAGAAAAGTTTGACATTTGTTGCATAAGAAATCTTATTAATAATCCAGAAATTACAGACCCTGAAGATGACACTTTGCTTTACTTACTGTTTGCACCTCAGACCTTTCACCTCTACAAGCCGTTAGAGAGACTCGTCGATTTCTTAACAGTTTTATGCTGTACATAGTTCAGGGTGTGGACCATTTATCTGACTGTTAACTAAGGTCACACTTTTTCAGAGCTAGGTTCACTTGAGAAGTCCGTCAGTAATGTTGATGCTGAACACACAGCAGCCTCACATCTGAGAGTTTAGAGAGACTTTCAGTGAACAGTTTCCTTCTTTAGTTTAGAGCGTTTTCCCTCAGTCTGGAAACGTTTGGAGCTCATGGATCCTGTAGTTTCACAGCAGCTCAACAGAGTTCATGGTTCACATGGGGGCACGCTGCAGACCTGGACTTGTATTGTGGGCTGTGGTAAATCATTAGCTGAGCACTTTGACGTTTAAGTACGGTTGGATATTTCAGTGTGTCTTACAAAATGCAGTTACAGACATTTTATTTCTGTAATAATTCACCAACTGCTTGTTTAAATATGGGTGTTAACGTCTAACTTCAGGGACAGAAAGTGACCAAATAATCTCAGTGAAAGTCGCTTATGACCAAAAGAAGAAGCAGTTGAAAGCCCTTAAACTTGTTAAAGGACCTTTGAGTTGAGATAATATGTCTCAACTTCTAGGGCTGGATAAATAATCAACTTTATCTAATGTTTAAAATCAATACAACCGGGGGGACACCGCTGGCATAGTGGCTAGTGCACCCGCCCCATGTACAGAGGGAGAGGCCATGGTCCTCCAAGCGGGCAGTCCGGGTTCGAATCCGACCTGTGGCTCCATTACCGCATGTAATTCCCCACTCTCGCCTCAATTTCGGACTTTATCCACTGTCCTATCGCTAAATAAATACCAATAATAAACCTTAAAAAAAGACTATTTAATCTCTGTAATTTAATGATCCATAGGACAGAAAACAACTAAGTTTCAAAAACTATATCTATGCTGACGACAGGTAGGTACATGAGGAAGTAATCTATCAAAAGGTTGCAAAAAAGTCCTGCACATTGCACAAAAAACATTGGCAAAGTTTATGCCAGTGTGTTTGTGCAATTAAGACAGTGTGCAGGAGTTTGCCTGCAATTTGAGTAATCCAAAACAAGAAATGGCAGAGTATCGGGTGCCTTGGACTTCCAGTTTTGTTGCCGTGGTATCGATATCTTTCCTTTTACTATGGTATCAAAGTTCTGGTGTCATGACAACCTTAGTTTGACATAAAGTTTGAAGCAGTGTTATGAATGACTCGTTTCAGCCAGAGACACCCAGCTGATCAGGAGAAGTGAGAGAGAGAAGTGGGATTAAGGAGACCCGAGCAGGCAGCAAGAAAACCTGTTTGAAGCAGCAACATACTGTATAATGCAGCATCAAACACATCAACATCCTTCATCTGGAATGCTAAAAAGAAAATCCAGGATTTTATTACCGGCCACAATGCCGTTGAGCCACACGAACAACCATTCTTTTTGTTTAACACTGAAACGATAGCAGATTGAGAACGTTGTTCGCCAAAGGCAGCCATCTTTGTTGTTTACAAGAGTGGCTGAATGGATGAAGAGTTGTGTTTGGAGTGTCCTGAATCACGTTGACATGTTAAGGACAGGAGGACAATGCAGTGCGAGCTCACAGATTCCTCTGGTTAGCCAACTGAAACAGAGATCCATTGTTAAAACAAATGCTTCAATGAACCTCACCGTTGCACTATTGGGTGACTTTCTCCTTCATTAACAGGGACACACACTGTTATTCATTTTGACGCACACACACCACACATACGCCGTCCTGCTGCCCCAAATACTCACTAGAGCACTCAATCTGTATTCATCCACCGCTGAAAATAGTACCTGTCAAAATCACTGTCATGGAGAGTCACACTTGTGTCTTGTTTACTCTGCTCTTTATTCGTAATGTTTCAACATTAAGAATTAATTAGAATAACACCAGCCAATCTTAGCAGTCCTGTTAGATTTAAAGTTTGATCAATTTCAAGTTATAATCAAGACTCTGTTTTTTTTTACACTTTCGAAGGTCTTATTGACTAACAGGTCCAAATAGTTTCAGAATTTCTCAAGTAGAAGTTTCAGACAGAAGCTATGAAACAGAGGCTGTGATGTCTGCACCATAATCCTCTATGGATCAAAGTGTGACAGGCTCAGATTGTTATTCTTTTTTTTCAAGCTCAGGGAAGATGAACATTTCAGTCCAGCAAGTTCTGTTTTAAAAACAGTAAGGAGGGAAATGTAACGCCTGTTGTTTTTGTGTGTTACAGATATTTTGTTGGATATTCATGAATTATTTTAAACACTGTTGTGTGTGTGTGTTTTTTTTTTTTTATCTCAGCACCCTGGAGGAGAGGAGGTGCTGAGGGAGCAGGCGGGAGGAGACGCCACCGAGAGCTTCGAGGACGTCGGACACTCCACCGATGCCAGAGAGATGGCCAAAGACATGATAATAGGAGAGCTGCACCCGGTCAGTCAGTGTCCAGCTGATACTGTGTGAATGTGCGCTGAAGGCATGTGTAATGTAGAATGTGTGAATGCAGCACAAGACATCCCATAACCTAAAATGTCTGTCTGTCTGTCTGTCTGTCTGCAGGAGGACAGAGACAAAATCGCCAAACCTGTGGTGAGTGGGAAAAAACCAACAACTAATGATGTCACAGTGATGTCATAAGGGCTATCTCAGCATTGTCTCCAATGTGTATCCAACTGGAGCTGTGGAGTCTGAAAAAAACTGAATATCTACCAGGGAGGGAGGGGTCAGGACCGGTGCATTATGGGAAATGTAGTATCCAGTATTTGGGGCATGTTAGATTGATTCCTCCTGTTGAATCACTGGGAGTCTGACGATGTGTTTCATCTGTGTCTTATAGGAAAGTTGGGTGACCAGTTTGAATGACGAGCCCAGGTACACACACACACACACACACAAATTCAGAGTGAAATTCAAACAGAGAGCCATTGCATACTAAGGTAATGGAATGTAAAACTGCTGCAGAGTTATTTAGTTAAGTGGTTAGCTTTTATTAAGTTATTGAGTTTCAGAGCTGTCTTTCAGACGTCAGGCCTTAATGTCATTTCAAGGGTTGGTTAGTGACTTAGTTTACTAGCTGCCTCTATCTCTACCCGTTACAATTTTTTTCTGATTTAGTCATCACTAGTTCCTCATATTTTCGACCACTGAAGATACAGACCTATTACAGATGAGTGGGCGGGACCTCACTCCCAGAATCGAAACTTAACGTCCGCCATATTGCTTGGAGGCTATGCTAACAGACTCTATGGAGAAAGCTGATAAGAACCAAGAATGGCGAAAAAGTATGTTTCAACTTCAAACTGATATGGATGAAGGGGATTTTGAAGGTCTTGTGCTCCAATCGGATGTTCGTGGCTCTTTCTACCAGCCGCATAATAGCGGCGAGCTGGCTCGACAAGGAGCCGGGGCAGGCTGGTGGTGTCGGTGCTGACACTGTTTGCCTATGGACACAGACATAGAGTCCGTTTTCTGCAAGGAATTTCCAAGATGCCAATTCCTTCTGGAAGAAATCTCGGAATCAGTTGAGGAAACGTCCGTATGTGTTGTAGTAAATGTCCGTAAATAATACTGCATTCAGGTGCTACTCGGGTGGTCCAAGTTTCCGAGTTGGGAAGTCGTTCTTCCAACTTCAGTGTGTTCACGACTTCCGACTTCAGTGTTGTAATAACAGCACAAAAAAGTGGATGCTACGACGAAGATCAGTGAAATGTTACTGTCAAAAGTTATATTTGAGCAATAAAGTTGATGTGCAATACGTGCATGAATAAGTCGGTGAACTAGGCACCTATTTTTTTCAGAGTTTTTCGAATTGTTCTGACTTGAGCAGGTGTTTCGTGTGCATTTTACAACTCAGAAACTCGTTTTTCCGACACCACGTGAATGCACCATAAAATCCTCTATTTCAGCGGGAGTGGCCTGCGGTGCTGTGCATTCTGGGAGTTGTAGTCTTTCATCCACATAAGCCAAAAAGACACTTTCTGCCTTTTCTCGGTCAAGAAGGCACCAACTTCAAAAATTATTTCACATTTCTACTACATATATGACCCAATGTCAATACAGATTCATGTTTCAACGGGTGAAGTATCCCTTTAACCTCAAGTTGCTCCCACTGCTTCGTCGGCGGCATGTAAGTGTGTATGAACAGGATGAGTTAATACTGATGGACACTTTCCATAGCAGCCTCTGCCATCAGTTTGAAAATGGGTAGGTGTGACCTGCAGTGTAAAAGCGCTTTGAGTAGTCAGAACAGAAGGCTAGAAAAGAAATGTCTCCCTGCTCGTCTAACTGGTTGGTTAGTGAGTGTGTTAGTTATATTTTTAACTAGCTCGTTTTCTCTTGCAGCTGGTGGTCTAACTGGGTGTTTCCCACTCTGGCAGCGGCCATCATCACATTGATGTACCGCATCTTTACCCAAGAGAGCGAGTGACATCATCAAACCTGCCGCTGTAATGTCACCAACAAGTCGTACAGTCGAACAGCCCGATGTTGATTGACAGCTCTCCCGGCCAATGGCAGCAAAGACTGGCAGTGAAACAGACGACTGGCTGCTTCAGGGGGGACAGCATCTGATCAGAGGATTCAAACATCTGTTCTAAGATCTATCACTCTACACTGCTGCTCCCCTGTCACAGCACTACATTACCCAAGATTCATTTCATGCAGTTGAACAAACCAATCACATGGCATTTTATCAATGAAGTCGTTAACGTTGTTGAATTTCCCGTGACATTTTGAGCTATGAATGTTTTATCAAATCTGTAATATAATCTTGAAGACATGCAGTGGATGTATAATTATTTGTAACTTTTTCTATCTTTGTACCTGAATGTACATTTATAAATATGCAATCAGCAGCTCATAACATGCATTCTGATTATGTCCTGAAGAAAATGTATGAAATTTTGAAAAACCTGTGCCTCCTATGAACCTACAGGTGATTTTTATTTGAAAGAATTTGAAAGATTTTGTTTTTGATTTTTAAATGAGCGCTTTTAATAGTTTGGTTAAACATTTGATTTGTTTACATTTTGTCTCACACTTGTACTTTTCAGAAATGTCTATCAGAAAATACAAACTGATTCAGATCTGACGATTAGAGAGAGATTTTCTTCCTACACCTGATCATTTTCCTAGCTAATGAACACAGGTAGACCATGATCAGCGGCCTCCATTGCAGCGACACGTTCATGCTTACAGCCACATTTGGTTAAAAAATGAAATTAAAAAAATGAGAGGTTTCAGAACTTCAACGTGAGAAAGAGGTGATCACTTAACGTACATTTAAAATGTCTTTTTAGGAGGTAATGAGACACTGAAGTGGTTTGAAAACTGAGTTGCACTCTCTCCTGTGACACCAGGGTCTGGTTGTTTAAAAGGTTTAATCCTGATAAAAAATTATCCACTTTTTTTCTACCAAGGTTCAAATAATCCAGCTCACTTTGATCCTGGTTCATCGATGAAAAAAACTGGATGTGATCAACCTGATCCAGGTTCAGACTTTAAAAGATGACCAAATCTGGATTAGCTGTGCTTTAAAGGGGACCTCACACTGCATACTTTTTCCACAGGGGGGCGCCAAAATCCACATAAACTGAAAGAACCTAAAAACACTGACTCCTATCCCATGGCTCTTATCCTGATGGGTTACTTTTGAACAGCTGGGCTCTGGTTCTTATTCTATATGCAGCAAAGAATCGTGAAATGTCTTGAAATCATGAAATGCCTTACTCCAAAATTAGGGAGGGAAATGATTGAAACAATGAATTAAAAAAAAAAAAATGCAACCTCCAAATCTCCTCAAAACGTGCTGTTCACAGAAACATCAAAATATAATTTCTCTTGAGGGTTTTTTTCAATCTAATCAGCCGATGAAAGTTCGTCCAAGCTAAGGTGTGGTGCTCCACTTTCCTCTGGAATAAGCTGTGTTAGAGGTTACACTCTTTATCAGAGTCAGATATAAAATGTGAATCACTGCAGTCACATTCATCTCTGAATAAACAGACAGCCCTGCAGCGCCCCCTTTTGGCTTTTCTACTCTGTGAGCCTATGGTTGATCCAGAGGAGGATTAATGAATTAACAAGAGTAAAAAATGATAAATCTGACACATTAACTATCTGCAAATTAAATCATATAAAAACATCAACCTTTCCCTTGTCATGCTTAAAGTTTATACATCTTTTGACTCGTCATCCTACACCATTAGACTTTTTTGTATATATATTTGTAGTCCTATGTGCAATCTGTAGGCCTATGTGTTTATTTATTAAATCAGTGGTTCCAAAACTATTCCTGTCTGGCAGATGAAAATTTCAAGCCTTCAGCATACACATCAACATACAGTATATCAATATACACTCAACACACCATCATTCACGCTCTTTATCACAAACATTGTCTGCAAAAAGCACAGAATAGCAACTTCAGTGTGACACCAAACTTAAAAAAACGATCAAACAGTAAGAAACAGGTTACAGAGGAAGCAATTAAAAACTGTTTAACCTGACTCTGAAGATGAACAACTCTCTAAAAAGAGACAAAATGATAAAAAATTGTGATACAGATCTTATCAAGTCTGGGTAGCAGCTGAGGCTGACATTCTAAGTTCATTTTTAGTGTCCAGCTTTGAGCTGTATTTTGTGTTGATTGAGGCGACTGCAGAAAAACCATCTCACACAGATAGGATGTGTCAAATGGAAGGAGTGTGGCTCTTTTTGTTATCCACTGTTGTACAGGTGAAGCCGATCAGATATGACTCGTCATATTTAGGCCTAATTGTCTTTGTTTTAGTAGATGTGACGGCTGGTGTAGATGCGAAGTTAACTAAAGAATCAAATGTAATAAACTACACATCTGGAGAACCGGAACACGAGAAATGCTGCCATCTAGTGGTTGAAACCGTATCACCAATAACAATGTCACTTTTGGCATGCTCTCAAAGAAACAACTGAAGTGTGTTTTTATTAACACACACAAAAGAAACAAAAAATCTTCCACTTCAAACTAATTGACCTACAAGTTTTATTTCCACTATGATAGGTGCTGTTAATCTATTTTCCATTTATCATTTTGGTTTTTTTAGATCAAATTCTCTAAATGAAAATTATTATTTTGTTTTATATAGGCTATAGATATATGGCTATATATTATGAACGAACTGAGTGAATCTGCAAATCTGGTTTGATATGTGAAGATCCATTACCATTACACATGAGGAGGACTCACAGAATTTTAATTTTATCAGTCTTCTCTCTCCTGCTGAGAAATGGGTGATGGGACAGAAAGCAAGTTCAGAGTTTACAGGAAATCTAGTGTGTGTATGTTTTCTAATACAAGAAGCAGAAGCAGAAGAAAAGAAGAAGAAGAAGAAGAAGAAGAAGAAGAAAGGAAATGAAGTAAATGAAGAAGTAGGCTACAACTACAACAACAAAGAAGCAGATGAAGAAATTACAAAAACAACTACAACAAAGAAGAAGAAGGACTAGAAGAAGAAGAAGAAGGAGAAGAAGGAGAAGGTGGTTACAGTGGTAGGCTTATTAATCTTTGTTTATATTCTGTATAGAACGTTTTTTTTATTGTGTATCAAATGAGGCTGTATGATGATTTGAAAATAGTAATTGACAGCAGCTAAATATCAGACATGAAACATGTTTTGGGCTGAACAGGACAGGACATGCCCTCTACAACTCGGTTACACACACAGTGTGACGTCAGCACGACGTCGCAGATGACGAAACGTGTTTGTTTACTGTGTTTTATATGACGCACTCGTTCGAGTTACGTAACCACGCTTGCTGCTGTAATGACCCTTTAGTTATAAATCATGTTGACAAACACTTTGTGTAAATCTTATATGTTGAATAATTTGACTGCTTTGTATTTAGACCTTAAGATTTAGGGGAAACTCAAAGAATTCTGGGATTTATAAGGAACCTCGCATGTTGTTGGCTCAGTGAACAAAATGTTAAATACGGAGGCTACAGAGAATAAAATAATAATTATCCAAGAACATCTTTTTACTTTTTACATTATCCTGAAAGATAAAGTCATTTTTCCTGACAACCCAAGTTATTCATAACTCGTAGATGAGAGGAGATGAATGTGCAACACTTTTATTTTCACAATGTTTTATTTATAATCTATATTTGCCTGATGTAGTGTCAGACTTTCAGCTGAGTTTGTGCTGAACCAAGGACAAGTGCACTTTGGGTTAGAGTAGAGTTTAAAGGTACATAAACTAAAACTTTGTAAATGTGAGCAAAGTTGGGAATAATGCTGTACATTTACTGACGACACCATTAATAATTCGTAAATAATGATGGTATTTGTAGTATTTGTGTCCTTTAAGATGTGAAAATTAGTATTTTCACGTCTTTATGGTCTATTTTAAATGTTGTTCAGGAAGTTTACTGTTGCTATCTCATTATTTGTTTATAAATATTTTCTTTTTATAGGCCTTTTAACATTATTTGTTTTTGTTTATTCTGCACGCAATCAGGTGAAAGTTAAAGTTTCTTACGTGCCGGCGCGCGCGTTTCTGTTACAGCAGCTGCACATTAGGAACACTGCACGCGCTGAGTTGGACCACGTTGTCCTCCGAAGGGGGCGGGAGTCTACACTATACAAGCCGTCCCGCACAGCGGACTGCGGAGCCGCTGCAGCCACAGCACACAGGCCGCCGGGCTGACGGGCATCATGTCCCGCTCATCTGTGCAGGGCCAGGCCGGGGGAGAGACGCTGTCCCCGGGGCTGAGCGCGGAGAACGGCCTAGAGGAAGACCAAGAAGAGGAGGAGGAAGAAGATCTGGACGACGAGGTTGACGCTTCTCAGCTAGAGAAGTTCATGAGAGACAGGAGGAGAGCCCAGTCTCTGCCCGCCTACCCCGCGGAGCTCCTGGACGGGGTGTCCGGGGAGGGGAGGAAGCGCGTAAAGTTCGCAGACTCCATGGGTCTAAACCTGGCTAGCGTCAAACACTTCAGCTCTCTGGAGGAGCCAAAGATCCCAAGCAAAGTTCTGTCTCGACACAAGAGCTTCCCGCCGCAGCAGGACCTCCTGAACGACCTGTGCCAGGGCTTTAAGACCAGCCTGGAGACGGACCGGCTGGTCTGCTGTTTCCCGGAGACGCGAGACCCAGAGCGCAGAGTCCAGCAGCTCCGCGTGTGCCTGGAGAGGGTCACCATCACCCAGTTCGACGTGCGGGGACAGATCCGCGTCTTCACCGGCTGCACGGACAACGAGGTGGGGGTGAGGTACACCTTCAACGACTGGCTGTCTCACGTGGACGCGCAGGCTCTTCCCGTGGCCGCGGATCAGCCGGGCTTTGTGGGGGAGCGCTTCGACTTCACGGTGTACACGCCGCCCTTCATGGACCCCAGCTCGGCCGTGCACCTCGCCGTTTACCTTAAGAACGAGGAGGGGGAGTTCTGGGACAACAACGACGGGCAAAACTACACCCTCAGGTACATCTGCATGCCCAGCTCTACGCCCTTCGTAAGCGCAGGTTTTCACGCCACCTGACCGCCGTGGAAAACCTAAACACCTGTGCGTAAAAGCTCTCCATCGGGTGTAAAAACCTATCCATCCCACAAATCTGCTGAATGAAGTGCTCTGATGCTGCCGTTTTAATCTACTGACGAAAATATAATCTGTGATTTAGGATGACTCTTTTTTGAGATTTTTTTAATAACATAGTTTCTATCAAAAGAACAACACAGATCCAACTGAGGATTTCCCCACTTTTGGCCCCAGAAAGAGCCAGTTTTTCATTTTCTGTACTTTGAATGTTAAACAGCCTCATCAAAATGTGTTCTTCAGGACACAGTTGACATTTTTAGATATTTTTTGGGAACGTCCACTTGGATAGCTGGACTTTCTTCCAGAGGACACTGAAACTGGTTTAAGAAAAATGTGATGAAGTCAAAGAGCTGCTTGAGTTATGTCAGCGCAGCTAACATCATGGCTGCACAAGGGATATTTGATGTTATTAGGAGGGAATTTTCAGAACAATCCTCCATTAAACTGCATCATATAAACGTTTAAACAATGATTTTTTTAAAAATCAATCTTAATCAGTTAAACTCATACATGTTTGTGCAACAATATTTTCATTTCATCAAGATTTGAATGGAAACAAATGGCTGAATTTAATATGAATGTCTCATCATGCTGAAATTTAGCCAAAAAACAAAATGGCTTTTAGGAGTTTTTGTTCAAGAATTTTGAAAGATAAGGTAAAAAATGCAACTATTGAGAAAGGCGTTTTAGCAAGGTATTGTGTTCTATAAAGCAGTTTGTGTTAAATTGATATCAATTAATAAATCATGCTTTTAAACAAGAAACAAACTCGTGATCTTCTTGAATTCTGCATTTGAGATTTAAGTCTTAATGTTCTTTAGTTTCTCTGCAAGATTTTAGAGACAATTACAGAACTTTGTACCGCTCTGCCCCTCTCTCTAAGATGTCTCTAATGTGCTATCTACATTTTATAAAGTGAAAGATGTGAATGCTTTAACATTAAGAAAACAGAAATCAGCATATTAATTAATATCAGCAATCACACAAGAACTCACTTTTGGACTCAGTTCTACCTGCAACATTTTTAGTTGTACTCACTAACACTTTAGGAGTCCATGATCTGTGCTATTACTAGCAAGTTAAGACTTCAATATGCACGCTTTTGTACGGAAACGTTTTGCATTCAGATGAGAAAATAAATATCTGCCTGTTTTTATGATTTAAAAATATTATTATAGTCAGAAATACGAGTTTATGAGCGTTGTGCTTTTCTCAGCACTACAACACCCGGCACCTCAGTTTAGACTCCTTGGGGATCCGGGTATTTTCAGGAATTTCCTGATTGTCTCTTGGAGTCACCACGTAGCCAACCTCAATTTGCATTTCAGATGCCATCATCATCTTGTATGAGTGAAGCATGTCTTATTGACCAAATGGCTGATCCTGACAAATCGGGTTGTTTAGTCTGTGCAGGCAACTTAGATCTTGTAGTTCAAAGTGTACAAACTGATTATCAAACCATCTATGTTTAACGTAAAAAACACAAGTATCTCCCATGTTTCAAACCCAAACCAAAATAAAACTTGTTTAACTTAACAGGCTAGGTATGTTTTGATACTTTAAAGATAGAGTCAGTAGCTTTTTCCTAAAGACTTAATGCTGCTAAATTATCCCTTATAGGCCTTCATACATGTGTGGTGGTGACTGTGCCTGCAGAGACCATGTCCTCTGCCTGGATTTTCATGTTTTGGTTGACTCTAGATATTTCTGGGCGAGGAGCTGGTGTGTTTCCTCCAGCAAATGAAAGCATGAAGGTAAGTTTAAGAGTGAATACAATTCAGCGATTGGACCAATTCTAACCAGTGAATATGACAGATGAGAACGATGCAGCAAAGAAGAGAATTCAAACTGGTCCTGTTGACTAACCTGACGACATCTGTTTGATCAGTCAACACTGAAAGAGAGGCTCAGAGTGATGGAGGAAGATTACAGGTAAAACTGGAAGTTCAGTTTGTGTACAGAGGACGTAAAGATTCTTGAATTAAACTCACAAAAACATGTTACGATAATTAGAGTACTCAGCCTTCTATGCTAATTACCATAAAGTTCAGTGTATAAGATGCAATACATTACCTTTTTTTTCATCTAAAAAGTGGGCTGTGTCCTATCCTCCAATGTGACCAATATACCAAAATATGACAGATGGTGGACGATGCAGCAATAGAGAGAGAATATGAATCATTAGTAAGGGCATTCGCTCCAAAAAACAGGGTAAACCTTGCGTTGGCCAACATCATATCCCAAATGTAGAAAAACACTATGCTAATGACAAAGTTCACACAATGACGGCTATTATATTTTAATGCTAATGTGCCAGGTTAGCCATGTGTCAAGTTCATTAAAGCCGTCAGGGAAGTTCACTAGAAGTATTTCAACACAAATAAAGTTGCATAACGTGCTACTAGTACAATCTCTGATTCTGCTACCATTAGCATGTTGCCAGTGTCAACATTTTAGCACCAGAACAAACTGTATATCCCGTTAAGATGCCAATGACGAAGTTCACAAACATGCTAGCTAAAGAATGTTTGAAGCTAATATGCTACTGTATTTTTAAGTAAAACTAAGCTGAGCATTTTGTCAAAGTTAGAAATAACTTTTAAACAAATGAGGCATGCTGCTGAGAGAGTAGTATCAACAAAATCACTGCTAAAACCCTGTTAGCCACAATCCATGCAGTCATTAACATGTTGCCAATGTTTTCTGTGAGTTAAAAGAAACAATTTACTTTGTTGTGTGGCCTTGATGGAGTTTCTTGCTCACTTTAAAGCTTGCAAATGTAACAACCAATTAAAAAGCTATGACCCTGCAGCCTGTGAACATATTTTTGCTAATTTACAGGCGAACTGGTTGCAAGCAAACATCTCTTCTGTACGTGAGCTTGGTCAGGTTCTCATGAATCTGTCCTCCTGTCTGTCTGAAATCATCTTTCCATGAGGGTTAAAGTTCTGAAGTCCGACGCCTCTGAAAAAACGTCCTGTTGACTAACCTGACGACATCTGTTTGATCAGTCAATACTGAAAGAGGGGCTCAGAGTGATGGAAGAAGATGACAGGTAAACCTGGAACTTCAGTTTGTGTACAGAGGACGTAAAGATTCTTGAATTAAACTCGCAAAAACATGTTAGGATTCACGATAATTAGTGTACTCAGCCTTCTATGTCAATTACCATAAAGTTCAGTGTATAAGATGCAATATAATACCTTTTTTTCCATCTAAAAGGTGCGTCCTATCCTCCAATGTGACCAATATACCAGTCTAAAATGCGGAAACATGCGCTGTCATCCACCACCTTCACACACTGCACGTGACCTGACACGATTGAAAATGTGTCCCTATTCATGTGTAGTGCACAAAATTTGCTGGGATAGCGTTGTGGACCAGGCTGGCGGCGCCACTTTTTCACATCTTTTCGTGGTTATGAGGTGTAATGGGAAAAATGTATTTAGCAGATGTGTTTAAATAATTCTGTTGTGAACTGTCAGACATTTTAAAAGAAATACTGTTTAGGTAAACTAGCTGTAAAGATCATGTGATTCTACTGTGGATGTGTTTGGATGCACTTTGAATCTACAAGGATGACTCTGCATGGGCATCTGACTTTCCTCCGTCTAGGTTGATTGTATTTATATCTGTATCTGAATTGAAAACTTGGCACCTTCAACAGCTCCTCGGACTTCATAATGTACATTCTGCCACTGTGGTACAATGTTGAATTTAAAGAGGACATACACCTTTTCCACCTTTTCAAGCAGTCCCCTGTGGTCTAAATGAAACATCTGTGCTGTGCTTTGGTCAAAATATAACATGAATCAAACACCAGAGGAGGTTTGTGACCCTGTATAAACCAGCTCTCTCAGAACGCTCTGTTTTGGTGTGTGTGTCTCTTTAATGCAATGAGAGTTTTCCCGGTAGACATCACTCCTTCGCTAGCGAGCATAAAAATGGCAGACCTGCGCAAAAGTTTTGCTCCAGGCTGGGGATGGAGTCCATGGGTGGAGATACCGGGGGAGGGGAGGATGTTTTTTTTACCAGAATCCAACTTGTGATGTCACAAACTGAGAAAATTTGAAACAGAGCAATTTTCTCTGTCTGGTAAGACTTATGCAGACCACAAACAAAGGACTGGATGGGTTTATTTCCCATTTTATGGGTCGATAGACACTCAGGTTACCCAAATAAATGTTCAAAAACACTGTCAAAGTGGATTTTTTAAAATATGTCCCCTTTAATTTTTATCTCTAAACAAACAGAGGCCAAATAACTTCCAGTGGCCAACAAGAAGGGCCAAAACTGAGTCCAAAGTGTCTTTGTGAATGTAGGACTTGTACGTGTCACGTGTATGACTCTGCAGAAACGGAGCATCCTCTGTGAGTGTGTGCGTCTGATGAAATAGCAATACCTGATGAAGCAACATGTGCATTTCACCGTGTGCTGGTGTCTTTGTGTGTAAATGGGCAAGCCTGCTTGTCCTTAAACCAACAAACAAATCTATGAATAGAAGCTGCTGCTACCTTGTGGGTCAGTCACCTCCTTCACCTTCACCCTGCTCCACAAAAAACCAAACGCACCTTCTCTACTGCTACATCCACATCCTGTTGGTGTGTTTGAGCGTACGTACGCACGCACACGCACAGAAATACTCAGTTCACCTTCAGGTGTTTGAGTGATCAATTAAGAGACCTTATTCTGAATTATGGATTTTTAAATGATATTATTTAATTACATTTTATTTGTGTTTCTTTGGGTCCAACTGACGAATAAGTAATCTCTTTTACACACAAGATTATTTTCAAATCTTAACCGATTTTAAAAACGTGGGCGACCACAGACATTAAAGCAGGTTCAATTGATTTTTAACATATAATCCTCTAAATTAACATATTAAATGATTCTGCCAGACTTGGAGACCACCCACAGTTACTGTTCGTAGAAACAATTTCAAAATGACGACTTCACACAAACACACGTGATCTCACAGAAACACGCGTGATCAAATGTGACTTCAGAAGAAAAACAACAGTAAGCTGGTTGTGTGGTGTGTCTTCATGGCCCTTTATAAAGGGACTGGTGTTGTTGCCATAATTGCACAAGCAGCTCTTCCTTTTTAATATTTCACTAAAGGCTCAGGACATAGTTGTGTTTATGTTCGCTGCCATTTTTGTGAGCTATGATAGTATGCAACATCTGATTGGTGACGCTTCTCGGTCTGTGAGCTCTCATTGCCTATTGCAGGTTTTCCTCCTGGACCTCGATTCCGACCTCGAATCCAGACCACGTCCCGTCAGTCACATCAAAATGGATAATTTGTAAAATAAAATCCATCCGCTGTAGTTTTTACCAATAAAGATTTGAGGCCAAAACTGTTTTTTTAAACTTGATCGAACTTGACTCTTTGGCTTTTGCAGCCAACCTCTAGTGGACACTTGTGGAACTGCAGGTTTTCCACTTCTGTATTGGCTTCATTTTTCAACATCTGAGGTTGCAGCTTGGAAAAACACCAAAATAGCAAAAAGTTAAAACAAATCTGCAGCTTCTTCATTTACTTCTCCTCTGTTTTAACTTTGCTTCTTCTGTTTTATTTTCACGAGTCAAGACTGTGGTCATCATGTTTACCCCTCACTCCTTTTGGGTGATGGCAAACTGCTGTAAAAGAGAAAAATATGTAGCTGGTGGCTCAGTCAAACATGACCTTGTCTTTGAGATGAATTAAACTCTCTAAAAGTCAGATCTTGTTCAGCTCTTTATAGGTTCTTTATAGCCAAATATATCACATCATTACATAGGATATATCACTTGTGCGTTATAATACAAAAATAACACTAGAAAGAAACAAAAAATGATGGATGCACCGATCAGTTTCCAACAGGATGAGCTGTAAAACATTACAGTATTAAATATATTATTATGTTAGTCCTGTAAAGTTGAAATGGAGGCTAATAAACTGAGATTGAAAGTGGGAAACATTCATTCATGAATCAACCGCTCAACATGTGGAACTGAAGAAATCTTTTATGCACTTTGCAGCCGTTAAGTTGTTCTCTATAAAGACACCAGACTCTTTTGACAAGGACTGTAATTTCAACCTCCCAAACTGATGGAGTTGATGGTCTACCTCTGCAGTGATTGGTTAATTAGTTTGTGTTATTTGAATAATAATATGTGTGAAAGAAGAAAAACTAGAACGCAGCTAGGAATGTGAAATCTGAGTGGGCTATTGGTCTTCGAGTTCGAGTTAAGGGATGTTCTATGAACTTATCAGGACATAAACTCTTGGAAATGACAACCTTTATATATTTCAGAATATTCAGGTTCAAATGATCATCTCGTATCCAAACTGAAACGTACTAAGTAAATGCTAAAACAGAAATGTAAGAGATGAATCGTTTAAGAGAAATCTGAGGCATCTCCAAAAAACTGAGCTGCAACTAAAACTTACAATATTTCTCTCCAAGATTCTGCCTCAAAAATCTATCAAAATGATTCAATGTGAGAAGAAATTAAATGAAACAATATATATTTTAGATGACTTTTGTCATGCTTTAAAGCAAAACCACCGAAACTTGACTGTTTGAAGCTTTTCGAATGTAAATATTGGCTTGTTTCTGTGATATTCTAATGAAAATCTCGCAGCAGAAGCGTCGTGACATGGAATTCATTTATTATCTGACCATTTAATATTCTTTTTTTAAAGTAATGTTTTAAGAGAAAAGATTGATGAGTGATCTTAAAAGCCTCGAAATCTGATCGATGCATCCAAAACTAAATTGGAAACAAACTTCACAGCTGTTCACTGTCCTACATCCCCCACAATGCACCTCACACCTCCATTCAGTTTTCACTTAAATTAAACCGTGTTTTGGTGGAGGAGAATTGTTGGTGATGATGATGATGATGGGCAGTGATTGGCTCCAGCCTCTGATGTCACTTCCTGTTGGTTGCTGGTACAGCGCTCTCTCCTGTGAATCCCGGCGGAGGATTACTTAAATCTCCACCACCATCTTCTGGGTCTCGAACATCTTCCCGATGGTGACCTGCGGAGAAAAATTAAAGACAAAGACGTGAAAAACCAGAAAACACGGTATACGTGTGAGGAGATGTTCTTTTTTTTTTGTTTTACCGCATCCTCCTTTCTGCTTAGTTTTGATTGATTGATTATTTTAAATTATATTCTGATTTTTTTTCCCGCTCAGAAACGTGATAGGTACATTGCTGAAATACTGAGCACAGATTTTTCAGTCGGTCCATTTTTAATTAACAAATCAAATTTGTAATTTAATGTAATTGAAATTGGATCAAAATTCAACATTCAAAAACAAAATAATCAAATGATCAAAGCAAGTGTTCGAATAGATTTTATTTAACAGCATTTCCCCGTGATAATGAGTTCATTTGAGTTGCTCTAGTCTTAATTATCTCTTTTTTTTATAATAACGCTGGTTTTACTGTGATAAAAAATACATTTTAGGGGTTTTCTTTCAAGATCTTGACATATTTATCTTGTTTTCTCCAGATAACATTTGTTTTTTGAGATCTGGACTTGATTATCTAGTTTGTTCCTGGGATAACAATGCATTCAGTCAGTGATATTTAGTACATTTCAGTTGTCTCTGAGCAGTAATAACGAAGCAGCTTTTTTGTAACAATACTATCTTTCAAAATTCTGACATGTTGAGTAAAGCTGCTTTACTCAACAGAAGGGAGGAGTGATGGATTAAGCTCACATCGTAAATTCACTAGAAATTGAATTTCTGCAGCACTGAAGCCGTGTTTAGAATAAAAAACGACAAACTTTTGTCTCCAGAGGCAGTTTTCTCTGCATCTGACAAGTCACACATCAGCTGAAATCTGTCTTATTATTACAGCGCTATAACCCTCCCCCCCCATCCCAACAAAAAAACTGATTTGACTGAGATTAAATGACAATAAACAGGCTGAAAGGATGCTGAAATAACTACATCATGATGAGGGTTTGTGAAAAAAAAAGTCTGAATTCATGATTTGTCAGGTCTGTCTACAAGAATAAAAGCAATAAAGATTTTTTCTTAAAATGCTTCTTTTGGGCATGAAGTTTGGTCCAGCATTTCTGAAGCGAAGTCAGAACGTCAGGAAAAAATCTCCCCTCTGGTATTTGATAGATCTGAACTTCATCAGCACACCAGCACTCTTCTTACATCCAAAGCTTGTTTGAAAGTCTTCACATTGAGTCGTCGAGTCTTCGTTATTTTGGCCCCAAACTAACCGTCCAGTATTTCTGTTACATGTCATCCTCTCTATACCAACAAGTCCTCCGCCTGCTTCTGTGCTCTGCACAATATTAACCACTTTCCTGAGGATGGCGGTAGTGCAGAAGACAAATGTGTGTTAGCTTAGAGTCCAGAGAGTCTTGTCTCTGTGTTATATCAATATTATCTCTCTGAACTCTGTTGTCAAATAGAAGAGCCAATTATGGTCCAGAGTGATGCTGTACTGTATGTACAAACTGAGTGTGTGTGTGTGTGTGTGTGTGTGTGTCACAGTTCACAATTGATTTCTTCTCTTTTTTCTGTACAAAGACACGACGAGATGATTTACAGAACACGACCAGAGACGACCCTCACTCTCTCGCTCGCCTTTTCTCTCTCTCTCTCTCTCACGCGCACACGCACACAGAAATGTCCTGAACACAGAACAGCTGTCTGTCTGTACATCAGTGTGAACCCACAGGTCAACTGTCAGAACATCAGCTGATTGGTCCCACCTGCTCTTTCAGGACAGACAAACGTTACACAACAACACTAGCATATTACAACAAAGAGAAAATGATTCAGTCCCTTCAGGACTTTTGGCCTTAAACTACTTTTGGGTTTTCTTTTTCAAAGCTGCAATGGAAGTTGCGATGTTTAAGGCATATTCTTCCCGGTGCAATAATAAGGGCTTATCCCGATTTCAGAACACAGGATAAGCCCTTATTGTGATTTTGAAAAACCTGAATTTCCAACTGGTGAACAAACGGGATAATGTGGCATGAATACACGTTAGCCCAGTTTCTGCAAGCTAAGGTTGTGATATGTGTGAGGTTGGCCCTGTGTTTGACTGATAACATGTGGAAGAAGCAGGCGGAGCAGTACATTAGCCCGGTTTCTGATGGACAGATGACGACTGAATCATCAGGTTTCTCTGTGAGCATGTAAACACCATATCCTGAATATCATCAAAACCAGGATAAACCTAAGCAGGATACTCAAGTCCATGTAAATGCACTCACTGATTGACTGACTTTCTATGATGCAAACCCACTAGGGCTGTCAAATGATTGAACTTTTTAAAACGCAATTGATCTCTACATTTCAATAGTTAATCAAGATTCATCACATTTTTTATCACATGCTTAAAATTCCATTATTTCGCAATTTTGTCTTAAGCTTATTATACGTTAGTTGCTGTTTAAATTCAACCCTGCTTTTATTTTGAAATAAAGTAAGGACATTGTGGTAGATCAAAGGTTACAACATTACCTTCACCACAAAAACAAGGAAGTCGTTACAGATTAGAAACTAAATGAAAACAGCTGAAAGGAACAGCAACAAGGTGAAATGGTTGATGTCACAAGTGGATCTTACTTTTGACTCGTCAACTGAGCTGTCTGACAGTTTTTTTAATGAAATGAGACATTCAAAGATTACTTCACAGAAACATTGCCAATGTCCTTGTGCAATGTTGACAGTGTGCAAGAGTTGGCAAGAGTCACGTGAAATCTTTGATTTTTAAAGGTTTAGTATTTTTTGATACTATCTTTCATTACAGAGATTATTTTTCTAAAATAGTTGTATCAAAAAGTTTCTTCAATTTTACAACACCAAAGCTGAAGAAACGCAACAATAAAGAGATGTGGAAAGCTGAACCGCACCAAAGCTTGTGTTCTCCTCAGAGCATCCCGGCTGATTAACACGGAGGAAATAAAGGCTCAACTGCATCTGTCAGTTACACAAAGAAAGGATTGAAGAATATCCTATTTATTAATTGAAATCAACACACAGCACCTCTGAGAGAAACATGCAGCAGGAAGGTTCCACTTTCACTCACAAAAATTTAACAAATTTGGGCAGAAAAAAAGAAACTAAAACAGTTGAAACGATAAAGGGCAATAAACCAATAAATACAAATCTACAGAGACCCTGAGAGGACAGGCATCCATATTTCTTATTTAACGCTGGTTTTCCTGTGTATAGGAACATTTCAGCCATTTTCTAGAGATTTCTAATTATTATTCAGATTTCCTCTGAATAACAACGCTTTGTTTTCCTCTTATAATGAATTCATTTTAGATTTTTTTTTCACTTATCTATCCCATTTCCTCCAGATAACACTGCTTGTTTTGCAGTGATTCTTTTTCTACTCGAGCTCTGGATTTATTCATCACATTTTTCCGGAATTACAATAATGTTTTTTACCTGACAAGTACATTTAGCTTTCTTGAGATCTTGAAGAATTGGTCTGTTATTTGGGGAAAAGACTGAAATGTACTTGTTTGCACAGGAAAAATGGAGTAAAACAAATTGTATTGATGCATGTCCTCTTAGGGCTTCCGTAAAAATAAGTATAAAGTGAAATAGAACAAATAACATTTTGTCTAAGGTGATATTCATTCATCACACGTTTACAAAGAAATGTTCTGAGGTGTCAGTATTTTTGTATTATGGTGCACAGATTTTCACTTTTACATAAATATATATAACTGTATTTTTGTGCCTCAGCCTGTTTGTTTCAATGTGTGCTTGTATAATTGAGCACCACCAGGGGGCGCTCTCTCTCCATCTATACACCGAAACACACATGGTGCTCCTCAAGCACTTTGTCTCCTCACCTCATCAATTATTCTGCCGTCAACTCTCACTCTCTCTTTAATACACCACAAACTCTCCCTCTCTCTCTCTCTCCTCACACTATCACAGCACAGCCTTGCTCGACCGGTTGGGGCCCCCCTGTGTGTATTGCGTCCTGATTGGCTGCTGTGTGGCGTAGGAGGGAGGGGGGTGGCGGTAAGGTGGGCGGCTCTCTGAACCAATCAGCTCGCAGGAGGCTTGGCTCTCATGTAAATTGTTGCGGCTGTGTCTCCTAACAAAGGGATGGCCTCTCTCACTCGTTCTCTCTCTCTCTCTCCCTGATAAAGTCTACCTCGCTTGTCCGCACTCACTCACTCTCTCTTTCTCTCCTCTCTGCATGTTCTGGTCACTCTCAATCTTTCTCTCCATCACTTTGTTTTTTTTTTATCTTTTTACATTTGTTGTACATCTGTCCCTCCTGTCTTTCTGTCTCTCTTCCTGTCTCCCTCTGTCTCGTCTCTCTTTCTGACTCTCCTGTCCGTCTGTCTGTCTCTCTCCTGTGTGTCTCTCTCTTGTCTGTTTCTCTTGTGTGTCTCTCCTGTCTGTCTCTCTCCTGTGTGTCTCTCTCCTGTCTGTCTCTCTCCTGTGTCTTTCTCTTGTGTGTCTCTCCTGTGTGTCTCTCTCCTGTCTGTTTCTCTCCTGTCTGTCTCTCTCCTGTCTGTTTCTCTCCTGTCTGTCTCTCTCCTGTGTGTCTCTCTCTTGTCTGTTTCTCTTGTGTGTCTCTCCTGTCTCTCTCCTGTGTGTCTCTCTCCTGTCTGTCTCTCTCCTGTGTGTCTCTCTCCTGTCTGTCTCTCTCCTGTGTGTTTCTCTTGTGTGTCTCTCCTGTGTGTCTCTCTCCTGTCTGTTTCTCTCCTGTCTGTTTCTCTCCTGTGTGTCTCTCTCCTGTGTGTCTCTCTCCTGTGTGTCTCTCTCCTGTCTGTTTCTCTCCTGTCTGTTTCTCTCCTGTCTGTTTCTCTCCTGTCTGTTTCTCTCCTGTCTGTTTCTCTCCTGTGTGTTTCTCTCCTGTGTGTCTCTCTCCTGTGTGTCTCTCTCCTGTGTGTCTCTCTCCTGTGTGTCTCTCTCCTGTGTGTCTCTCTCCTGTCTGTTTCTCTCCTGTCTGTTTCTCTCCTGTCTGTTTCTCTCCTGTCTGTTTCTCTCCTGTGTGTCTCTCTCCTGTGTGTCTCTCTCCTGTCTGTCTCTCTCCTGTCTGTCTGTCTCTCTCCTGTCTGTCTCTCTCCTGTGTGTCTCTCTCCTGTCTGTCTGTCTGTCTCTCTCCTGTGTGCCTCTCTCCTGTCTGTCTGTCTCTCTCTCTCCTGTCTGTCTCTCTCCTGTGTGTCTCTCTCCTGTCTGTTGGTCTTAGTTTGTCATGAATAATAAACAAGCAGCTCCAAATATAAAACGATGAACTAATAGAGACAGAAAACTTCACCTGGATTATGTAGTTCAAACGATGGATGGGGATCGTTCTTTTTTTATTGATATTGACGCCATAATTAAGACTCTTTAATGATCCCAGTCATTATTGATACCACGATCCATAGTTCATCATTTGATGGAAAGAAGGCCCAACATTACGTTTTAAAGAGAACTGGCATATCGATGGGAAAACAAACAACTGTATTTATTCAAGCTTCTTTCAAAAAGCTAACTTCTCTTTTTAATAATTATGAACAAGACGTCATCCATTCGTTGTGAAATTCTGCTTTTTGGTCGTCGTCATGTTGGCTTTCTGAACCAAAACTGCTTGACTATGTATGGATGAGAGGGCGGAGCTGGAGAAAAGGGTTAGCACATGCTAAGTGGTGAAAGCTAATCAGTTAACAGTCAGTGGCTAATTCATCAGCAGGTGAATAAGCTAGCTAGCAGAATGAGGGTCTGTGGTGTTAGCTGACTGCACCAGTCGCCAACACTGACAACCACTTAACGAGCTTTTGAACAGGTATCGTGAGCGGGGAATAAAGAAGATGCACAAAAACATTGTTAAGGAGAAATAACTAGATGCAAAGATTAACGTGTCAACGCTGACAGCACTAGTCTAAACCCAAACCAGAATCTTTGGTTCTACCTCATTGTATCACGCAGAGTTTTATTTGATAAGTTCTTGTGAAAAATCTTCTCTCTGCTTCCCTTTCCTTTATAGATTGTATTCAACCGAGATGTAACAATCCATTTTTGGTCAGGATTCAGAAACCACATCACACTCGGCAGGCAGACGAAGCCTCGTGGGCGTTTTCTTCTCCATAAAGACAATCACAGTGATCAGTGGAAATCTAAACATAGCCTTCATCACATCCGTCCTCGCAGAAGAGGCAGGAGCAGTATAGAATCCATGAACACACACACACACACTCTCCCTGCTGAGTCGTGACGGACTGACCTTCAGTCTCACTCCCACCAGGCAGGAGGTGTGAGATTAACACAACACTGCTGCACCCAGCCTAACTCATCATACACACTGAAGTAGTGTGTGAGGCCTGAAATATTACAGCTGTTCTGCCAACAGGATGACCAAAATCTGAGGCATGTTCAAAAGTGAAACCTTTATTCAAAAGCCAACACTGTTTTACCCCAGTTAGACCCAGTATACACTGTACATTTAGCAAGTCAAAACTTCCAGGGTTGAGAAGAGAAGCCAGTGCAAAGCTGCCAAAAGTTCCTTAAATTACCACTAGAGGCTGTCTCCTGAAGTCAGAGTCAATCCCCATAGAGACCCATGTTAAAAGGTCCAACTTTACAGCAGAATAAAACATGTTAACAGCCTGGTACAAAAACAGTTTTAGTCTCTACAGCTCATTCCTCTCTTCATGACAACTGTACATTATTACATTACTGCTTAAAGTGATAGAGAATTAGGGGTGTGGCCTCTTTGAGTGACAGGTCAGAGCTGCTATCACCTCAGCTAATTCAGTCACTGAACTTAACCTTTAGCAATTTAGTCAGTGCTCGCTCTCTGTCACTCTGAGCATTTTTGGTTGAAAATATGACTGAAGATCTGACCTTTTTTTAAAACTGATACTTTTTTTTATACTTCTTTTCATTAAAATAACGGAAATGTTATCGTTTTAAAACATGTGGTATCAAAAAGTACTGAACATTTTGACAACAAGGGAAAGTGGAGGCTAATTTTAGTAAGAACTAGGAGTGTGACAAAATATCGGTATGGCGAACTATCGCAATATTTAATTTGAAGATGGATAATCGATGCGCTCTCGCCGAGTATCGTTTTTTTCTAAAGTTATTATCAAAGCATAGCCGCTATAAACTTCTTTCATCATGCCTCCGTAGTGAGTCGATTCACATGCTGCAGTTTATGCCCACAGACGTGTCTCCCCCTCCCCTTTTGATCCGAAGCTGAGTGAAAACGAAACTTAAGAGTTAGTCCGTTAAAAGAGCTCTATCACGGTTATATACAACTGTTTGAGATTTTTCCAAACCGGCAGGGCTCGAGAAACAGTTATCTGAAGGGTTTGCAAAGTTAAGGTTTGCAGCCTACTTCGGATGGCGACACAACGAACCGTTTTAACGAGCCGGAGAGACGATCACAGTCTGCAGAGAGTCACACAGAGCAGGCTCAGACAGTCAGTGATGGGAGATATAACCCCGGTGTTTAAAATGATGCTGTTGATGTTTTTTCTGCTCTTTCTTGTTTTTACAAGTTACTAACAAGCCTCTCCACCTGAAGCTCACCTGTCACGATGTTATGAAACGGAGGGAGGCGATCATATCCGCGACTCCGCGAGGTCCGGACCTCGGTGGTTTAAAAAAAATGTTTGAATTAGTACAATCATTTATTTCTATACATACTGCTATAACTTATAAGTGATGTCAGTTAGCTGCTCTCTCTCCTCTCGTTCAGTGTGCATCATGCAGGTGAGAGTGAGTAACCATGGTGACTGTCTGTCTGTCTGTCAGTTAACGATGTCCCGCCCCCTCTATGAATAAAACTCTTCTAACAGTAAAACTTACTTTGACCATGTGTCCCAGAATGAACATATTCTGTATAATGTTTGAAGTCCTCATGTTTTTAAATGAATGATAACTGTGTGAATGTACCTGAACTCTAAAATAGATTTAAAGACACAAAAGAGGACACAATACTAAATCATTATTTTAAAGTGGAGCAGAAAAGCCTCAAATTGTGCTTAAAAATTGATCAGAATGTAGAAAAGACATTTCTGATGTTAAAAATGTTCAGGGGGAGACCCCCAGACCCCCAACAAAGACATTTTTAAACAGACTAAACTTATCAAAATAGAAAATAGTGTCACTGTTTGTCACACCTAAAAACAAATCCTGTTTACAGTGATGTTGCACTAAAGTCTCATTGTTTTTGCACTATTGCTGTTTGTACTGTTGAATTATGCTGCAAATTTTTTTGTTTGTTTTTGTTTGACCCCTATAAACACAAAGATAGTAGGTTATTAAGAGCAATATATCGATAAAAGCAGTATCGCCATATCGAGATATTATCATTATCGTGAGCCATGTATCGCGTATCGTATCGTATCGTGAGGTACCCTTAGATTCCCAGCCCTAGTAAGAACCATCACAGTGTCAAGAGGTTAAAAAAATAAATGCTGCTGTGAACAGCAGGAGACAGTAAAAATTGAAGTCAAGGAGCCGTTGAAAGTGGGAGGACAGAGATGAAGCGACAGAGGGGGGGGGGGCTAGGAGGAGGACGGCAGAGCAGCTCAGACGGAGAAAATGAGGGTTTTCTTACATTTGAAAAAGACTAGGAGGGGAGGAAAAATGAAAAAGTGGAGGGGTTGGGGCAGCAGGATGCTGTCAAAGTGAAATACATGGAGGTCTTTGAGTGTAGGAGAGAAGGGGAAGCAGGAGAATGAGAGGTGCTCAGGTAGATAATAAACTGAGCATGAGGAGCGCTCCACCATTTTCCAGCCTTTCCATTTGTCAGGAGATGAGAGCCAAGCAGCAGGCTGCACCAACACATTTAACTGTCTGACTCCGCTGTTTAATCCTGAGCGCCAGGCCGCAGGAGGAAAGAATACAGGAAG
Source organism: Tautogolabrus adspersus (assembly GCA_020745685.1). Classification (NCBI taxonomy): domain Eukaryota; kingdom Metazoa; phylum Chordata; class Actinopteri; order Labriformes; family Labridae; genus Tautogolabrus; species Tautogolabrus adspersus. The sequence goes on along the minus strand of CM036551.1, from coordinate 10,466,206 downwards.
AAGGTTTAGGACAAACGCAGATATATGCAATGTCAGTTTCTTTCCAATATCGTTCAGCCCTAGTGTCTAGTTTTCTATCTAAAAACAACGAAGAAAAATACTTGGCACATCTTTTTTTTACAAGACAGGTGTGTGGGAGAGGAATGAGTCCATAAAGTATTTAAAGCAAACTTCTGCAGGCTGTCTGCAAATTGCAAACGTTGCCAATGTATACTGTATGTGCAATTTAGACAGTTTACAGGAGTTTGGCTGCAATTTTTGGTGATCTTCATAAAGAAATTGCCCCAGATTGGGTGCCTACGACTTCTATTTTGTTGCCGGTAATGATACTGTACCAAAATCAAAAAAACTATATTTCTCTGTATTTTTACTTCTATTTCTAGACTCAGAAATAGTGAAGTGTTCTTATTGTAGGAAATAGAGAGCGATGTGGTTGAAAATGATCAGAGTACGATGTCAGGCGTTTCCTGGAAGATCGTGACCAGACTGATAAACTCAGTGAGTTTGCTCTCCTTTTGCTTCAAAATGTCAGATGAGAGAAAGAAATAAAACCACATAACCTTCTATTTACACAGAGACGTTTAAACACTCACTTTCACAGCAGCACACTCATACTTTGAGGAAAGCTAAATCCTCACACTCAGCCAGGTAATCGTTTCTGTGGCCAAAAATAAAAGTGGGAAGATGAGAAGTGAGAAAGACTCTAGAGTTTCTCTGCGTGTGAAATGATGATGTAAACTTCAGCAGCATCATCATTTCACACGCAGATGAACCCACACTGTCTAAGCACACACACAAAGACACACACACACACACACACACACACACGCACACACACACACCTGTTTGCACACGGTAGTGATGAGGCAGAAGAGGAGGTTGGATGGATCAGAGAAAGGTAGGGAGAGAATAAAGTGGGCCTAAAATGATAAACCTAACACTTTGCAAGGAGGTGAAAGTTTCCAAGAACTAAACACTTCATCCCTTTCATTTTGTTTTTCTCTCTCTAGTTGATGCTATGATCTTCAGTGTTTTATTTGTTGGATGCTAGAGTGAAAAAGTTCCTTGTATGAACACTTGGGACTTTCTCCAAAAGTAAATTCATCATCACAGACCCTCTTGTAAAAAGGTAAAAAGGTAGTCAGTAGCAATGTTCGTTGCATTTTGTACACACCAATCAAATTGGGCCCCTCAAACTGGGCTCATCGCCACAAGAAGTGCACACCCACTGCAGGACTTAGCGTACCGACACTGCGAGCTACCTGAGATTAATACATTTGCTGCTTTTGAAAGGCCGATAATTTAGCACGCTAGCAGAAGCTAACCGCTGGTGTTTGGCACCTTCCTGTCCAGCTGTGTTGCTCTTCATCCCAAGCTACTCCTTAAGTTCCCAAAAGCGGGTGAAAGCCAACCCAATGTATACCTTTGTTTTGGAACACGCTTTATGCGTTTGGCGTTTCGCCTCACTATGATTACATTTCTCTTCATTGCCGCTATGTCCGCATCCCCCATATTCACCAATCTGTATAGCGTCCAGCAGCTGAATTATATTCACTCCCAAACTCACATTTGCGCTGTCATTGGCTGGAGGAAACGCATCCACTCCCCACCCAAAAATGGGTTGAGTCAACCAAAACCTGAAATTCCAGGCAGAGGACAGGGTCTCTGCCTGGATTTAGGAGGAATAGGAGGAGGTCTACTTCACATAACACACGCAAAGGGTTAGTATGATGTCACTGTCAAACTTTCCTGTGATCCTGAAAACAATTCCACCCTGACGATGATCTTAGTGGTGTTGTATTTTTCATTTGAGTTGTCCTTTCTTGCTCCATTCAGGGATGAATGTTTTAAACAGTGAAACTCCTATAACATTTTTAGAGTCTGGCTTCAAAGTTTTCCCTCCCCTCTGAGATCATCTTCTTTACAGTATGTGGACAGAACTGAGCTCCATCAGCATGAGAGTGCAGCTCTGTGCCGATATAACTGCTAATAGCTTCTCTCCACATTTACACACAAAAAGGACCCCTTTTTGTTTCAGCCTCCAATGACTTAAAGTTTCTGCCAGGTAGCTTGGTCCTGTCTCTAGTGAAACGACAGACCTGTTGGACTTTGACTTCTGTTGTCTTGACTTTAAAAAAATGACCTGTATTGATGTTTTTAAAGACCTGGGACTATCTTGACCTTGTTGTAGATACTTGACTCGTACGTCTATAATAATCAGAAAGATGATCTTGGACCTGTCTCCACTGTCCTGAGGCTCATCCAGTATTAACAGATGTGACATTTGACTCAGTCTTGTTGTTGAATTTGTCTGAGCTAAACAGCTCTGCAGAAAAAGGAAAAACTGAACTCACCATTAGGAACAACAGTTCATCAGTGGATTTTTTTTTGTCTCTGTGTTCCGCTGTTGGTTGATTCATGTGTGTGTTTACACACTTTAATCTGCTGTACGACATCAAGGATCGCCGCAGGTCCCACGTTCAGCGCCTTGCTCAAGGACACTTCAACGGGAGAGCGGTGGTGTTTCGAAGGACGGGTTCTCTGCATCTCAAACATCCTGCTGCTTTGTTTTATGCTAATCCAGCCAATTACATCTCTACGCTCCGATTCTTCCCCTCATCTCCCTCGTTTGTCCCTCACTGCCTCCCTTAATTTGTCCTCTGCTCACCTGCTGAGTGCATGTGTCAAATCCTCTCATTTTATTTCTCTCCTCCTCTCTCTCCTTCTCTTCCTCCACATCCTCAAGCTATCTGTTGTTTCTGCATGTCTGTGATGAACGCTGCAGAGCTTTGTGTGGTATAAAAACGTCTTGTTTAAACTTCCTGTGTGTGTGTGTGTTTTCCAAAGCTGCCAGAGTCTCCTCTAGCTTCATCTTCATGTTAATTATTCATGCATGTTCAAGAGCGCTACAGGCCTGTTAACAACAATGTCTTTCTCCATTTTAAACTGCACTTACATTTTCAGTCCAGTTGACCTGCCCTCTCTTTTTAAATATCTTTGTCCTCCACAATGAAGTTGTTTCCTGCTACAGTAATTGCATTTGGGAATCTTGCAGTCATGCAGACTTCCACAGAGCTACATTATGTTTTAAAAATGCAAATCATCTGCTATGTTTATGTCTCGAATCAACACTACTCCTTACTACTACGACTTTTTTTTTAAATGCTGCAGACCCCACTATTTGCAGGAAAACTCTGCTGTACGCCATGAGTAATGGCGGTTTGTCAATTTGTTGTTATTCAGCGATATCATGACTTCTGCCTACTTTGGATTTGAGTTTTTAGGTGTGTAACTTTGGACAGGAATTAGTCCTGAAACTGTTCAAAACCATAGGGTGCAGTTTCCAAGATAGGATAAAGTCGGGAATGTGTAGGAAGTTCAAGCACTTAATTGATTTTTTCATCAAAATTGTGAAAATCTGAAGGATCTCTGAACACCATGAAAGCCTTGAGGAAAGACTGAAAATGTGAGCCATGTTGCACATAAGCATGGAGACTACAAAAACACAAGCACACAGCGTGGTTGGAGACAGATCTGAAGTCAGAGTGCTGCAGAAGGAGGCCATGATGAGAAGACATTCACTTTCACTTCACACATCAGGGACTCTGCAGAATAAACTGCACTCTTCAGCAAAATACCTGATCCCAGAAGTTTGATGGCATGGAGGCCACATTTGGGATTAGTCTCAAAGAAAGTCCTGTGACTGAAACACACCAGCCAGTCAGGCGCATGCAGGCCAGCCATGGGTGACCAAGCCAAGTTTATTATTAGTTAAATAATAATGAAAAAAAATCTAATTCCTTAAATTTAGTTTTCAGTATGTGTGAATGCCTTGATTCAAATTAAACCTGTTCCTGACTGTGTCGTTAAAGTTTCTCAGAGAAGTTGTGCGTCTTACAAAACAAGCAGACACTGAGACGCGAGGGAACGATTCAATCTGTAACTGATGCTACAGTTTTACTGCTGGAAGACCTTCACACACACTAAACCCTGCAAGAAGAGCCTCCCTCCGCTCTCCTTTGTGTGTGTGTGTGTGGTTCTGTGTGTGCGCGCCAGACATCTTAAAAAAAGGACCAATGGGACGTCTTCGTTTACACTCATCTCTTTCTGTTACAGTTACTGTTTGTGTTTGACCTTGGAAATCTCCTCTGATAAAGTCCCGCCCACCAGACTTAACGGGCTCGTTTGCTTGTCTCTCGTCTCGTTAATTGGCTACAATGATTCCTAATGCCACACCCTCTTTGCATGCTTCCAGCCAATTAGCTCCCAGTGCACAAAGAGAGAGCATCAACCAATCAGGGTGCGGTTAGAGAGTAATTAAAAGTGATTAATCTGTGAAGTTAAGGCCACACCCACACATGTAGGACTGCAAACAAACACACACACACACACACACACACACACACACACACACACACACACACACACACACACACACACACACACACACACACACACACACACACACACACACACACACACACACACACACACACACACACACACACACACACACACACACACACACACACACACACACACACACACACACACACACACACACACACACACACACACACACACACACACACACACACACACACACACACACACACACACACACACACACACACACACACACACACACACACACACACACACACACACACACACACACACACACACACAACAGTAGATGTAGTGCCTCACATGCATCAGTGCTTCTGTGTTTTCACTCTGAGCACACACTCATTAGAGAGCGAGAAGAGATGAAGGCAAACTGTGCTCACATACCACAAACGTCCCTCTGTGTGCGTATGTGTGTGTGTGTGTGTGTGTGTGTGTGCGTATGTGTGTGTGTGTGTGTGTGTGTGTGGGTGTGGAGTTCCCTCCCTAGCAGCCAGACTCTGCTGTGATCTCCCGTTTCAGTCCATCGCATCAAGAGACAGAAAGAGGAGGATGAAGAAGATGAAAAGAGGAAGAGGAAACAAATGAGAAGCAAAGCTGTTTTTTACATGTTCACTGCAGTAACACTTCCACTGTTTTCTATGTTCCACTTCCACTCCATTCTTTTCCTTCAATTCCTCATATTTCCTTTCATTCTCGGTTCCTCAAATCCAAGAAAATCCTGATAAGAAATGTCTGGTGTTTGTCCAAAGCTGTTTTTTTTACACATTTCATGAACATTTCATGAAAGTTTCAGAACAACCTGCCCCTGAAATCTTCCAAAGATGTTGAGTGTTTCCTACAGAATGACGAGTACCTGGGCGGTGGTGCTGCTGGTGGTTCTGTTTTAGTATTAGGTTTGTCTGTATATTAACTGTGCTTCATAATCTACAATCTTATCACATCTCATCCAAACACACACACTCATACACACACCTGTAACTCTCCTTTCTTACAGTCAGCCGCTTGTCCTGCCCTGCCTCACCCCGTAGCTTTATTGTGTGATTTGACAATATTCTTCAGCAGTATATGTTTGAGACCTCAAATAACATTACTCGCGTTTCACTCGATATTTCGAGTGCATGTGTGTCACAGTTCAAATGCAGCCGCAGCCGACCTGACCAAAAGCCGCCTTAGATCAACATTTAAAGAAAGAAAATCACCAGAGGAGTCGAGAGTGACAGAGAGTCTGGAAACAGAAGAGAGGAAAGTTGCAGACACAGTGGGAGACGTAGTTGGAGTTGGCTGGAACACAAATGCAGCTAAAAATGTAAGTTGAGTATAGAAAAGATCAGAGGCCAAACTCTTAAAGCTTTCTTAGTACAAAGAGTTGTTCCTAGAGACAAAATACTGAGAAAATTCTTAGAATCGGGACATTTTCTAAAGAAGTCCCCTTAAGATTCAGGACTAGATCCTTATAAAGAGAAAAAGTTATTCACAAAGCATCTTAGCCCTTAAGAGAGCTCGTACGGTGAAGCACTGTCAGGAGTATTGAGGAGGACTTCTTAGAGGATTAGACCAAAGACTATCTCAAGAAGAGGAGAAAATGGAGGAAAGACACAAAGATAGGGTGCTTCATTTTCTTCATTTCCAGAGTCAATTCTTGACTCCAGAATCAAGAGTCATGTTCCTGGGCCAGTGGTAACAATAAGTGGCCAGTTACATTTTCCACTGGCCCTCAAATTTAACTTGATACATAAAGTTGGCGTTGCGTCAGAGTTGACCATTAACACTATACAACAGCATGTTTTAATGAACTCCATCCACCTGCTGCTTATTATCATTATTATTACTGAGTGTATATTTATTCACTTTTGTAAAATGACTTGCGAGGAAAAGCTACTCAGTGTGCATAATGTGGTATGTAGTTCACTCGCCGTTTAACTATTAATCCAACATTTATGGTACCCCTGAAACAATCTAACACTGTTTGGATAAGAAAAAGTGTTAAAGTTAACTGTACTGAAGTGCTGACTAAAGATACACACACGCTTGGATTTGGATCCCACAGGCAACCGAGCTCGTCCTCCCGCCGGATGGCTTGCAGCCACAGCGTTCTTACTCGGCTCTGTGTTTCGGTTGGGTAAAATATAAAACTTCAGATTTAGATTTTTATTTGTAGTGCAGAAGGGCACACAGCAGCTCGTTAGCATTGCTGCTAGTGTTTTGTTTTCCCAAGCTGAGTGCGAGACGTTTTCTGGGCGTTCCCCTTGATGTCGACTACGTCTATGTCAACCCCTGAACAAGGAGGAGTGGTAAAGAAGCACAGACTGTATTAAACATGGATGTAGTGTCAAGAAACATCACCCATAGGTTTCTGAAGAGGAGTTATGAAGCCAAATAATGACAGTCGCCATATTGGAAATGATGTCTTAAACTAACTTTGAATCTATCTGGAAACAGGCCTTTAGCCTCAACCACGCCCTTAATGATTCAAAATGATGCATAACTCTGAGCCTAAATATAAGCTAATTGGGTGAGATTACAAAGAGTTAGGGTTAGGGTTTGAGAAGACACATTCTGGGTAAAGTTAAGGTGAAAAATGTGACCGTTTTTGTTCACATATGCAGCTCACCCTGGAAATTTTAAACAAATTGCAAACATACAAAACCTAAACATCTTCAGACATTTTAAACCAAAAGCTGCTGCGAGAGAAAATCAAAGAGCAGTGGTGGTTACTGACGTTTTTCGAGTCATTTTGGCGTCTCATAAAGACGCAAAAGTAGCGTTTATGTCTCAGAGACAGACGGGAAGAGAGCAGAGGAGGTGATACTGTCGAACTTGCAGAAATACATTTGCAACATTTGAGTACCATTTCATTTTTACTATTATTGTATTGAAATCTCAAATTCAGGTATTGTGAAAACCCCATAAACCAACTGGAATTCCCCTCTCTCTTTTTTTTTTGAGTGTTCAGCTGCCTGTAAACACTCTGTCATTAATCGTCTCTCTATCAGCGCTGCAGAGAACGACAGAAAACTCTTTAACGCACAAACATCGATACAGCCGGGCTGAGAAAAGAAAGAGGCAGTGATTTTGAGGGATTGAATCGATTCGCTGAAGAAGAGAGGAGAAGAGAAAGGAGGTAACAGAGGGAGAGAAATTTAGGAGAGCGTAGAAAAACACGAGAGACAAAATCTCAGACAGAGTTATCAAGAGTCCTTCAGTGAGAGGCTGTGAAGAGACAGACCACTTCACACGGATGCATGACACAAGACCCACATTTAGTGCTTATGGTGCAACTCCACATACTGTAAAAAGAAGTCTGATTGTAGAGAAGTCTAAAATGGTCCATCTCAGTTGATTTATTCGCTCAGTAAACATTTTCCCAATAAGTTTATGGTCTTCATCTTTAGTTTTAAGTCTTCTTCAATACAGCATGATATTCATTATTAAAATTATGGTCCCATTTTGAGCCTCAAGCTCTGTTCAGACTGCCGTTTCAAGGGGCGATATTTACGTCCCTGTGACGTTGAATGTTGCAGAGGCGTAAGGGGGGAACTAAGTGATCCCCCCTCTTTGCCGCATTCGGAGGTAGTAAACAGAGGCGTTACAGGAGCAAGACGGGACTGGTGGAGTCAGCATGGGAGCGCAGTGCTGTGTGTGTGCATGTCTGACTCTTTGTGTATGTGGAGCTCCAACTAAGGGGTGCTCTCTCGCGCTTACACAACACTGTAAGGCAATGTGAATTCACAGACTTGCACATTTATATTACGCTGTCGAAGACTTATTAGGGATAAACAAAGACGCTGAGCTTAGTTACGGCACTGTAGTTGAAACACACTCTGAAAAGGGCTAAAGAGACCAGAGAGCAGGGGAGGAGTTAGAGAGTGGCTTGAGGATAGAAGCGTAGCAGTGCATATCCAAATTGCTCCACGCTGGATTTAACTTCCATATAAAGTTTGGTTATGTTTAAACAACATGGGTTAGGTTTCGGAATAGGTCCATGTTTTGAGTTTAAAAAAACGTCTTTAGTATTAATTTAAACGTTACGTAACAAGCCCACCCTATTTCACATTACTAATTATTATGCACCAACATGTCATTACATAACTGAAAAAGAAGTCAATTTCTTTCAATAAATCATCGTGGATATTTGTTAGGTGAATCAAGCTCTCTGAAATGAAGCCCCTGCTTTCTTTCCCCTTTTCTGATCCTTAATCTCTTTTCCTAAATTCTTCTTCATCCCTCCATCTTCCCGCCTCCTCAGCTTCCTCCTTCTCTCTTTCATTTCCACCATCTTTCTCCCTCTCGTTTTTAACTGTTGTCCTTACATCACATTGCCATCTTCAGTCAATGAATTTCATCATGCAGAGTATGTGTGTGTGTGTGTGTGTGTGTGTGAGTGTCTGTAGGATAGAGTATCATAGTTGCATCACACTTACTTCCAAGAATAGAAGGAAAACTAACAAACATAGTACCAGAAGAACAGCAAAGAAGAAGAATATACTGTGTACTACTTGATGCATAACACAATGATGATATTTACTGGAACTGGTTTGGTTCTAAAAATAAACCTCAATAGTTGTATTGAAACCACAGTCTGATTTTCTATCGACAGACCAGAGACATAAATGTATTTACCAGGAAAGGATCTGAAGAACAACAAATGTGTTCTGCTCTCACAGTAACATTAAGAGGAGACACGATAAACGAGGAACGTTTGGAGTTATTGACTAAATGAAAACATTTCCTATAGTTTAAACGTACAGTATGTAAAATCCGCCGCTAGGGAGCTCTCAATCAAAACAATAACAAAAGATGACGTCGAGGCTTGCGGTGTATTATGGGAGTAAAAACGAACGAATCAATAAGAACGGGCGAAACCGACCTGAGAAAGACAACATGTGTACTGACGATGTATCCAAGTATAATTTACATGACGTTTTATATCACAGCAGCACATACAGCGACAGAATGGCAGCTTTCAGTAGCAGCTAGCGCTAGCTTATGCAGCGGTCTTTGATGTAACATCTGGGGTTTCCTTGACAACGATCAACATTTCTATCGTGACGGCTCATCATGGCGGCCGCCTACAAGACACGGCACGTTACAACTATAAAATTATGGATTTCTCTGACTTTGATAACTTTTGAAAATATTTGAGGTGATGTAAGTACTGAAATAAAAAATATATATAACATGGGTTTAGTCCATTTTTAATTGAAGTTAGATATTTTAATGTAAACATTAGCATGCAATTCTACATACTGTACCTTTAACACCATTCACATGTTTAAATTTAAGTTCAATTTCTTCTCAGAAACATTTGGAAGTCAATTTACTAATAATCAAGGCAAAAAAAGTAGGGCTGTCAAATGATCCATTTTTAGAATCCCGATAAATTCCTGAATTTCAAAAGGTAATCGTGATTAATCACATTTTTAATCGAGTGTCAGAGGGCCGTATCGGACCAAAACGACTTAAAATTAGGCATAAACTCAGTGAAGTCGTGTTCTCTGTGCTGTTCTCCATTGTTAGACGAGAGAAAATTATCATACAGTCCTAGCTGCTGTATGACAGCTACTGGAAATTTAAAGGTGGAGTGTTTTCTTTCACGTTACTCTGTGCACGAGTTGCCATCATGCATCAATCAATCCACCTTAAAAAGGTCAAAAAGATATCTCCTGAATTCAATCATAAAATGACTACTATAAATAAGATGAGATAAAAAACAGGAATGAGTAGAAAAGCTGCACGAGGACCGGATCTATTATTGTTCCCAACAGAAGTTGTCGTGATTTATGGTTTTGTTGTAACGGGGTCAAAGAAAGTGAATCATCAAGCTTCACTTTCTTTAAACATGATTTTTTTTGTATTACTCGAAGTCATAATGACAACCCTCAGGTGGGTCCATCCTAAACATCCAGAAATAAAAGTCTTTCAATGCTATATTGAGAATTTTTTTGTACTTTTTGGACCTCTTAAAATTTGACCTCCGATGTGGTAATGTGCTGTTTTTAAATCTGCACCGGGAAGCTCTGCGTGCTGGCAGCTTTTGAGATGACGGTTTGAGTTTTTGTGGGCTTCAAAAGTCAGAAATCAATAGTCAAAACTTCAATACTCAGAGAGCTGGTGGGGCTGATGATGATAGGTGGAAAAACAAGATGAGTGCAGAAAAAGATCTGAGGCCAAGAGTGGAGGTCTATCGGACTTTTTACTCCTGCGGCTCAAGAAGACTCCCTCATATAGAGAGCAGAAATAAAGACATATCTTAGCTAAAAACGAAATAAGGTCTTCTTTCACACGATCCTGTTTTTCAGTGATGAAACACTTTGGAGTTTATTACTAAAAAGTCAGAGTTAAAGTTGGTGAACTACATTTTCATTGGTAGCAACACGGTAAACCTGGCAAAGTATTTATCTTTGAAAGTTTTCTAACAGATGTTAAACTCCTGTTTGATTCCTCATCTCTGTTCATTTACTCTCATATTTTATTAACCCAGAGCCTGCATATGTTGGAAATATTTCCAAAATGGCTGAAACCAATAACTGATTGATAACATAGTTGGAAGTTTTCTTTGATAGATTAATCGACCATGTTTTTTGCAGCTCCATGAAGGTGGTTGTTCTGTAGGACTGCTGGATTACTCTGAATCAATAATGAATATAATATATGAAGAAGGAGGTTGTAGAATAGATTTTTACAATGCAACATTGTTTTCACATCTTTGCCAATAATTATACCAGCTATGATAAATCCGAGTTTGGCCAATATGCTGATGACGCTGTGTTGGTGCAGCTAAAATTAAGATGTCTTAAGGGCATTATAGAGGAGTCAAATTTTGAGATAGACCTGTGTTTCCTCTCCTGCTTCGCCGACCGCCTCAGTAAAATGTTTTATGAGGCAGAGAGAGAGAGAGTGGGAGGACAGGGAGTAGAAACCTGACTGCTTTTATCCACCAGAGCAGCTCCCTTCTCTTCTTAATGGAGTTTTTCAGCAGTGGGAAGTCACATACAGTATGTGTGTGTTGCTGTGTGTGTGCGTGACCAAAGCCTGGTAAAGCTAGCAGCACCCGTGGGGCGTTCAGGTGTAACGGCAGCAATAAAAAGCGTGGGATTTCTGAAGAATGGAGGGAGGAAGGCTGGGGATTGTCACAGATCGAAAAGATGGAGGAAGAGCAGGAGGGAGAGAATATAAAAGAGCGAAGAGGGGAAGACTAAAGGGGGAGTGAAAGGGGGGGTAGGAGCGAGGTGAAGAGGAGGAGGAGGAGGAGGAGAAGGAGGAGGTGAGGTGACGCAGGATTTCATGCAGGGTGTTGCCCTACTTTCAGTTCAGCTCCTGTCAGGTTCAGGATTTCCAAAAAATCTCTTGGTTTCCCAAAGCGAGCTACACCGAGGCTGCACCCGCGTCAGAAAGAGAGGGGGAAAGATTTCATGGTTGATTTCCTGTGACTGTAAAAGTGGTTTTCGTTTGTTGTTCGGTTGCAGTTTTTTTTAGGTGGAAAGAAATAAAAACACTCTTTTTAACTGGTTCCAAGCTGCAGCAGAAGAAAATGTGAATACTGTAGGTTTGTCCTGAATCCTTAAACATAAAACACACAGCATGGAGACGACAGGCTCAATCAAACCTGACAACTGAGAAAGACAATATGTTCCCTTTCCCTTCAAAATAATCATTTTCAATTATCTCCAAAGTAAGTCAAATCGGCCTGATTATCCTTTAGAGTGAGCCAGGCTTGAGAATATCAATCTGTGCCCGTCAGTGACCAACACAACGACTTTAAGTAGACACGATTTGATCCATCAAGGATTATGTTGCAGACATTACAGCCGGTTTCACTGTTGAAGGTAGAATATTATCTAGTGGAAAAATCTAAAACATTTAGTAACTTTTCGTCATTTAAAGGAAGAATGTGCGACTTTTTGATCCAGTAGATGTCGCCCTTGAGCACCTGCATGAAACCAAAACAAACTGCTGATGGGCGACACCTCCGCTATTCTGAAGCCTCCGCTCTCTTTCAGCGGCACGCCTCCAACCCTTCTCCACTCGCGTACGCACGAAGCACCATTAAGCGCAAGCGGCGGAAAAAAATATCCTTTGCTCGAGCAGCAATTTCCTGTGTTCTGCATTGTTGTGTTAGCAGGCTAATGTTAGCACACATTGGTTAACTCATAGCTTCATATTGCACATAAATTGACACAGAATGACCGTGATCTAAAGACACTTGCGTGATATCCACATGAGCAGTGAGTAGGCTATGTTATTCTTCTGTTCTCTAGTCCTTGACTAAAACAGCTTTATACGCAAGGCCGTCCCGTCCATGTAAACATGATGTAAACACGGCCCGACAACACTACAGCTGGTGGGAGAGAGACATTTACAGAGGATATACTTGATTTCTGATATATTTACGTGTAAAATATCACGAATTCTTCCTTTAAACCCCTTAATATTAAAAAAGAACCAAATACATCAGAATCTCCCTAAAAGCAGACAGAGAGTGATTTTACTGCAGTGAAGCTCAGCCGCAGGAATAATCAGTGATTATGTGTTCGTCTGACGGCAGGAGACATTTTTCACCAAGAACAAAAAACAACAACAAATCATTAAAACTCCTCTCTACACAGATAAAAAATGAGTTTCACTGCAAAGCAACAAGCTGCAGTACCCTGAGAGGACAGAGTAAAACTGTCATTGTTCTTGTGCTTAATGGTACAAATGATTGAGGGAATGAGTTCAATAGCAGAGCAAATACCCGTCCATAGAGATGATACTGGGGTATAGCCAGCATCGAGCAGATATGATGTCGATTGCTATTTAATGACTTTTGACTTTTTTTCTGCACAAGAACAATTTCCTTCTTTTTTAGCACACTTAATCTTTCCAGACAGAACTATAAATTCTAACTTCAGCTCACAACTGGTTTATTTATCTGCTCATGTTGCCTTTGCCCTGATGTGATGTCCATGTTAAATCAACCAGTGGGAAAAAAACCCACACCTGGTCTCCTAGCCAGGCAGGTAAATTCACCATTTTTAAGGATGTAACGATACACTGAACTCTTTATTTGACATGAATCATGAAACGATGTTCATGATATGATTTAGGCATGGTTTGTTTTTTAAGATTTTCTAACTTCTCTAAAGAAATAAGATTGAACTTAAATTATAAAAAGATGTGATTCTTTTTAAATGCTGATAATAAAAAAAAATGCTAACTATGTTTTTTAATCTTCATAAATTAATGATTAAATTCCTATTTAAACAATGTATACTTGTCTTTATAAAAAGTGACACTGGCTTAGCGGTTAGGTCATGTGTACAGAGGCTATAGTCCTCCAAGCAGGCAGCGTGGGTTTGAATCTTAACTGTGGCTCCATCAGGCATGTCAACCTAATAATAGTTATTTGTTTAATTGAGTTCTTTGATCGACTTGATGTTTCTTTGTTAAATAAACTCTGTTATAATTTAAAGAGCAGTTGTTTGTGATTACTGGTGTATTTACATTGTGACATAAGCTGGGTGCAAGGGCTTTGTGTTCGGATTTCACGCCTTCAATTTATTAAATACAGATTATTAATCAATAACACTAGTATTTCATTAATTACTTCGAGACTGATATTGTCATTTTTGTTTGTTCCCTGATTTCAGGGTGGTGCCCCCTATAGGTGTATTAACTCAGTTTAATAATATTGTTGATTTATATTAATAATTAAATAAGGCTAATTATTAATGTTAATTTGATAACCAAATTTTACTATATAAAACCCAACAGACATGTTGCCCCCGTATTAGCTCTGCAAAACCCCAACACTACTATATTTCAAGTTCTTTCATCACAAAGCTTTTCTGACAGAGTGAATAAGATTCTTTCCGAACCCCAAGAGCCGGGATCTGGGGCCAGCCCTCTCCCCATCCCACCCCTCCACTGACCTGGCAGGTATAATTCACGGCCCGATGTGGCGCTTAATCTCCATCGAGCCAAAATGGCCGAAGGCTGTGTGACATTGCGGTGACATTAAGCAGCAGTAATCACTGAGATATGGCTCTTCAGAGGCGCACACACTCCTCTTTCTATGACTTGTTAATGTTATGGCTTCACTTTATCATCTTGTGTGTGTGTGTGTGTGTGTGTGTGTGTGTGTGTGTGTGTGTGTGTGTGTGTGTGTGTGTGTGTGTGTGTGTGAATCCAGTTGAAGTGGGACACACTGTAAACTGACTGAGAGCAGTTACATCCATCATACAAAAACTCTACAATCAGCTCCCTTTTCAGTTCCCTCCTCCTCTTTCTTTCCTTCTTTCACTCTATTTTATTTACCCTTCTCCCTCTTTTATTGACTCTTTATTTTCCCCATCACAAGCCTCTGTCCTAAACTCTGTCTCACACTCTCTCTCATTAAGAGGAACATGCTGGTTTAGTTTCTCCTCCACAAACAGAGTCGGCTCTGCAGCTGCAATCCATCATATTATCTCCCTAACTTACTAAAACACACACAGAAACATCCCCTTAAACGCACACACAACTTGTTATGCAGGGACGCACAGACATAATCTGGGATAAACTTTTCAGGTACACAACAAGTACATCAGCATGCAGTATGTCATATCAGGATCATCACAATCACTACAGAAACAAGGACTTCACAACACATTGTTCAACCATCACAACTGACCCTTTTTCAAGGCCCACCCTCAACAGGAAGTGACCATTTGTCAGGGCCCGCCCTCATCAGACAGTGACCCTTCTGTCAGGCCCCGCCCTCAACAGGAAGTGACCCTTTGTCAAGGCCCACCTACACCAGGAAGTGACCATTTGTCAGGCCCCGCCCTCATCAGAAAGTGACCCTTTGTCAGGCTCCGCCCACACCAGGAAGTGACCATTTGTCAGGCCCACCCTCATCAGGAAATGACCCTTTGTCAAGGCCCACCCTCACCAGTAAGTGACCATTTGTCAGGCCCACCCTCATCAGGAAATGACCCTTTGTCAAGGCCCACCCTCACCAGTAAGTGACCATTTGTCAGGCCCACCCTCATCAGGAAATTACCCTTTGTCAAGGCCCGGCCCTCATCAGGTAGTGACCCTTTGTCAGGCCCCACCCGGATCAGGAAGTTACCCTTTGTCAGGCCCCGCCCTCAACAGGAAGTGACCCTTTGTCAAGGCCCACCTACACCAGGAAGTGACCATTTGTCAGGCCCCGCCCTCATCAGAAAGTGACCCTTTGTCAGGCTCCGCCCACACCAGGAAGTGACCATTTGTCAGGCCCCACCCTCACCGAGAAGTGACCCTTTGTCAGGCCCTGACCTCATCAGGAAGCGACCCTTTGTCAGGCCTCACCCTCTAATTTAGTCTGTAATGTAAGAAAACTTTAGCACAGTCTGGTTTCTTAGCAACCTTCTCTTGCATATTTTAATTCTTCTTATCTGTTTTATTTATTTTTATTTCTATGTTATTTTAATAAAAGAGAGTTTTGTTATAAAAGAGAAGCAATGAACATTATGAGAAAATGTCAGTGTAAGAATACATTTCTCCTTCTAGCAGCTCTGTAATGCAGAGATATTTCATTCATTTTATACACAGCACACAGGCTGACGTGTGTGTATCCCCTCTCTGTCTCTCATGTAACACACTGTATGGATCTGCACACAGGGGAGGGAACCTAAAGCCTCCACTTCAGTATGGCTATGTGTTTATGTTTGAATGTGTGTGATATGGATTTTTTCCAGAAGCCTGTAGTGCTGCAGCAGGTTCATAACGAGGTGCACATTCCCCCTCTGATGCATTTAATCCCTGCGTCAGTGTGGGCGAGATGCAGAGAGGAAACACACACAGGTTCTGCTTCATTCACACAAACATGAGACGATGTAAACCCCGGCCTGCACAGCTGATCTGAACATCAGCTCATGATGTAAGAAAAAGTGTTGTCAGAACTGTCACGTCTGCTGTTAGCTGCATAACAACTGAGCAGGTGGGTTTTAGACATGATTCACTGCAACTGTAAACACCTGACGTCTGCAGGAGTAGAGTGCTGGTTGTCAACGTTGAACATGTGTTCATATCTAAAGAACAGAATAAATCCATTGTATATGAGTCTAACATTACATATATGATGTTTGGAGAAAATGGGCGACAGGAGTCATTTTGGAAAAGGTCACCGTAAGGTCAGGTTTCGGAACAAAACCACAAGGTAAAGTTTAGCCAATCAGGTGTACTTTTGTCCTGGTTCTTCATAAACCCTTTACAGGTTGCAGTTCCGCCACTATTCCACCTTTTACTTACACATTGCATCTGCAACGGCGTAATATTAGTGTCCCATTGAGTAAATTCACATTGTGTTACAGCATTGCTACATGCTGAGAGAGTAAACACACAGCAGGAGCTTCACATACACACACTGCTGTTCTGCATTGCCGGCTCCGACGGTACACATGGCGAGCGCTTTCCCCCTCTTCACGCCTCTGTTACTACCTCTGATGGTGAATCAGGGGTGGGATGACTTTGCCTCACCATTTAGCCTCTGTGTCTTACACTTTGCGCTAAAGACGTAACAGGGGAGTAAGTATCCCACATTACACGGCCAATCTGGAATCTGTATCTGATAACCTGGCCTAATTTCAGAATGCTTTTTTTCCCTCTTGAGCAATCCTTTTTTTTTTTTTTTGATCCAGCCCAATTGTCATGATTTTGGTGCCAGAAGTGACTTTTTTTATGACAAGTAGGTTCATTGCAGATCAATGTTTTGTTTTGGACCCACTTATGGTTTTCTGTTTCATGAGCTTACAAGTATAAATGCAATTCTTTCATAAATTCTTAGTTATCGTCTCCTGTCAGTCAAATGTGGATTCAATTATTAAACTTTTAAACGCACAGTATGTAAAATCCGCCGCTAGGGGGCTCTCAATCAAAAAAATAACAAAAGATGACGTCGAGGCTAGCGGGGAATCATGGGAGTGATTCTCTCTACGGATTTCTCTTGCTTTGATAACTGTTGGAAATATTAGAGATAATGTAAATACTCAACAATAAAATATATATATAACATGGGTTTAGTCCATCTTTAATTAATCTACATATTTGAATTTAAGCATTAGCAACCAAATTCTACATATTATACCTTTAACTGTGACTCCTCTAATCTTAAATGTCACCGTTTACATTCAGAGCGAGAATTTCTTTGTTAAAATGTAAAAGCTAAACATGTGAAAAGATGTGACAATGTATTTGTTTATGTTCACCTGTGTGTGTGTGTGTGTGTGTGTGTGTGTGTGTGTGTGTGTGTGTGTTTAGTTGATTAGCAGACAGAGAGCCCTACGATCAATCCCCTATTGGGATTGGCTGAGAGGCAGCTGATGCATTATGGGAACAAAGTGACCAACAGTGAGGTGATTAGCCAACAGTAATGAAAGAATATGTGTGTGTGTTTGTGTGTGTGAGAGAGTACGACAGCTGGTCAGTCAGTAAACAGGTGTTCATCTGCATTCAGGTCAACCTGGTTAACCTGTGGGAGAGAAACGGCAGTGTGTGTGTGTGTGTGTGTGTGTGTGTGTGTGTGTGTGTGTGTTACCTGTCTCTGTATCACTCCCAGTGTCTGTCGTCCCTCCAACACCAGTCTGTCGATAGTTTTTGGATCCTGTATTTCCCTGTTGGCCTTGAAGGCATCACGGACCCGGCGCAGTGCATAAGTCCTGCAAAACACACACAAACAAAGAGTCGTGTTTCCATCACTTCAGAGGATATTGGTACGCTACGTTAAGATCCAACACCACATTTGTAAGACACAAAGTAACAAAAACAAGCCAACCAGCGACTCCTCTGATCTCTGTTGGTAAATTACAGTTATTTCAAAGAAGTCTGGAAGCTTTGAAGGGAGCCGTGTTTCAGCCGGGGGAGGATTTTAATTTATTTGGGGTGTTTTTCTACAACAGTAGTTAAGGCGGAGGGTGCGTGCTGTTAGGGTAGCAGCCTTTACTATAAAGTGCTGCGGGAAACACGATATCTGGTTGTAGAATTGGCTAAAATGTTGATAGTTGCATGAAGTTTTCCCTCTCTTGGATTTAATGTATATAATGTTTGAATAAGTTATATACCAGACACCCACGACTGTGAAATCCAAGTGTAGGCGTTAGAAATCTGTAAAAGTGGACCTCAGTAACCTCACAAACACACTCAGTATTTTCATTTTCTGTTTCAGCTTCAGGCCACGATGACCCCAGAGTCCAGAATAATAATCCACAGACTGAGCCTGTAAATCAAATCAGACAAATTGAAAGCAGTGATGTATTTCCTGGCAGGAGAAGTGAAGAAGTGGAAATGATTATTGGTTTAATTTTTCGGCTCTTTTCCACGAACAGACTCGGGCCTCGTTACAGCTGGCTGATGTGAGGAAAACGACAACATCGACCTTGGGAAGTTACAGCACTGCAAACCCCATTCATCTTCTCCGTCCGTCTTTCTGTCTCCGACTCATTTAGGATTTAAGACGGAACCAATAAAAGTGTGATGGATCTGATTTACATGCTGCGGTTCGACAGCGAGCAGCGACGATACAAGGACACGAGGGAGCAGTGACGAGGAATCAGGATGGATGGAAAGCAGAGGAGGGAAACTGGGAGAATCTAGAGAGTTAGTAAAAAAAGCAAAAGTAAGGAACAGAAAAGGATTGAATAAAAGAGGTGAGGACGGAAAGATTGTGGGGACAAGGGAAGGAAAGTGCGATAAAGGAAGTTCAGAGGAAGTTAAAAAAAAGAAAGAGGGAAACAATATAAGGGGAGATGAGTAATATGTGGAAATGTGAGAAAGAGATTAAAAGAAAATGAAGAAAAAAGACACAAAGGTGTAAAATGCAATGGAAGTAAACAAGTGTGCAAAGGGACAATACAAATGGAAAATGTGTAAGAAGGTTAAAGGATGGTATGGGGAAATAAAAAAGAGACTAAAAGGAGGTAAGAAGACAAAATAAAAGCATTTCAGTAAGAGAAGGAAACATGAAAGCAAAGTGAAGTGGTTAAGGATGAAAGAAAAGAGAAGAGACGAGTAAACAAGGAGGAAAAAAGATTATAAAGATGGAAAAAGATCAGAGTTCAAAAGTTCAGGACGGAAGGATGAAAGGTTGTCAAACTTAAAGTTAAAAGACAAAAAAATAGGCGAGTAATGTTTAAAGGTTTGAAGGATAAAAGAAAATGTAAAAATGCATATTTTAGAGGTGCTGCTAAAGCTCTGTTGGTAGAGCAGGCGCCAGCATACAGAGGATACACTCGTCATAGCACGGGTCGCAGGTTCAACTCCCAATTCTGTGCATATCATTCCCCCTTCACTCCCGACATTTCCTGTCTCTCTTTAGCACTAAGCTGGACCTCTTATTGAGGTCACAAAGGACGCAAGATGGTAATAGTTGAAGGGATTGAACAACAAAAGTCTGGGATGTAAGGAAGAAATTAAGGATTTCAAAGGAAAGGAAAGGAAAGGAAAGGAAAAGGGAAATAGGAAAGACAAGAAACAAAGGAGAGGGAAAAAGGGGGACAAACAGGAAAGAGAGGGAAATAAGATCTTTTTAAAATGGAGACGTGTGTTAAATAAAGCTCAAATTTTGTCATTCAAACGTCCGGTTCTGTGTTGTTGTTTTTTACTCTCTCAGCCTGAGGCTCAACAGGGCGGGAGACGAGGCGTTCAGGGTCCTCCATCAAACTGACTCACACTAACCTCTCAGCTAATGGACCCAGCATAATGAGCCATGCTACTAATGAGCACAACAGGGTAAAAAACGGAGGGAAAAAAGAACAACAAAGAGGTCAGAAAGTTCTGGAAATGATCAACAGGGAGGAAGAGGGGAGGAAGAGGGGAGTCCACCGGGGTCACAGTTTAACTGGTGCGGATTTAACTGGTGCTGTGGAAACACAATGATTGACTAGAGTGGCAGCGAACTACAGCGTAGTGCGTAGCGCTGACGGACTGCGGCGCGCACGGAGTATGTGGAAATTGTGGGTTAGGTGTGCATATTTTCTGCAGTCATTTTAGTATACATATAGTTTAAGTCTAAATTGATCGTCTCACATTTAGTTGAGATGGTTTGTAATGCACAAACAAGCGTATTCATTAGCTAGCATATAAATCACACTGCCAACTAGTGTTGTGGAGGTGACTTTACAGTTTGATGCAATCACACCAGCTCACAAGAAAAAATGCAAATGATGACTCAGGGCCTTGAGTCAGGGCGAAAGTTTAACTCATTAGACTGCAAGTAATGTAACACAATGACATCATCATGAACGATATTAATGCAGCAAAGTTGGAGGAGGCCTAAGCTTTCTTTTTTGAAAAGAATGAAGACTCAATCGGTCGTAGTTGCAATGAATTTAAAAGCATTATGGGAACAATGATGCCCTGTAGTTTACAGAGGGTTAGTTTACCTAATCCAGCTAAAGAAAGTTGGGTTTGGTCTTATAGAACAACCCTGATGATGTCACAGTGATGTCATCGTGGGTTTCTTTGCTTGAACTAGGCATGCACAAAACTAGAACAGAAATTACACAACATACTAAAGCCCTGTTTATGCGACAAAAAAAATCAACCAAAAACGGTAACCTTTGTCGCGCTTTGGTTGTTCGTGTTTTTGTGCCTGAAAACTGAAAGTTTTAAAAACAGGTTCCAGAGTGCAAACTTTAGAAAACAGCAGCGTTTCATCACAGTGTAAACAGGAAATACGCTGTTTCCCTGAAAACACTTTACACATGTACACCTATTATGCTTCCAGTCAATAGAAAGACTACAACAACAATGGCGGACTCCCCTGTTCTGTTTGTGCTGTCACTCGGAGACCATTTCTCTTTGAAGTTCAAGGTTTCAGGATCATTCTTTGGTAAACGTGGTCTAAAGACTTGTGCATTAAACAAACAGAGATACAGTTGAGTTGCATTATGGGAAATGTAGTACACAGTCTTCTTTTCAAGAGTTTATACATGCAAGGAACTTAAGGTCTGGACATGTGACCTGCTCTGCTAAGATTCTGACTCGTCTTTCTACATGTGAGCTTTACGAGGACTTGAAAATGAGTGTCTGACAAACGACACATTTATTTTTAAATGATTCTTGTGTTTTGTTTTGTTTAACAAATAAATCTTTACAGCCGCTCAGCTCGTTTACGGTGCACTGACGGAGACAGAGTGAGATTCTCCTCTGTGTAAATTCTCATTCTTTTAAACTTTGAGTGTGAATGATTTATCTGTGTGTGTGTCCCCTCACTGAAACTTCAGAGGGAATTCTCTCGTGTGATCTTTGTAAGATGAAAAGAGGTGAAGGAGAGGAGAAAAGAGGAGGTGAGAAAAAAAGAAGGTGAGGGGGGAGATTTGGACGAGAGGAGGGAGGAAAGGAAGGAGACAAGGAGAGGAGATTTCGACCATCATTTATTCATCAGAAGCTTTTGATAACTCGACACACACTCAGATGTTGGTATTGTGTTTGAGTGAATCCACTAAGGACACTTGTGTTTAACAAAGAGAAAGAGAGAGAGGGACACTGATGGAGTGACATCCATCATGAACCAGAAAAAGAGAAAGAGAGAGAGAGAGCGATGTAAGGATAGAGTCTGACTGAGCTCACATGAAAGCTAAAAACACTGGATCGGTTTGTTATGTGAGGCTGTGTTGTTGTTGTTCCTACGCAGAGATGTGACCTACTTCTGACGGAGAGCTCCTCCCTCCTCCATCATCTCTCCCTCTCCGCCTGTCTCCAACACACCTGAGGGTTTCTGCCCTGCAGGGTTCTTCCTACTCTTTAAAAAGAAGGTGTTTTTAAGCCAGAGCTGGGCAGCAGAGCAGCAATCTCGATGGAAATATAAGAAGGAAAGTTTCTCCGTGCAGATGCTTCAAAATAAATAGTGACACAATGTTTGTAATTTCTCCAGTAGATTTCTTCAGCCTGCAGCAGTGAGACAGGCTGTAATAAGAGGTGGGCGATACGACCTCAGATTCATATCACAGAATACGTTTTTCTTTGCGGTAATGGCTTATATTGTTGTATTACAGTATTAAAAGGGATCTCTTAAGACAAGCCAGACATCAGTTTATACACACGTTAAGCAGGTAGAGCCATTACAATGCCGATGCAAGTAAGTGCCACAGAGTCAAGCCGTTCCATCACATAGCCTACGTCAAAGCCCCAGACTGAGCAAAAACGACACGCTGCAGGTGAGCACACTCAATAAATGTTACTGGTATTTGCTGAAAACTTGGAGAGGGGGAAGAATACAAGTTTACCCGATTGCTGTGACACCATGCACTTTCATTGTAAACACTGACAACCCCTTTAGTGCGAGGAGGAGGCGGAGCCCTGTGGTCAGTGAGCGTGTGAGACCGCTGCCTGTGCTGTGTGTCAGAGTGAAACATGCAGAAGATCGAGCTGTTGTCTGTCACAAATCACTGTTTAACGCTACTTTCATTTACCAGCCACTGTGGCCAATACGTTAAGCAATCAGTGTTGCCTTGTGTGTGATCTACAACCTAACGTGTGTATTTAAACCAGTGATGACGATATTACAAAAAAAATATGTTTTGAAAGTGATACAGGTTTACAACCCACCCCCCTAGGCTGAAACACCACCAGGCGGTACAGAGCGGGGAGCATTCCCCCATTACGCCTCCATGACATTCATTTAGAAGGCAACACGACACAGGGGCGTAAATATCGTGCCTTGAAATTGCAGAATAAGACGCTGAGGGTGTTTTTAGTGCTCATGACACTGAGCACTGCGAATGCTGAACTCTACTGATTTGTGCAGAAAAGGCCAAACACTGCCAGCGCTGGTTACTCCTTTTACTTTCTTTTTCATCTTCATATTTTCTCTGTTGCTCCGGCTCTTGCATTCTACCTCTCTTACGATCACTATATCCTTCATGGCCTCTGTTCAGCTCGTTTTATCCATCTATGCGTCAGTTTTCCAATAACTCCCCGAGCTCATTTTATTAAATCCGTTTGCTGCTTCTTCCCGTCTTCACTCTCAGAGAAAGTTCTATAAGATTGCAGCCTTTATAATGTTTTTCATTTAACTTTTACGACAGTTCCCAACGCTGGAATAATATGTTTCATATGTTCATAAATCCCCCAAGTTGGCTAGATTTGTGTCTAAATCACATTTCAGTGTTTATGTTCTCTTTCCTGTAACTATTAGCTGCAGTGTTGATCTAATTTTCCTGCAGAGAATCATGAATGTTTCATCTCACTTCTGTTTTTATTATTTCCCTGTTTTTCTCTCACTCATGAAAAACTCTCAAAATTCAGCCAAAACTCTCCCACCTCAACTCACAGGAAGAGCTGTGAGCATCAGCTGCTATTGTAGTCTGAGATAACAAAATACAGCCTGCAGCTACGTCTGGCATATTCAGGTCATTCAACAATAATCCAACCTGCACACCGGCACACTCCACCACAAACCGAAGTTTATGGAGGGGAAAAAATAAATAAACTCTTGTCAGTCAGAGGAGAGAGAAGAGAAACAAGGACTCTCCAAAAAGTGCAAGTGGAGTTTGGAAGATGTTTAGTCTCTAATGTAGATCCTAGGGATGTAACGATTCACTCACCTCCCGATACGATACGATTCACGATACTGGGTTCACGATACGATTCTTTCACGATTTATTTTACAAAATGAGACTGAAGAAAAATTATAACTAAAAAAGATTCCTTTAATTTTTTCATGAAAGCACTAATGCACCTCGTAATCTCTTTGGCTCTTACACTCGTTTGGGTGAGCGGGGCTACAAACCTGTTTGTTAGTATAGTTTGGCTTCACAGCTGCCATAGTAACGCCTGCTTGTTACAACCAACCGCCTCTGCTCTACAGCTGCTGACACTCATCACATGCAGGGTCCCAAATTAACTTTTTTACTTTTTGAATGAAAGAATTCACTGGTCAAACACATTTTTTAACGGCAGAAATAACAAATTGTGTTTTTGTGTCACATACACATCTGTTACAGTACATTTAATTGAGAAGGCATTATGTTCTGTTGAATCAATCACAGATTTAAGTCACAGATTCAATCATTTTATCAGATCAGGGAATTGAGAAATTAAAAAATATATTTGCTGGCCTTTATTTTTTAAATAGGTATACCCAGACCCCCCCTGCTCCCCTCTGAACCCCCCCTGCATTACAACATTACAGACTAAAAACTAAAATCCATCAGAGAATAATACATTATTATTCCACAAAACAAGTGTTCTCTTGATTTAGCTTTGACATTATTAGACACTTATACAATATAATCAGCCTGCTCATTATTAGACGTGTGTGTATCTCTGACTGCTCCTGCTGCGCGTGCATTTAGCGCGCACTATATCTGCAGTGTTTATAACGCAGCGCTGTTTCACAGAGTCTGAGTGGAGACGTTCACAGACTGAGACTACAGCAGGCTGTGAGAGGACGTTGTTATCGTTATGTTAGCTGCAGACGACTGAACGGAGAAAAGTCGAACCGACCGTTTGACCGGATCACATGTTCCCGACTCGGTCCGTACGGATCAACTGTAGGCTACGTGCTGATGCACTTTAAGTTAAAAGGGGCGCGCGCGCGCTGTGTGTGTGTATATGTGTGCGCGCGTTTGCGCTGAAATTGGTGTGTCTCAGGCAGCGTGCTCCGCGATGCTCTCAGTCATGACAGCAGAGAGAGGAGCAGGGAAAGCCGGCTGCAGCGACATAAAACGTGCTTAATACTCATAGCATAGTTTTGATGACTTTTTGGTAAAATATTTACCCGCCCTGTGGCAGATAACCCTCTGAAATGTACTCAACAAACGGAAAATCTACCCGCATTTGGCGCTTGGCGGGTGTGGATTTCGGACCCTGTTACTGCGATTCATTTTTCAGAGAATCGATGTGAACCTTGACAGCTTTGAATCGATTTTTAACTGCCTCACGATTAATCTTTACATCCCTAGTAGATCCTGGTCTTTTCTGAAGCACAGGAAGGTGGTGACTCAGTATGTCTGTCCTTTAACATTCAAATACAGGACAAAAAGATATGCCTGCATCATGAATCACAACAGGTGTTTGAACAACTCCAGTCGCCAGCTTGAAGGACTCAAGCCTCCAAACATGGGACTCAAGCTAACGACTAGGCCAACTGGCACCCCCCAACTTTTCAGTGTAATAATCCAGTTTTACTTTTTGGACTCAAAGCATGATATCAAGTGAAAGGGGATCTCTTTCAAATGTTAACTAAAATAACAATGCATTCTGGAACATGTAGGATTTTTTTGGCCCAAGTCTGCACGAATCAACAGGACAACAGACATCAGGATCAGGTTCCTGATGTGGTTGTAGTTTTAATGGACAACAGAGTTCCTCATTAACTTTATTAACACTACAAAAGACTGATTAGAACACAAATATACACACACACACACACACACACACACACACACACACACACACACACACACACACACACACACAAACAGGGTCAGCAGGCTGACAGTCACCGGGCAGGGACTTGGAGTTTATCTGATTTGGACCAGCAACAGCAGTAGGGGGAAGAGGGGGAGAAGGAGGCTCGTCTGACCGCTCAATAATTCAACACAGTGATGGACCGCATGAAGGCGTGCAGGGAGCGATGGCTCTCTGATGTCCATGTAAAGAAGCGTGCGTGTTATGACAGCCTGAAAACACTGTCCCTAACTTACCCCTGCCCCCCACACACACACAGACACAGACACAGACACAGACACAGACACACACACACACACACACACACACACACACACACACACACACACACACACACCCACACACACACTTTAGCAAGAAGAGAGAAAGATAAAGAATAACTCAACACTACAGCTGAGTTTAGTGGCATTAAAGTGAATTTCAAAGCCCTGATCTCGGCGGCTGTCGGAGGATAGATGTCAGGAGAACCCAGAGGCTGCTAATTTTGATCTCATATTGTTCAATTTAAAAAGTACTAAAAGGTAGTCAGCTCATGAAGGTATAAAAGGTCAAATTGGATTAGAAAGAAAACAATATCAGTCCAGGTAAAGACCAGGTGCGTACAGGGGCTAAAGGAGGATAGAATATAATACCCATTTTAACCCATTTGTAATTTTTAGAGTGTATGTTTCCCACAGTGAATCCTGCTTTCAAATATGAACTTTTTTAATGTTTCCTTATTCTAAAGCCCGGTTTATACTTCTGCGCTGAATCTAAACACCTTCGTGAGCACTACTAGGCTAGGCTTAACATTATCATATTTATAGTGATAAAACTAAACTCCTACTCCTGCTGCGCTCTCACATTCAGCTCACTTGGACTTGTTGCGGAAAAAATACTAGGGGTCTGGGTGAAGTCAAGAGCGAAAAACTTGGCTGTTTGCGTTCACATAAATACAGGTCCTCTGGGAAATATCCTGAGTTTTTCAGGAGATTTCTGCAAGTATGAAAGCACTAACTATTAGATAAGTTTAACTATTAGATTTTCGCCAACTACAATATTTCAGTTTTAGAGTGCATTTTAAACAAAACAAGTCAAATTCTCTCATTTGTTCCTCTTAAATGTGAATGTCTTCTTTTTCTCCCCTCCTCTTGAACTCTAACTGGATAAATTTGGGCTCTGGAAGAAACAAACGAAGAGCTATCATTTTCAAAAAAGGTTCATAAACAGGCAAAACTTCCCTAGAACTAAATCCAATACGAATCCAATCATAGCCTGACCTCACAATCAGCTTGAGCAGCAGCAGCATGCTGGATTGGTTTCCAGAATGAAAACATTGCTTCATGGTGACAGAACAAACTGAATGCTGATTGGACAAGAGGAGGAGCAGGCCTGCACAGCAATCAGGTCAGGGATCAGGTTCAAACCAGGCCAGAGACTCAACATAAAACTAAGTTGTTGTTTGTTCATTTAAGCAGACAGAAGAGTAAGATCACACTGAAGTTATAAATAAAAGAGAGAAAGAAGACTTTGACACCACTGACCTGGGTCATCTCTGACATGTGAAATGTTTTCATTCCATACAAAAAAAAAAGTCTGGTTCAAAATGTGGTGAAAAAAACAGAATGCTCCTTTACTCTGTGGCAAAAACTCGGAGAATGACCACAGACACAAAATATTACAATATTACGACAGAGTATCAGGGGTCATACAACTTTATTCTCTTAATACGACTTCATTCTCACAACATTACGGTTTTTCTCAGAATATGAAATCATTGTTACAATATTAAGACTTTTTTATCTAACGACTTTATGAGAACAAAATCATAATGTAACGATAGTAAAGTAGTATGATTAACATCAGTGACATCTTTTAGATCACTTCTTAAAACTCACATTCATAGACTTGCTTTCATGTGATGTCAATGTTTTAAATGATTTTTTTCCCTGTTTCATTATTTTTTATCCATTCCTAATCCTTCTTCTGATGTTTTACTCTTCTGACCTCTGTTGTGTATATTTGTTTAACTATTCGTCTTTTATCCATCCGTTTTTATCTTCATTTTGTTTTTATTATCTGGGATGTATTGACATGCCCTCTTCTTCTTTTTATATAATATTGTTCTCATCATTTTGATTACTTTTTATCTAATCTAATTGTATTACTTCAAAGCTTTAACAGCCTTTTAAGATCTGCCTGTTGTATCTTTGTTATTCCTTTTTTTTTGTAGATTACTCTCTGTTTGGCCTGACTGTTGATGTTTATTCTGTTATTGTCCTGAGTTCATGACTTTACTTTGTCGCTGTGTAAACATCAGTTTTTAAAGGTGCTATATAAATTAAGTTATTATTAATAAAGACAGTTTCCTCTTAGTAATTTATCATGGCTATATTACAACTGTATACTTGTAATTACGACTTTATTCTACAAATCGCAGTCTATTTTTCTTAAATGTGGCCCTTGTAGTACCCTGTAGTCACATTTAAATGCAGTTAAAGGTTATGTGATAATCAGCCGAGTGCACTTTTACTCTCTCACAAACACTCTGAATGACTGCAGCAAGTACGTGTATAAACAAACTATCACATTTAAACATAACCTCAATAATTCAAAAGCGAACACACGATATAAGCACCTTAATGAAACCTCTGTTCAGGGACGCTAGTTTTGCCTTGTAAGCGTTGAGTAACAGTAATGATGACACCATCTGACAGGGTAGCTGATGTAAACAGAGCCGCTAGCAGCCACATTAAGCTCTTTCCCGCCGCTGACATTCAATTTAAACTGTCCAGAATGGAAATTCACAAGAGTCAGACATCATCTTTTACCTGTAGTTATACGAGGGGAACTTCTTGCTCTCTGTCAGCAGCATTCGGTAGAGAGAAATCACCTGTGTTCGTGTGGACGCCGCCATGATGTTGCTAACAACGACTGGATAACTCTCAGGACCCTAAATAACGTGTGACTAAAGAGCGCCTGATCAGAAATAAGAAATTATTTTTATATTTTGTCTTCCCGCGATGATTTATCTAAAGTTACATTATGCTTTATGGGTTAGGATTAGGCTAATACTTTTAAAAAAGTATCACAAAAAAGTTTAAGAATCTTGAATGAGAATTTATATTTATTAAGCTCGCAGGCACGTCTCCGTCGACTAAACACAACTCAACGCTGGAGTGTGACAGAAGGTGAGTTAGCTTAGCTCATTTTAGTTTATATTTATAACCTTATATTATGTTTTTATGAATGAGCGACCATGTGAGGAATTAGCGACTAAGTTTGAAACACTAACCGGCAGCATGTCGGGTCACACAGCGCTTTATTTCCCACCAAAAATGTCCAAAATAAGGGACAGCATGTTAGCTGCTCTTCTACAAACACACTAGACAAAAGTGTAACTAGAGGAGTTAGCTTGTTTTGAGGGTTTTTATTCGTTAAACCAAAAACAGTTACATGGCATATGACCCCTTTGAAAATATAGATGTTTGAAATCATTGAAGTGCGTGAGTTCTCATGCAGACATGCTGTGGTATCATCACTGTGAACAAGACTTTAGTACCTCTGTATGACCTTTCTGACTATCTAACCAGGTAACGTGCTTTTAGTCGCTTCAAGGTTGATGAAACGTGCTTTTATTGTTTGACCCCAAAATAACAAATAAAAATGCTTTATACAAAATAAAATGCTAAAAATAAGGACGTGCATTATCTTTGTTCCTTCTGACACACTTTTATATTACACTTTATTTCTTTGTCATTATTCAAGTGACATACACATGCTAGGGATGGGTGATATGGACCAAAATTCATATCTCTTTATTTTCTATGCTGAATGGTACAGAGCCCCTAAAGTCCCAAAAAGTAAAAAAAAAAATATATATATATATATATCTTGTGCGCACAAGTTAATATCTTGAGCC
The DNA here is from genome assembly GCA_020745685.1 of Tautogolabrus adspersus. Lineage (NCBI taxonomy): Eukaryota > Metazoa > Chordata > Actinopteri > Labriformes > Labridae > Tautogolabrus > Tautogolabrus adspersus. The sequence continues at coordinate 10,436,481 of CM036551.1, read as the reverse complement.
CACAAGTGATATAGCAAAAATATCTCATTTGAAAATCTATCAAGTAAGCTTGAAAACTCGATATAATGTCATGCCCTGAGAGATGCTCTCCAATGCTACTGGTTAATGCTTCTTAAGCCATTTACATTCCTGTTGCACATTAAGATCAGTTTTAATCATACACTGTCCAAAACATGGACCTTGACTCAGTTGCATCTAAGGAGGTGTAATGACGCCCACAGTTGGCGGCCGCCGTATTGGGAATGCTATTTTAACATAAGTTCCGATCACTAAAAGAGACTGAAGTCAAACTCCCTTGTTGTCAGCACTGTGTTCACACTGACGGGATGGTGCTTCCTTCAGCTCGTTTATGTTTCACTCAGGCTCAAACATGTTTCATACATGTTTTGTTTTTTCACATGGACCCCTATAATGTTCTTCCACAAAAATGTCTACCTCTGACGGGATACGCTCTCTTCAATGACACCAGACTCCATTGACAAAAAAACATTTTTAACCTGGCAGAACTCAGGAGAAGTTGGTCTTCAGCTTCATCAACCCGTTAGTTTGTTAGTGTAGTTGTGTGACTTTTTTAATTGACATTTTGCATTAGACACACCATTTGTATAGCCATACCAGCACTTAAACCTGACCCACTTACAGTAGGTAGCAGTATACCAGCAACTCCTGTGTCCTGTGAGGTAAAATCACTGTTTTTATGTTTCAGCCTGTTTCACTATTGCAGGATGAACAATTCAGGGAAGCTGTTCCGAAACAGTTTGTACCTGTCAGTCAATTTAACCCCAAAATATTCAAAAGAAACAGAAGTTTGCATTTTCAGCTCCATCACTTTACGCTTCTGTTGTATTGTCTCTGTTGAACTGCTCAATTTTGGCATTATCACATTGATTAGTATTGAGATTATGATTATTAAACAAGATTCCTCTTTGATTTTACAACATCTGGATCACAGTTAACGGACATTAACACCTTTAACACTTTAACACTGAACACTTGAACAAAAAGCAATATTTCAAAACAACAATATATAATAATAAATAAGTAAATGAACTATGTTTTTGAGGTAGTGGTGATGTAATCTTGTGACCAAAATACAACAATAAACACTTTGAAACATTTACCACACATGACAAAACCCCTGCACGAAAGGAATGCAACATGCAGCACAATAATGATAAATCCCTGTTTTGTTGTTTTCATTATGGTGGGGGACGTCAAACATGAATTAAAACTTGATTTATTGCACGGCCCTATGATAAACCAAATCTCTTTGGACAAAAATGAGTTATCTGAAGAAGTTACCATGGAAACTGTGAAGGACGTTTTCTTTGACCATTGATTATTTGTAAAATCTAAATCAATACTGACTTGAGTCAACGTTGATCAAACACAACAACGACAGGACGAGGACAGTTTGTGTGACTGCTCTCTGTTGGGATCTCACCTTAGACCTCTGGGTCAGCCGGGTCAATTAAAGCAAAGACGTATAGAGAGAATGACACATACACACTCTAACACACCCGCACCAACTGAGGTTGTCAAAATGTTCGATACCACGTGTTTCGAAATGATACAATCTCTGTTATTTAGATTATTGCTATATGTCAGAAGGAAAACAGAGCTTCAGTCATATTTTTAACAGAATGCTGCCGGGGAGAAATAGAAAGAGCACTGTCTAAATTGCGCAGTGTGTGTGTGTGTGTGTGTGTGTGTGTGTGTGTCTGTGTGTGTGTCTGTGTGTGTGTGTGTGTGTGTGTGTGTGTGTGTGTGTCTGTGTGTGTGTGTGTGTGTGTGTGTGTGTGTCTGTGTGTGTACAGTATGCTCTTTAGCATCGGATGTGTGAAAGGTCAGTGACACATCCTGTTTGTTGATGTCCTGCTGAATTTCAGTGTAAAGGTCAGTGGCTGTGTGTGTGTGTGTGTGTGTGTGTGTGTGTGTGTGTGTGTGTGTGTGTGTGTGTGTGTGTGTGTGTGTGTGTGTGTGTCTGTCTGTCTGTCTGTCTGTCTGTCTGTCTGTCTGTCTGTCTGTCTGTCTGTCTGTCTGTCTGTCTGTCTGTCTGTCTGTCTGTCTGTCTGTCTGTCTGTCTGTCTGTCTGTCTGTCTGTCTGTCTGTCTGTCTGTCTGTCTGTCTGTCTGTGTGTGTGTGTGTGTGTGTGTGTGTGTGTGTGTGTGTGTGTGTGTGTGTGTGTGCGCGCACCCATTGTGTAATATATATTCATATTGCTTTTCTGATGTAGGCCAAAATGTGGTGCGTTCTAGGTGTGTTTATGTGTGTATGGAGGTGAAAACGCAGTTGATAATATTGATTATCATGTCTGCTCTTCAGGTCTAAAGGTGTTTGTGTGCGTGCGCTTGTGATTGTGCGTGCGTGTGCATTTGTCTTAGGGACATTTTCTAAATGAGTTTATGTTCTCAATCTGTAGTTTCAAGTCTTTATCAATACAACATGATGCTCATTTAATAAATGATGGTCCTGTTTAGAGTCAGAGACCTGAAAGAGGGGAGGAGTTAGGGTGGGGATACCTGTGATTGACAGCTTGCCATACGAATGGGATTAAACACTAGCCGTGTCCACTTTTATGCACTTCTTAGAAACGGTCCATGAGTCGGGCTTTTTTTGGAGTTTTTATGGATCTGTGCAAACTAGAGGGAGTGGAAAGTGTTTCAGGATTTTACATTTTAACCCTTCTGAGGCATGAAGGAATTTTTTTGTCACTCAGGTTTAAGTATTTCAGGCTGAAATCAATGCCGGTGTTCTATCGAGTGCTACCCAGGATACGCATATAGCCTCTGCTATTTTTTTGCGCTATGGTGGCATTTTTTTTGATAAGATATCGGAAAATAAACTTTTAGATACAGTGCTCATAAAATTCATGCAGGATGTAGCAGGAAATTGTTCCATGTTTATTATCTTTTTGTAGGCTATTTGATGACCAATAAGATTCGCCATAACTTTACACATAGATAAATGAGTTGCTTCTTCTTGTTCTGATCCAAAATCCAAAAAGAGAAAAGTAGAAGCATTCTTGCTGGTATTGGAATCTTTTTTTGTTTTTGAGCTTGAAAATAAATCTGATATCTAAAATAGTTTCTGATACTTTTCTGTACTTATCAATTAATTGAAAAAACACTTCAGTCTCTTTTCTTTCGTGTAATCAACTCTGTTTGACTCTCAGAGACGGTTCTCCTTCCTGTCAGCGTTAATCATGCAGAATAAAGAACTCTGCTGTGTTATATACTATCAGTGAATGGATAATGTGGACGACGGTCCTCACAAGTATAGAAGTATCGGTGTGTGGGAGTCCCTGCAGAGCAGGGGCTGACTGATGGACGGCTCTGCAGGAGCGACAGATCAATAAAGGAGGATTTCCTTCAGTCCCAGCTGACTGGACGGACTCTCTCTGCCTAATCGCAGCTTTCAGTCTGAATCCAGCAGATCGACACACGCTGCTGTCACAGTCACTGTTCACACGGACTGCTAAACGCCTTTTATCCTGCTTCAGTCTAGTGTCACATCTGCTTCTGCAGACTCAAACACGCTCACAAGGGGAGCAGTTGTTTCTGAGATATGGGAATCACAGCGGGGTGTTTCTCAGAGTCTAAAATGAAAAGTTTCCTGGAAGAGAAGCTGATATCTTCCCTTTTGGGGAGAAAATAGATTGAACCAAAATAAGAACGTTTGTTTTGGGCGGTTCTTCAGTTAAGATATTCGGTTATAGCAGTTAAAGTGGACCTTTTATGCTGATCCCAATTTTAAAAATGCTGGATGCCTGTACTAAACGTGGGAAAACTTTCAGATCACGAGGTAAACTTATGTTGGAGTAATCCCAGGATAAGTCTGTAGAGGGCGCTAAACGGCTTTTTCTGCAAATCACGTGATAGTTCCCCTATTTAAAACCAAGAATTTCACAAGATGGCTTCAAGCCTCTGTAAGCCGTTGAAACCTCTTACTTAGGCTCTCTTCCTCTACCACTGGAGAGCAGCCATTCCCTGGCAGCCCTGCAGTGTTCTGCCCCCCCGTGAAGTCCCTGAGAGAGCTGGCCAATCAGAAGAAAGTGGGCACGTGGGGAGGGTGGCCTTAAAGAGACAGCAGCTGAAACAAGCTGTAATGACACCGACCCACTGACAGCAATACTAACAATTCATAAAAATAATGTATTGTTTGAGGCAGCATTTCCAACGTGAACATAACGTAACGTACATTAAGTATCATACATATGGCTGTGTATCGTCAATGGTCTCACAATTTAATACAATTACTATTATCCTGCCAATGATTTGATTCAATATCACGATTTCTATACGCATCGCGATGCATCGTAGATTTAATTAATTTTCAACACCCCTAAAATCGTGCAGGTGTCATACTCTATATACTCTGCACTGTTTTTTTAACGTTTTGATAAAGTAACTCAACATAGTGGCATCATTTAAATCTTCTTAAGTCTTTAAGGACTCAAAAAGTTGTTTCATGTTGGGGAAGTTGAGTTAAGAAAACTTCACACTGAGTAAGTTTGATTGGTGTGTTGGTTGTTTCTCACTTTGAATCAGCGCTGTGAGACTCACATTGAGTTTTCTCTCCTTTCTGCCTGGTGGATCAAGGCCCCGGCGTCCCCTCATCGACCGCTTCCTCCTGTGTTCAGACCTGCGGAAGAATCTGTCTGGGACACATCAGCCCGTGACCCGAACCTGATCGCCTGCAGCCCATCCATCCATCCAGACATCCATCGTCTCCTCCCTGCACCAACAAACTCTTCTGCACAGTAAGTGGACAGAAGTGTGTGTGTGTGTGTGTGTGTGTGTGTGTGTGTGTGTGTGTGTGAAGCTCAAACTAGGCAGTGGTGTGTGTGTTGTTGTGATGTTTCCCCGTGTTGAACATCATATTGATCTCTGTTTTCCTTTTATCTAAACCTACTTTTATGATCTCAATTTGCTGTATTTGTGTTTTGGGGCGTTTGCACATCAGTGTTGTACACGTGACGATCCCTTTTAGTCTCTACTGCAGAAGTGCCCTTTTTATTTCACCAGGATATTTGCTGAATAATTTGAAGTGACATATCGATATCGATGCTCATTTCATGCGTATAAGTGGAGCACATTTTAATCAAGTCCCTAAAAAAATGGTAAATTGATCCTGAGTTTTGGTTGCTGTTCACTTGACCGGTGCTGCATGGTACTTTTTTTTTAAAATGATTATATTCCATTAAAACACGGCGAAGACTTCCTGAAACTCATTGAAATGAAAGAGTCAGTTTGAGTCCATTTGAAAGCGACTGCCTGGACTGATAGGAGGCAAAGAAGAGCGAGAGAGTTTTTCTCAAAGAGAGAGAAGAGCATTTATTGTATTTGTTATTATAGACTCAGCAGAGACGATGTTACAGGAACAGTCATCTTTACAAACAGTTGTCTGCATATGAATGCTGTTTGTTTTGTCCAATCACGTTTGGCTTTGATTTTAGGAAAACTTAGTAGCAAACAAGGCTAAACAAGCTCGTCCAAATACAATCATGCAACTGGTTAGCTAACATTTAAGTTCAATGATGACTTTCCTTGAATCTATATGTTCAGAAATCAGTGAGTAATTGCCAAAAATCATCATGTTGTTGACATTGCTCTCCACTCAGTTCTCCTGACAGGCTAAAAGGACTGTTAATGATGAAAAGGACAGAAAATGAAGTCTTAACCTTTAAAAGTCATCGACGGTAGCTTTCCTGAAGAACCGCAAAAAGTCAAGAAATATTGGACTTGGCTCTCAGCAGAGTTATTGTCGTCCAATGATAGCCGGTCGAATCTGAGATTGCAAAAAGTTATGATAAAAGATATTACAACGCGTTTCCATCATCCATTCATCAGTTTTTTTCTCTTCTTCTTCTTCTTCTTCTTCTTCTTCTTCTTCTTCTTCTTCTTCTTCTTCTTCTTCTTCTTCTTCTTCTTCTTCTTCTTCTCCTCGTTTTGTTTGCTCTTTTTCTTTTCCTTTTTTTGATGCCTCCAACATTCACTCCAAGTCTTTGATTGTGTCCTGCAGGCCTCTTTTAATAGTGAATGTAGAAATGGCTACGGATTTTTTTGGTGATTTTTAAAACATTATTTTTAGAAATCAACCCTGAACCAAAACCTTCTCCGAACTTCAACGACGTGCTCTGAGCGTCTAAACCGAGGCATGTAGAAGTGAAGTTCAGGTTTAGTTGCAAACATTGTTTTCTTGAGCAGAAACTGTGGAGGATAAATAAATGAGGATCGGATGTTTGTTGGGCGTACCTGTAAACTATAAAAGACAGGAGAGGTGTTTTTAAAGAGACACACAAAGCATGGAAAACAAACACAGCAGCAGGATCAGAAATAGTGGCAGGGTAGAAAATAATGAAAGCATTGTGTAATAAATTAAACATGTGTGACGTTCAATTGAACATCAACTGATGCACAACAATTTTTTTCAGGATGACGTTCCAGACATTTGAGGCTCAAATTAAGTTGAACATCTTTTTTGTCAGTAGATTTCCTGGCTGTGACCTCGCTCTCACTCTCGCTCTCGCTCTCGCTGCATAAAGACGAACGTAAACCTGTTTTATCTCGAGGTGGCGTTTCCCCTCCCTCCCCGGCTGAGGAAACTGAAGTCGGAGCAGCAGATGTAAACAAACTCGACCTCTGCTTTAATTGGCGGCAAAATGCAAATAAAACCGAAACGAGGCGACGCTTTGATGTGGTGCAGAGAAGCTGCAGAATCAAAAGAGTGAAGAAAGCTGACTGAAGGGGACATCTGTGAGGAGGGCTCCGATGTTTAAGGGGACAAAGTTAGAGTCCTGCAGAGGGTCAGGGACACACACCTGTACTAAATAAAGCCTCCGCGTTACATGTGAGGAAGATCAAACCGAACAATGTTTCTTTAATCACAGAACAAGGCTGACATCTTTCATCACACTTCATTTACATATACAACATTAAAGGAAAGACACAAATGTCTGACACTTTTACACCCTCAGCAGACAATATTTAAGACCTTTTAAGGACTTTTTATTTTGGATTGAGCTCCTTATTTAATTTGAGGATTGACTGCTGTTAGAGTGAGAACTTCAGTTTTATTCAACTGTCACCCTGCATCTCCAGTTTGATAGTACCAATGTGTTTGTGCTTGCTTGAAGTCATTGTTTTTGATCAGCAGTAACATATTTGTATTGTAGGCTCGCTCATTTTTACATTTCCTTAAGTTCTTGACCCACAATTAAAGAGCAAAGATCATATTTTATAGCTTTAAAAAAAAAAGCTTTTCAGCTGATTTCTGATTTTCTTTTTGATCGAAAGTACGGTTAAATTTGGTTCATAAACTAACTTTTAATACCTTTTTTTATCTATCTATTTACTGTATTTAAACATTCATCCTCATTCATTGTGTATCAGCTGCCACTGCACAAACTTCGTTGGGACACACAACGACTCACACCATGCTGAAGTAGCTACAGGTCAGATTGTACTGTACCTGGGCCGCCCGCTTAGAGGACTATAGCCTCTGAACATGGGGTACGCGCACTCACCACTAGGCTGCCGGCGCCCCAGATGTCTGTAATTTTTTAACCTTCCACATTTCAGCACATACAGAGGCCTTCTGATGAGAGTAATCCTGTCCAAATCGGCATCTCAGTAATTTGGGAGGTCATTCTTATTGACGGGGGTTTCCGTGGCTTTTTCTGCCCATTTCTCTCCTTGAAAATAATGGGGGCTGTGCTGGACATTGTAAACAAAGGGTTGGACAGCATTTGACGTTATTTATTTATTATTATTGTTGTTATGTTCGTCAGTTATTTAGCCTATAATTTCATTTTAAGTGTACCAAATGTGGAACACTTCTTCTATTGAGTGTCCGGCAGGCTGTCGGCTACACTGTGAAGTGTGATGCTGCCCCGAGAGACGAGGTAGTTATCATGCAGCACTTCTACGTTTTCAATCAGAAATGTCAGTCAATAGGAGTAAATTACAGGCTTCGCTTGTCCCGTGCGAATGGGCTGCCTCAAACACTGATGTTGGAGGTACCCAGGTAATTCTAATCCTGTGCGAATGGTGCTTTAGACACTGTTTGACATGATCTTACAAAGGCTCAGCTGGTTTTTCACTGGTTGATTCTTTCCCCCCCCCCTGCATATCTGATCATAAAAGCCTTAGGTTGTTCTTCATGCTTTGTACGCTAAAACAAAACTCCTCATTTTAAAGACTCCCCATATGAACCAGGATATATGTGCTCAGTGACACGCCAGAAGGACAAACTTCAACAAAGCAGTTTGTTTGGGGTTTTTGAATGAGAGTCACGTCCACACATACACAGATATATTAGTATTGGATCTGCCTGTGGTCTAAATTAACCCAGCCTCCATACCTCCGTTACAGAGGGATGGAGGGAGGAGAGGAGATCAGAGCTGCAGCCTTCATTAGCTTTCATTAACAACAGAGGTGCATCCACATCCAGCCTTCGCCTGTAATTACTCACCGCCGCAGGTTTCAACCAGGGAGACATCCGCTCTGAATCTCAACACACCGCTCACTGGACTAATGTTTACTCCAAACGCTCAGATATGCAGATTTTAATACATCTCTGTAGAGGTGCAAATAAAGTCAACTGCTTTTGATGCAACCACAGGTTTTGAGAATGTTTGATGGGCATTTAAGTTTGTATTATTTATTTTATTCTGGGTTTTCATATAAAAAATACTGAATTTACATTTAAAATTTCCACCAATTGGGCAATTAATGATTACTACCAAGTCTTAACTTCCTGTCGTCACAGATTCTCCTGCCGGCCTTTGCCTTCTGTTTAGACTCACAGTTTGCGTCTACTGTGTCGGTCACAGCTCTAAGCTGCCCCAGAAACCCCCCTGCAGCGCTGCTATGACGGTGAAACTAACCCACAGTCTTTAAACCCAGACACTTCACCAACTGCTTGAGATTAAGGAGCATAGTATATGATTTCAGAACAGGAATAATTTACTATGAATTACGAATGTCCCATCATTGGTTGTGTTTTTGTACTATGATTTCTATATCTTCAAATGCTTCATATCTCTAAACCTTGGTGGAAGGATCCTAAAGAAGAGTCAGATGTTTTTGGGGTAAACACATGTTAATTGAAGATACCCACCATCACAGAACATGTTTTTTATTTTTTAAGTCCTCATTCTGAAGATGTTTGACATTTGTCTCTCGCCATCTTGACTCTTTGGTGCCAAGGGTTACCATATTTTGATTAAAGGTTGAATGCACATCAGGGGTTGTGCGTTTGCTTACAGTTAGCAAGTGTCCAACTCACTGGCGTCACATCTTATCCCTGGGTGCCCTCCATCTTTTCTATCTACCTGGTTAGCTGCTACCCGCATGTCATTGTGCTTGAGAGAGCGCTCCAATTGGCTCCTGACAAAGTAGGTGTCAGTAAACTTCACTTTCAAGACCTAAGAGTAAAGACTTCAGTTAATGTTAAACATGTTTGAATTGATCAGAATGTCTTGAAAGACAAATACTTTTAGACGACTCAGGCTGAGTACTATGACCACTTACACCAAACAATTTAAAATGTCCAAAATGTTCTGTTAGTGTGCAATGGATTTTCTTTAAAAGTTGTCTTCTGTCATGCAGGTCTTAGCGTATATGCAATAATCACATCTACCATTTAGTAATAAAGCAATGAAAGAGAAAGCAGCCCTGCAGGGCATTATGTTAAACTGCCTGATTCTGAATTCATTAGAGCTGAATTTGAATAATAAAACACTAAAACCTGTCTGGAATTAAATGTGTGTATTAGAGCTGAATCTTCAGAGTTACAGCCAAGGTGATTAACCGGCTAATAGCTTCCTTCAGTGACATTCATTTGCATTAGTGTATGTTTTGTCTCTTGGCCTCCTTCCTGGTCGATCACTCAGCTGTTTTCTTCACACTGAGAATCTGAAAGTGAAAGGATTTTAAAGAGGCCATCTTTAACATCAAAATCTCTGCAGTGAAAACTGCCAAGATGTTAGGACTGTTTTCAGTTTTTGGGCGAGTAGACGGCAAAGAGGCACTGAGTGGGAGGAGAACTTGGAGGTATTTAAAGTGCACAAAATGGCCAACCGGAGCAAAGTTTTTTTGATACCTGAGAGATTGTTTCCAAGTGTCATTTAGTCTACAGACTCTCCACTTACTGTATCCTCCAATATGATCGTAAACACCGCTCTGAAAAGCTTCAAGACATGCTGAATATTACACCCAGGGACTCCGGAAACAGATCATGTTTTTACCAGGACTGTCATAAGATTAATTTTTTACAGTATTTGCATGTTTGAAATTATATTACTTTGCAATTCAAGACAGTTATTGTTATGCTTTTAATTTGAATGTTATACTGTCTTTAGCTAAGGATAATTTACTTCCTGTTTAGATACAAACCTGCTTTTATTTTGAAATCAATTAAGAAACTTCCGTTAGATCAAAGGTTACAACATTGACTCGGAAAAAGGAACTTGGAAAAAAAGTGAAATGTTTGATGTCAAGAGGGGGATATTACTTCTGACTTATCAACTGAGCCATCTGGGAGTTTTTTAAGTAAAATTAGACATTTAAAAGAGCCACGGTGTCTTTATTTTCCATCACTGTGACTACAGGGAGATGCTGACAGCTAAAGGGACTCAATAGCATGCGATTGATAAGATTTAAAAAAGATTGTTATAATTTCTGACCTCAATAGGTCCTTAGAGTGAAACAACTGGAGCCCTGAAGAGAAAAACAAATTGTGAAGTACAGAACAGCTACAGTAAATGTCAGCACAGGTAATGCCTTAAAGTCTTACAATAGGGAATGTTTTAGTGAGCATCAAAGTAATTGACTCAAGATGATGATTGATCCCTGTAGTTTACCAAACCATCTGGTGCATGAGCAGACTGGAACAAACACACACTTTATCAGCAGGTGTGTTTTCTGGTCCAAACCTCATCACTATTCTTTAACTTTGTGGAGGAGAGGCCTTTTCTTTTTCCCTTCATCCCTCTGTGTCTTTCCGTCTCCAGGCTGTTAAAATCTCTGCCATTCAGAGAAACTTGGCGTCTTCTGACCCTGAACTACATTTCCCATGAGGCCGATTGTCTTTCGTGGAACCTTAATCAAACCTTCTTGTTGTTCTTGGCGGGGCTGTAAATGAGGTCGGACCCCAGGTGTGCAGCACTAAACACATTAGCTGAGAGGAAGTCACCTGCCTGGACCTTGTTAATGACAGATCGACACAAAACAACGTTAGCTGTGTGCAGGTCGGCTGTAGGCGAGGACGCTCAGGTTTTATTAAGAAGGAGAGAAATAAATGACTGGTACTTTTTTTCAGAAGATGAGTATCCAGTTAGGTTAGGAGAAGATTCTGGAAACTTAAGATCAGATCCTTTGACAATAAAAAAAAATTGAGTCGTGTGTAAATTATATCTAGAAAATCTTGCATAACAGCTTGCATTAAACCGATTATTCAAATTAACTGGCATATGAACCTTTTTTATGATACTCCAACATATGACAAGGAAGTGGCAAGACCATTTCTGTGGCAAGGCTTAGAGGGGTTAAATAGGTTGAAGGTAAAAATCTAAAGTGTAGCCTGAGAGCTAAATGAAGATAGTTGGACTGAAGTAATGATCCAACCTGGCATGCTCCTCGTCGAGGGCTAACATTTGTTCAGCTCTATAAAAAAGATAAATTAGCTGCTGCGCTAATTGTTTAGAACTGCAGGGAGACGCGGGGGATACAGCAGCAGTTTACAGGACACCAGTTTGTGTGTGTATACTCGCGCACGCGTGTGTGTGTGTGTGTGTGTGATAGTATAGTCCATTGCGTCTAAATATCACTCAGGATATCAAATTGTGTTTGCGTTTAGGGTATGTGTGTGCACAGCCTTTCTACTGTGTGTGTGTGTTTGTGTGTGTGTGCCCTCCATCTGTTCTAGAAAGCCCTTCCTGAACCTGCTGAGCCCACCAGACCTTACTCTCCACACACACACACACACACACACACACACACACACACACACACACACACACACACACACACACACACACACAAAGAGACCCTGGTGAGTTGCTCATTATGTAACATCTGAAACACTTCCTGGATACACATCTCACACACACACACACACACACACACACACACACACACCCACACACACACACACACACACACACACACAGACTCATATCCAAATGATTCCAAATTTTTAACTTTTCCAAACTTTGTGAATCAATTAAACTGTGACTCTGCTCTATTGTTTTGTTTCATTGTTGCTTTCCACCAAATATGTAAATGAATTAAGCAGGCGTATGCAAATAATATTATTTTTATTATCAATGAATCTGCCAATGAGATTCTGAATCACTTAAACACGATTTAAATGTCAACTTTTGTACTATTGTAGAAAATCGACTATCTTCACATTTGGAGGAGCTTAAATTGGCCACTGTACGCCTTTGTAGATATTTCTTCCAAGAGCACAGTTTCTTGCCAAAGTTATCACTGATACATTCAATTAACTTGTAGAAAAATGTAATTTTCCTGGAGAACAGAACATTTTTTAAACCCCAATTGTTTTAGTGGAAATGTTGCAAGAATCTGCGCTGACAAAGGTGAGTGCACCTTTGACCAGAATGTCCAATAATTCCACGGATTCCGTCAGGAAAGTGGGAAATAAGTCCGGTGGAGTTGAAGCCCGTATATTCACAACCTCTTCTCTGATGAAAGAGCTCCGTGTATTTTGGCAAACGCGGCCCGCTGCAAAACCTACATAGTGCTATACACAGGGGTCCGGGGCGCTCGTGGACACGGGCGTTTACTAACCCCTCACTTCTCTCCTGCTCCGCCCTCTCTTATGGTAACCTCTGGCCCTAAAAAATAAACATTGTGGTGTCCAATTGTCCAACTCAAGGTTATTTACTCAGTTGAGAAACCAAACGGTGATGTCCAGTGGATTCAGCCTTTATTCATACAGTCTAAAACTAGTCCTTCTCTGTGTTGGGCCTTGTTTTTGCAGTGTAGGAATCTACAGTGCAGAGCAGATTTGAAGCATTAAATTACCTGAATGTGTTTTTTCCCCTTATCGTGTTCTACACTGCAACATCTAAATCCTTGTTTTATGACCTGCAAGGCCTCGGCGGGTCTCTAAAAGTCTCCTGTCTGTACTGTATCTGAGCCAGGATCGGAGGGTAACAACGGTGAAAATAAAACATTCAGCTGCTAATAAGGAGGCAGCAGAGTGTGTCGGGTTCTCTGTGGAGCAGACAGGAGGTTAAAGGGAAATATAAAACAACTAGAGATCTGTTTCTGTGGCATCACTCTGCTGCTTTGTTTACAATCAGTGTTCTCACGGCTGCAGTCGGATGGGAAATAATGGGAAATCTCCACAGTGATAGGCTGTAGTGTGTACTGTATGTAAATATTAATATTTTGTGTATGTGATTCATTGTGTGTTGAGTTAAAACTCCATCCATCCACCCATCCATTGGATTGGTAGTTCCATCCGTTGGTCTCTCCATTTTAAGATAATCCATCCATCCATCAGCTGTTCCATCCTCCTATCCCTAAGTTGTTCCATCCATCCATCAAGCCCTCTGTCAGTGGCTTTTTTCCATCCATCCATCCATCCATCAGCTGTTCCATCCTTTAGATTAGATAGACTTTATTTGGCATGGACATCACAGATACATTGGACGAACCAGATGCAGTGTTTAAGTGTTTTAGAAGACATGCTAATTCTCAACACCTGTCCACAGGAGGCTTTTGAAAAGGAGGCTTATATCCCTAAATGGTTCCATCCATCCATCAAGCCCTCTGTCAGTGGCCTTTTCCATCCATCCATACATCCATCCGTCCATCCATCCGTCAGACATTTCATCCTTCTATCCACCGACCGTTCCATCTATCCATCTATCCACCCCTTGGACATTCACCAACCATTTATCCATTCATTCATCCACCAATTGATCGTTCCATCCATCTATATTATTGTTCTATCAATTAATCTTTTTTTCATTGTTCTACCATTCAACCTATCCATCATTCCATTTATCTCTCCCTCTTGCAGTGTTTCGCCCATGTATTTTTGAGCATTTCCATTCTAGTTTTTGCAACCTACTCTTCTATCACCTGTTCTATCGTTTTTTCTATCATTGGATTGATCAGGATTTATTTTTTCTTTTAATCCATAAACCCATCTATTGTTATACTGGTATACTGTTTGCCTTTTTCTGTAAACCTGTAAAAAACAGAGCCACTGCTGATGAATAGTTCAATATCATTGACACTTACTTGAAAGAAGCTGATCTGAAATGAGAGGACTGTGTGGGCATTTGCACAGATGGGGTTCAGGCAATGGCTGGGAAACGAGGAGGGCTGCAGGCGTCTCCCCCTATGTGCAGTTGACGCACTGCAGGGTACACTGAGCGGCGCTCGCGTCGAGAGTCCCTAGCTGAACGATTCAGATTCAGGTTCTCTTAATTGGGGACATTTGTTTTGCAGCAGGAGCACACACAAGACATTATGCAAAGACAATATCGACACTAAAATCAGATTCAACAAAAACAACATTTAAAGTCAGACACTGAGATAGCATTATATAAAAGATCAACAATAAAATAAGTTAAGTTAATACCAAAATGTAAATTTGTACCAAGTAAAGTGCAATGTGGGGGTATCCAAATGTGCAATAATAGTGCAAGAAGAGCAACCTGATGTAATGGCAGACATTATTGCCACAGTAACCTTCACAAAGACAAAACCTGTTAAAGCCCGGATTGTTTCTGCACTGTGCGAGGAGATGGGTTCTGAACACACTGCTGTATTGCTCCACAGTGAGTCCCGGTGGCTGGCAGGTGGGAAGGTTTTATCCAAGGTGTTTGAAATGCAGGATGAGATCAGAATCTTCTTGGAGGAGGAAGGTAATGAACTTGCCCATATTTTTTACAACAACAACAAAAGACACACCTCCCACAGCTGGCAGATACAATCACATCATTTAAAAGAAAACTGGAGCAGTGAGTTACAGGGGGGAACATAGACTCATTTGAAAGCCTGAAATCATTCATTGAGGTCAACGCCTTGCCTTCATTAAACTGTTCTCTCGAAGCTTCAGAGGCAAAAATCAGGACAGAGTTTAGTTCTGGAGCGGAGACGAGGATTAAACAAAGTCCAGCTTTGCCTCGCCTTTGTTTAAAAATCCGCTAAACTTGAGAAGAATATATTTCCGCGTGAGAAACGATGAGGGGAATGAGATGTGAAGAGTGCGATCATAGCTGCGTGCAGAAGAGTGTGTAGTCTGTCAGCGGACCTACAGGTCAGCGTTCAGCCTTTCATCCTCACTCAGCTGCCAATTACTTTTCAACACGACTCTCCTGGCCGACACACACCTGCGACCTGCCGGCTTCGCCCCGTTTCCTCCCTCGTCTCTTTCATCTCGGCGCTCTCCTGTTCTTCAGTGGCAGCAGTTTGTGTGCTTGGAAAGTCTTCTCTTTTTATTAAGAGTCAGGCTCCAAGTTTGAGAGGATAACTTTTTAAGACCTCCTTTCAAAAAACAGTCCGTTCACTTCTGAACTCCTGGCTCCTTCTGTGATCACCCGGAGCAACAGAGTTCAAACATTTTATAGTCTCAATTTTTCTCAATTTTGAATCAGGTTCTTTTGGTGCTTCTTGTTAAAGAGTAAAACTTGCTAAACCAGCTGTTTTCATGCAGGAACACTTTGAACTTTACTTTATTCTTTGAGGTGAAAATGATTTATAAAGTCTGTTTAAGTTTCTTTATCAAGTAGGAAGAAACCAAGTCTATCCAAAGTCCAGGGTTATAAACAAAACCCTATTACTTGGAAACATTTAAGCAGAGAAGATTGTCCATCGCTCAGTGAGCCAGAATAACTCCAACTGAAATATTCATTTACTTCTGTGTAGCCCTAGTTGTAAATGTAGTTTTTAGTTCTTTTAAATCCCCGCACAAAGGGGCTCCAACAAATGAAAGTTTGTCCTGCATGTGTGCTCTTAGTTAGGGGAAATATATCATCTTAAAATACATCAGGAGCAAGCAAAACAAAAGCACGAGAGTTTTAGAAAGAGAAGCTGATGCATGGAGAAACATTGGACCAATCAGTCAGAAGTGACCGTATTTAAAAAAGACGCTCTGTGCATGTTTTGCACAATCTGAACTCTCTCCTTAATGAATCCTTTCTTTTGAAACTAACTTTAAAGACTGTTTGAAATAACTTTATGTTCCACCTTTCCTGGCCCTGTAAAAGCAGACATTCTGCATTACAAAGTCAAAGTTATGTAAAGCAGGGTGAACACTTTAAGATAACCGGTCCCGATTTTCCCCTTCTAATAATCCAAAGCAAAGTCCTGTTTTTTTATTTTGATGCTTCTAAAGATGAAATTCTCTGATTTTCTGTGTTGTGAGGCGTGTTCAGAGTGATCAATCTGCTCGGAGGAACGATTTCAAATCCTGCCGTGTTTTGGGAACACGAGGACAGCCAAGCATGCACCCTGTGGAGTTTCACATGGAAGAATTGACAACCAATTGCGACTACCTTGTTAGTCCACATGGTTCTTTAGATTCCCACAATGTCTTTGCTGAAGCCAGCAGAGATGTTCTGGGATTTTCTGTTTATCAACAAATGTACTTTGTCGACGAGAGGGAGGCGTTAACAGCACCATTGTGTGTTTTACAACAGTGCAGTTTCACTCACAGACCTTCAGAGGGCGCCAAAGAGCATCAAATCAAATCCCTGTATGTTGTTGCTTAAACTCTCCTGGAAGAAGAAACTATAGAGTGCGCACATCCAGGCAAAATGCGTACAGGCGCAGGACAAGAAATGTACTAATACACAAACAGTTTGGTTGCTATAGTGTGCGGAAAGCAACTATGTGAGCAAAACAGCACACCACACACTAACAGATTCAATCACGAACAACCAGAGTCCTTACTCTAATAACTCAAAATAATTCACAACTTCTAATACAATTAAGTTTTAGAAATTGTTTTATTTGCTGTTTTTCTCCTTCCTGAGATATATGTCACCCTCTTGTGGTGGTTATATTTATTGTCCCTGTTTTTGGTTCTTTAACAGGTGATAATGTTATTGCTACACACTACACAAGACTGTTTGTCTCCTGCAACACTTTCCTGAGAAAGTTCTCGTAGATCGAAACGTTGCCCTGTATAAATAAAATTGCCCACTGCGAGCCGAGCAGCGTGCAGACTTTTACATTTCTGCAGTTTCACTCTCCTGGAGGCATGCTATAAAATGTGTGAAAGTTGCATTCACTTTCTATTACATTAAAATGCAAACTTTCTTCTTTTCTGAAGAACTGCAGCTGCCCCTACAAGTACATACTGTATGTACTTTTCCTGCAGTATGCATACAAATGAGAGAGAGCAACTCGGGGCTCAGTCTAAACTTTGCGCCTCGTCTTCGACCTTCCTGCTTTTATGTCCTTTGGAATCTGTAGGGCACATTCAGGAGGTATTAAACCAACAGAAACATGAAAAAGAAATATCTACACAGATGAGGAAAATATCAAAAATAATAGGGAAACATTTCTTAAAAATGTCTTGTTACTAAATATATAAAGGCTCATTGATAAAATCTTCCCAAACATCCATCATGTGTGAGATATTCTGAAGCTTTCCTCAGCTTCTTGTTAGCACTCCAGCATTTATTGCAAATAATCTCAGAAGTAATTTAGCATTTTTATAACGACACGTCTATTCTCAGCCACAGCAGACGCTGTCAAAGAGCTGGTATTGTTATTTTGCCAATATTGTATAATTATCAGCAGTTGAATCCCTGACTGCGCTCCATGTGTGGGTGACAGCTAAACGGGAAGAAATGAGACGTCTGCTTCTTTCAAATCCCCAAACATGGAAACTTTGAATTGCAAAGTGTCAAAAATACCCAAAATAAGAGAAGACTGGGTGTATGTGTGTGTGTGTGTGTGTGTGTGTCTGTATGTGTGTATGTGCTTGTGTTTATGTGTGTTTACAGGATAGTTTCAATTTGCGATCTCTCCAACGTCTCATGAACATATGTTTACTGTGCAACAGCCAGGATTCACACTCCTACACACTTCCTCTCCCTATGTGTTTCACCGTCTTTCTCTCTCTCTCTCCCTCTCTCTCAGACACACACACACACACACACACACACACACACACACACACACAGGTGTACAGGTGGAGCTGAAGTCAAATGTATTTTTATCTCATGACACTAAAAACATTCACACATAAAACAGAGACAGAAATTCTGTCAACTTAACTACAAAACTAGATTCTGATGAGATAGAATCGAGCTGCTAACTGCTCCTCTTGAATACTTTAACATTTCGAAAATGGAAAAATCAATATCACAAACTCTTTTTCAATTCCAGTTAGATTTAAAGTCCTGATGAGCCGACTCTGTAAACGAGTTTTCTCATACTCACAGGCTCTCCACAGTGTTTGACCTTTTTACTTCAGAGGGATTTATACAAACACACAGTCTGTGGCAGCGCTTTAAACGCACAATCAGTATCACAGCTGATTGTGAATATCAACATTCATTTAGGAAAAGTCAGAGGCTGTGCAAAGAAAGAGACACAGACAGAAAGATATCAGGTTAAATCGTTATTTCTTCTGATGAGTTTATTCAAATAAATATCTATTAATCTGCATGCTGTTAAAGTGGTTGTAGTGTTTGAAAGGGAAACGTCATTCATCAGAACTTGAAGCTCCATTTAAACGTAGCTGCTGTTGGATGTTGTTCACTTTTTTCTTCTCCTCATTTGTCTAATCTAAGCAGTAGCACTCGTGTGTAGTTTGTCTAATATCTGGATGTAACCACAGACTGTATATTAAGATGGACGACACATCAGCTGCATAGGACAGAAGCCAAAAGATTTAGAGCTCCCTCTGCTGACTGTCTGGAGTAAAGGTCATAGGCTCCACCTCCTCCATGTTAACAGGTGGGACAAAAAGATCAAAATACACGTAAAATATCTATTTTTCCCGAGCCCGGAATCTGACGTAATTATAACTAAACCTAGCCATCACTGACTTTAAAGGATCATCTTTATAGACATCGTATTGAGCAATTATGTTTCTGATTTCTGTTTCCTTGCATTCCTGGAGTTTAAGCTCATGTTTGGTAGAAAGATGTTTCAGCATATTGCTTGAAGTTATCCTGGAATATTACAACCTGCATTCTTCTTCTTTGAAATGAATCATGTCTTCCTGTCTGAGTCATTCTTGTTGTAAGTTTACAGCGTAGAAACATCAGTTTGACATCATTGATTTTCTAAAAGCACCTTTCAGAAATATGGCCGCATGGATGAAAGGAATTAATAGGCTTGGAGACGTACTTTCTGATTGATCAGACAATTTGGAACCAGTTTTCAATCCCCATCTTAATCCTTATCCTGTTCAAACTCCAGCAGGAAGCATTAAAACCCCTCCCCCTGATCTCAGCCTGGACGTTGATAAATGTTCTGTTTTCTGGGTTTATAACCTGCATGACAATACTGCACCACAACAAGAAAAGTTAACTTCAGATTTTGCCCAGTCCACATATTTTCCCCGTGCTGCTGGGTGCTGAATCTGACAGATCGGGGGAGAAAAACGGAGCTTTGAGACGCTGCCGTGTGGTCACTGCAGAGGAGGATTGATTCAGATAGGCCCTCGCCGTCCCTCAGGACGACGGCTCGCAGCGATCGATGCCGCGGCCAGCCGCCTCGTATTCATAAAGAAGAGCTCTGCCGCTGCTCCACAGGCTCTTCTTCTATGATGACACACCGTTTACTGGCGGTCCTGAGCAGTAAAGTAAGAATGAATCATGAAAAGTAAACAGGTACAACAAAGAGTCATTGAATCAGACTATGAATAATGCAGTTTAATCGATGCTTTAGCCGAAGGTGTTTTATTGTGAAGTGAAGGACAGTTTTTCTGCTACACTAACATGTTTATAAATCTGATTAAAATCCATAGAAGAAGCTTTGTAAAGTCAGATTTGACCTAATTAGTGTCATTTTCGGATGTTTTCTTCAGGACCAACATCGAGGGAAAGTTATGATGAGGATCTGAATTACCTCATGCACCAACCTGCACCTTTAAAGGTGCGGAATCACCAAAATAAAACAGAAAATAAAACTTAATATGAGACGGATGTTGGCTAATTTGTCATCTGTTTAATTTAATTTAAATCTTTGTGTGCATTAACCTTTAAAGTTTTGAGACAGCAAAGTCCAATGAGAAGCTGTTCAGCAGTTTTCTTCATAGTTAAATCAAATTATTATTAATTTGACATAAATAAAGTGTTCTTAAGTGTTTTCATGTTTAATCAGAGCCGATGAGGATAACATTAAAAAGGCCCGGCAAAACCGCCATTTTTCTTGTTAACGTTTCATTAAAAATCTGTGCCAACTTGTTCTGATAATGACGTTTTTATAAGTCAATAAAAAGCAACAGAACAAACACTAAACAGAAGTCGTTTGGACGTGTTTTTCCATGATGCAAAAAAAAGTTCCTGAGCCTTAAACATTCAGACTGTCAGAAACACTCACACTCAAATTAACTGGGCAATTTTTTTTTTTTCCAATCATTAAATCTAGAAGATGACAGAAGTATAGGGCTTTGTTTTTTAAGGGCTGTGGCGAACTAAAGTTTTTTTTTATTTTGTCAGAAAAATGCAAATGACTTTCCAAGATCTTCAAACAAACCAAAAGAAGTCAAAGAAATCATATCCAGACATCTGACAGGATGAGAATCAAATCTCAACATTTAAGAAGAAGAGAATAAAGTTTTCTTTATTTTGAGACATTTTCCCTTTAAAGTAGCCAAGAGTTTAAAGAGTTTTTTAAAATAATAGTCCCACTTTCTGTCACTGGAATCATTGATGAATCAACGCTTCATCTTTAAATCTGTAAG
Source organism: Tautogolabrus adspersus (assembly GCA_020745685.1). Lineage (NCBI taxonomy): Eukaryota > Metazoa > Chordata > Actinopteri > Labriformes > Labridae > Tautogolabrus > Tautogolabrus adspersus. Next base: position 10,415,562 of record CM036551.1, on the reverse strand, counting down.
ATTTTTTTGTGCAGCTGCTTTATTGACTGTTTGTTTTAATTAGCAGCTCTCTTTGTTCTGGAGACGATGAGATCGCTGCAGATAGTTCAGTTACAGTTAAAAACCTCAGAAGTGACTAACAGTAAAGGAACACATGCAGAGTGCCTACAAACAAGCTAAGCTAATGTTAGCGTCAGGTAGTAGGGGTGCTGAGGGTGCTGCATCAGCCCCTAATATTCGGTTAAACCTTCAGCTTTTTAAAAATGTCTTAACTTGTGTTCACCCCCATATGTAGGTGACGTTCATAAATATCATGTGAACATTTTTGTCTGTTTCCTCTAGTAGTCTGTCACTTCCTGCAGAGTGAAACAGCTCGCAGCAGGTCGGAGCTTTCCATGGTGGCGCACACATTGAGGGTGGGGCGATAAATTGATTTTATCTATAAATCGTATTTGTGGTCTAGGAGGATTTTCAAAAATGAAAATCTAGATTTTCTCTTTAACTTAGTCCGCTTCTCCCCTCGGGCTCCCGTAGTTCACATCCTCTCCTCTTATTCACTTCGTACAGAGTGGCTGGGTGGAATATGTGGTAACCAGCCACAAGTAGAAGTTGCTCTGCCTCATTTTTACTTTAGCTGCACCCAGAAAGACAAACTTACATCCTCACACTTTAACCCCAGAGGAGAAATTCAGGTATAACTTAATTAATCCTTGAAGGGAAATTCAGTTTGCTTTTCTACATTTTATTGATAAAACATAAGTAATTTCTTTTTCATGTTTTAAGTTGTTGGTTATTTTCAGAAGGAGAAAAAAAAGATTAAAATCGTAAATCCAGTTTGGTGTGACAACATTGTAGATTGTATTTTTAGCCCTTTGAAGGTTTTTAACATCATTAAAGGACTTGAAGACGTCTGATCATCTTGTCAGAGAGCAGCAGAACTAGATGTTTCTTTAGAATTTGAAGGTTGAATATTGAATCGATCCGAAGCTCTCCATTATTCAGCTTACTCTGATGCCCTCTATCTACATATCAGCAAGACGCAAAATTGTTTTGGAGCCGAGTTTTACAGATGTATTTGTGAAATTTAGACGGCGTTTAGGAATTTGCCTGCATTTTTTTTGTAGGATGCATTTCGCAAGTTTAGACACTTTTCAATACAACTGATCAATAAATCTCAGGTTTTATCATTTTAAGACACGTGAAACAGAAAACGTATCAAAGTATCAGAAACTTTGACAACCTGTTTGTGTGTGTGTTTATTTGTCACACTGTAAAGGGTAACAAATTGTATGTATGAGCGGAGCTGCAGCCTCAGCACATTTCCCCTGAACCATAAAATTCTCCTCCTTTGTCGCTTAACACACTCCTTCCCTTCTGTCCCTTCCTTATCTCCTTGTTTCCTCTTCTCTCTTTTTCCTATTCGCCTCTTGTCTCCTTGTTTCCTATCCTAAAATCTTCCTACCTCTTTTATCATATCAGTTTTTTGTATTCTATTTTCCTCTCATATTGCCTCATCCATTCTCTCCTCTCCTCTCCTCTCCTCTCCTCTCCTCTCCTCTCCTCTCCTCTCCTCTCCTCTCCTCTCCTCTCCTCTCCTCTCCTCTCCTCTCCTCTCCTCTCCTCTTTATAGTCTGCTTCTGAAGGTTTGATCTAATGTTACTTGTCAAAAAGCTTCCTGCAGCAGAACATCTACAGATATGACTTTATTAGAGGAGGAGGAGGAGGGAGGTAAAGAGAATAAACAATCAGGACATGAAATCTGTGAAAACTCGCCAGAAAGGGTCACCAGATAAATGCGAGTGGTCTAAGATGACTGATGTATACATTTAAATTCAGTTTTTTGTCTGTTTCTCTGAGAAATTGAGTTTTAGATGGAGATATTTTGAAAGAATGAGTTATTACAAAAGTATAAAGGGATAAAATGAGAGAATGGTAAAGAGAACGAAGAGTAAAAACAGATGGAGGAGGAGAGAGAGGTGTATTTGTGAAGACAGGAGCAGCAGGGATGCAGATTTAGGGATGGAGGGAGGGAGGGGGGAGACTGAGTTTATGGCTTTATAAGAGAGAGACCTGGGGGGGGGAGGTTATTGAGGGGGGGGGGGGTGTTGGGAGGGTTAGGAGGAGGGGAAGATGGATGTGGGGTCGTTTCAGGACACACTGTTTTAAATAAACGCCACAGTGTTAGCCAATCAGAGAGACTACAGCCCCCATAAATCCTGCTGAGGCTCAGATGCCCCGTGGGCCCACACACACACGCACACACACACACACACACATGCAGGTACTGCAGCTGTCCGTCTTTATGACTTCATACAGCTCCTAGCTTGCCTATGTGTGAAATAACTAACATTCCTCAGAAGCTGGACTCCATGAAAAACTTTGTTGCAGTCAAACCTCTGACGTTTCTGGCTCTAACAAGTAAAGCATGAATTGTAAGAGAATGTAGATCATTTTCCAACTCATCCATCCGAATTTTGATCAATTTGTTTCTCTCTGGCAAACGTTGGTTCGCTTTATATCTCTGAAAATCAACATCCTCGTCTGAAGACGGCTGATAACTCCTGGGATGGAATTATAAATGAGTTCAGCTGCTTTTGCCCTCCACATGGAATGTTTTTATTCTGTGTAAAAAGCGGATCATGTAACCACGACTACAAATGGAACACCAGGACATGGTCCAAAAATCGTGTCATTTGTCGACTGATTCTATATTTATATACAGAATTTAGAAAAATGTAGAAAATATTTGAGCACAAAGTCTCCTGCATACCTCAATGGACAAATGTCCTATTGTTTCTAGGAGAGTCACTTAAAAACAACTCTACTCGCTGCATGTCTGAATAAACTTTGACTAAATATTTTGGTGGAAGTAATTCTCAAACAATGCTCCCTGTGCTGCACAGACACTGTACTGAACAGCACTGTGTGTGTTTTGAGACGGAACAGTTGCACTCATAGACATTCAGTGAGCGCCAAAGTGCACCAAACCAAATTTAACTCCTCCATTATGTTGCTTTAAAAAGGCCAAAAACACAAAAAAAAATTCAATGTGTCACATCCTGAGAAATCTCCCCTTTTAGAAACGTGTAGGTTTGGTTCTTTGCAGTTAGTCAACGAGTGTGCTAACCAAGCTATTTTTACAGTGTAATAACCTTTTATTGTTTTTTTACCTTTTTGTTCGTTACTTCATTCATCAAATAACACAGAGGTGGGTGTCGGACGTTGAGTAACCGTCCATGTTGGCGAGCGGTTTAATTCGTGTACAGGAAGTGGTAATCGTGCCAAAGAGGGAGTCCCTCTAACCACGGGGGGGTCGAGCGACACTGACACTCCTACAGTGAGAGAGAGACGCCACCTGCTTCTCTGTGAGGTTCTTATACACACAAACACACACACACACACACACACACACACACACACACACACACACACAAAGTCGTGATCATGATGGCATGTGTTCTTTAAAGGAACCACGACAGATCAGAAATAGCTCCCTCTGACTGTGTGACAGTTTGTTAACAGTCAGATAATCTGTCTTTCTCTTTGCTAACATTTTCTTACTTTACGCCAAATATAATAATTGTGTGCACTTCACTTATAGAACATGAATCCACATTATTTTTTACATGTGCCAATGTTGGTATGCTCCACAGTTTTCAGCTGTAGTCACAGCATGAAAAAGCAAAAAGGGGATGAGTTAAATTCAAAAACAGAATACAAATAAGATGCCATAAAGACTGCAGTGATAAAAAAAAAAACACGACAAAATGAGCAATGGTTAGGACATAAACAAAATAAGCAAATACAACAAAGTATTTGTTGGCATACAAAACAGTAAATCTGCAATGCAGCACAGGTAAATACTGGGCATGTTCATAATAATCAGTGGTGATAAAGTCAAACAATGAGCAAAGGTTGTAAAATAGTTAAAAAAACTTAAAACAAAATATTTATATTAAATCATTTTACAGGAAGGAAATGGCATCGAAATAGAAATAAAGGGAAAAAAAAGGGAATAAGGAATTTTTACAAAATGAAAACAAAATTGAAGCTGCTACTGTTGAATGAGGATTTCTTACTTTGTGCCTGTCAGTGGGTTAATAACAGCAGCGGAGCGGGCTGCAGCTGTGACTGTGCACAGTCACCAACGAGAGCAGCTACAGCATCAACCATTCATACATGTAGATATAATCCAAACACTTCAGGGTCTGCTCTCCCCACCTACAACCCTGATGTAAACAAGCACAGTGCACCGATATGTAGGTTACACTCGCATATTGACCAGAGAAATGCATAATCACATTAGACAAAGAATTGTGGATGTTAAGCTACAGGGAGGATGAAGGCTGATGGAGGCAGCACTGCCAAAGTTAGCCACACCAGGCAAACCAAATGACATTTTTTACGTGCGTACAATTTTCAATTATTGTGCTCAATTTTCACTACTGTCTGAGGGTTTTCTTACATTTAACTTGTTAAAACAGAATTTTATTTATGTTTAACGTACTAAGTAGTCGCCTAGGAGTATCCCTATTTCGAAGGGTGCTACACTGAAATAAGACACAGCTACAATTGATTCCTACAAAGGATTTAGTCAAGAGTAGGTCCAAGCTGGTGCTAGTAAGGTATCCGTTGAGATACTGTATATACAGTCTCTCTCTCTCTCTCTCTCTCTCTCTCTCTCTCTCTCTCTCTCTTTGCTGTCTGTAATTTATCTCCTCTCTCTATCAGTGTGTCAGGGTTTAGAGGCTGAGTGAATTCCTCTGCATTTAAACTGCTGCTGCAAACTCTGTGTGTGTGTGTGTGTGTGTGTGTGTTTACAGCCTTTACGTCTCTGTGCAGCATGTGTGGTATGTTACTCATCAGGTGTTGAAGTTCAAACCTGAGTGATGTGAGTACCATAGTGTGCACCTGCATGTGTGTGCTATGTAACAGTATCACGACTGTATTCGTTTAGGATGTTGAATTTCCGTGGTCCACCATTTTCTCTCCATTTTGGTTGCTACATCCCGGGTTAAGTGCTTTGTTTCACTTCCACACACATCTATTGAGCGCGTTCCTCTGACGAGCGGTGGGTGTTTTTTTGGACGGCCGGGCTGCAGCTCGTCCTTGGCGACATCTCTGTTGCCACCTTTAGTCAGCTGGCAGCGTCAGAAGTCACATCACAGCCGCACTGTTGGCTGCTGCCATGCTGGTTAGTCAGAACAACTTCTTGGCAGCAAAGCAAGGGATTTTCTCAGCAACTTTCACACATGATGAATCATGTTTCACTTCCTCCAGAGCTGCTTACATTTTGCACAATAATCTGTCACATTTTTCAAACACGGTGGCTGTATAAGCTCTTATTTGTCTTTATTAATGTGACACAACTAAAATGGTGCCTACAGCCAGGTTGTGGTGATAGAAAGTCCACATGAGCTTAACACAGAGCCAGCTCCACTTTCTAATCATCAACACTGAAAACTAAACCTGAACTGTGCTCATGAAAGAGTCGTGAGAAGGATCTGTACCTAGCTGGAAGGTGTTAGGGATAAATAATCAACTAAACAGACCGTTTTAAAGATATTCAAAGAGTTTGTGCCTATCAGGTCAGTATGTACATTTTTAAAAATTGTACAATAACAATCTGCTGATTCCTGCCAAACAGATGGATGCTGAATTATTCTTACAGTGTGAAACGTTTCTCCTGCATTTGCAAGTTTTTCACCAAGTGGTAATTGCAAAAAATGCAAACAGTTGAACAAAAAGTGGCCGCAACTGCCCAAATCCTGCATTTAAAACAATAAAATGATGTTTGATTAAATCTTATTACTGAGAAAATGATGACATACATGCAATGATGTAATTATGTAACAATACTGATGATCAAGATATTTAAGAAATGGAACTATCCGGTGTTTAGCGATTTGTTGCACAAAGTAGAATTGGTAAAACTTGATAAGCAAAGTCAGAGTTAGATTCTTTAACTGTTTATAACATCATAAATATTCAAAGAAAAAGATAAAGAAAGTAGCTGTTAGCATGCAAATGAAAACCAAATATCATGCTAGCTCAGATGTTCTTAAGTTTGGGAACATCTGATGCCTTTACAGATGGCTGCTACATGGCTGCCTTTCAAGTCTAGCTAACATTAGCCATAGACTGTATAAAACATGGACAATGTCTGAGGGACGTCCCTCATTGGTTTCTGAAGCGGAGTTTTGAAGCCTTTCAATGGCGGTTGCCATATTGGGATGCTGACTCTACCTACCTTTCAGTCAACTTACCAAAAGTCAAAGAGGTGGAGTTGAGGCTGGCCTTAGATCTCCTGAAAAACAACTACAACACGCCCACTTTTTTCCGCTGTTAAAAATGGTTACCTTACAGTAATGGGGATCCTTTGGTTTTCACAGCCAGCCTCTAGTGGACACTCAATGAACTGCTGCAGTTACATATTTTGTTCACTAGAGGCACTAGAGGGCATTCCAACATTACAGATATGTTTTCCACGTTTAATTATCCAAATGTCTTTGGTGGTGTCATCGAGTTTCACAACTTTGTCAGTGATGGTAGCACGGGTTGGAATCGTGTACCTTGGCTCAAGTTTGCGGCTAAAACCCTGAAATCCACATCCTGGTGAGATGTTAAAGTAAATTAGAGGCCAAAGGGAGAATGGAACAGTACCACACACATGAACGCATTTACAAAGATAAAAACACACACTCAAATACTTGATTTCAGCTTTTTTAATATTAACAGGGTTTTTTTACTTTTCAAATTATATTCAAACTTCGAATTTCATTCAAACAGCCCTGCAGTGGTTGAGGGGGAAAAATAGTGAGACTACCGAGAACCACAATCTGTGTTGAGTGGCGTATCAATACCATGACTGCTCAGGTACAAAATCATACACTGCCCTGCATGCAGTTAGTATAAACCTTCATTGGAGCCTTTTACATTTTGGAGTGCTACAACTTGTTTGTTTTATTCACAAACAGGTATTCCTTAAAGCAGACATCTCAGACCACTGGTTGCATTCGATTGTAGTAACTTTCCACAGAAAGAAAGAAAGAAAGAAAGAAAGAAAGAAAGAAAGAAAGAAAGAAAGAACTATCATTTGGGATGTTAAAATGGTATAACTGCCCCTTCAAAATCAAAATGATGGATTATTTTGTTTGGGTCCACACATACAGCCCTGAGGACCCATTTATTTGGTAGTTTTACCACGACAACATGTAGAAAAGTCAAAAGTTGAATACTTTGAGGCACGTGAATGAGCTGCAGAATGCAAATTCCCATCAAAATAATGTTTTTTAACATGTTCTGTCATTTTCAAAGCGTTAGGTTCAAAAGTGCAGCATAGGAGACGCGTGAGCTGTCTTGAGGATTAAACTGAGCAGCGTCATGTTTTCTCTGTCTTCACACAGTTTAAAACACACGGGCGAGGCGTGTGAGGAGTTTCAACATTAAACAGCAGCGATTCCCCCGCAGGACTCATTAAAGTTTAAAGCCTCTAATATTTTCATTTACCCAAGTTCACGACTCTGTGTTTCAAAACTCCATGTGATCGTCTGCTCTTTAAAAACCTCCCTGACTCTTTCCACTCAGTTTCTTTTTCCTCCTCGGCTCTCAGATCTGAGATCAGGGTCACAGACAGGCCCGTGTGACCTCTGACCCGTTGTGTTTGTTACCTGGTGGGAGTGAATTCTGTTGTAAAAAATAACCCATAAATAGAAAATAAAAGAGGTAATTGTCTAACCGGAGGATGTTGATGAAAATCACAAAAGATAGACTGACTTCAGAAACAAAATGAAATACAAAAACCTCAATAACGTTCATGTTATCTCTGCTCAGCTCCATCTGTCTGCAGTTTATTTCAAACACTGTGTCTTTGTACTGCACGTGTGTCCATATGCGTAGGCGTCCATATGTATGCGTGCTGCTGTTTGGTGCTAAGGGAACAGACATATGGTGCTGACCACGTGTTCAGGAAGAAGGTCAGTCCCAAATAGATGACGAGTGGAGACGAGAAGCCAAGATGGAGACCACAAGGGAGGAGCTTTGAGCCGCTTCTTTAGCAGAAAGATAATCTCTACTACGAGACCAGAAGCAGATTTGATCTCGTGTGAAGTTGTGGCTTTAAACTGAGCCGATCATCACTCCGGGTTCACGCACATCCTCCGCAGGTCGAGCTGTATATTATCTGGAAATGTCACATGACCTTTAGTCACGGAGGAAGATGAAGGACGTCTTCACCTTTTTCAGACCGTCGGACATTTCGCAGGTCCTCAGAGAGTGTGTCACTGCAGCAGGACGTCGACTAAAGTCCGAATTAAT
>CM036551.1:10392267-10404767 GCA_020745685.1 Tautogolabrus adspersus | reverse complement strand
TTTTACACAGTCACTGCTGAATGTCCCGATATTATCTGAGAATTGTCAAGAGTGGAAGTGGATAAAATGTTGTCAAAAACAAACGTTAAGTATCATGATGCCACAGACTGAACCCTTCGCTCTCAGCTGCAAAAATGATTACATCTCCAGTTTTCATAGTTTTTATTTTAGATCAATTTATTGATTCTTTTGTCGTTCTTTTAAAAAGTTTTATTGGCTTTGCTCCTGTTTTGTGTCTATTCTCCTTCTTTGTGTCTGTGTGTGCTTAGCATGCTGGAACACGGTAATTTAAACACATCGTATCGTATTTTAATTTCTCTCCCTCTCTCTTGTGTTTCCAGATCCATGGACCAATCAACATGAGACTCCATAAGATCCCTGTTTCCCTGTTCTTCCCCTCTCTGCCCCGCCCTCTGCTCAACTGCTGCTGCCACTCAGCTCTCTTAGCCAATCACAGCACAGCATCACAGAGACGCCTAAGCACTGATAGCCACGCCCCTCAGCATGTGATTGGTCAGGACTCATTGGAGGTGTTGGGCCACTCCTATCCCCGCGATGACTTCACCAACGTCACGTCAAAGATCTTGGAGAAGGTCGGCCGCAACCTCCACAACCAATCGCATCATCCTCTGTGGCTGATCAAGGAGCGAATCAAAGCTCACATTTACAGGTATGAATAAAAAAGGGTCTCAAAATAGAAAAAACAGATCTGGCTCTTTCTTTGAAATGGATACTGAAGCCACATACCAGACTTCAGCACAGAGAGCTCAGTGACTCTAGATACCTTCTCTGAACATGACCGGCTATTCAACCTAACGACGGACAGACTGAGGCGTGTTTTAAACCTCCTACAAACAGCTATACCGCGCCAACCCGTCAGCCAGCATGTTGATGCATGTCATAATCAGCACCCATGTAAATAGTGAAGTTGGAATCCCCACTTTAATCGATTGATTTAAATCGGATTAATGTTATTTTGCGAATGTAAACACAACTTGTGTGTATATAAATCAGTGTTGTGTGTTTGTTTTGGAGCTCGGACTGCTGACTGACTCCCTCCTCCGGCTGTGTGTGTCCTCAGGGAGTGTCCGGTGTAAAAGTTTGCTGCAGTCACACACACACAGCGTTGAAATATCATTAAGCTGCTGGTTATGATCCACAGTCTTCATAAAACACACACACACACACACACACACACACACACACACACACAGCGCGTGCATTAATGCTGCATTAATAAGTCATTACGGAGTCACTGAGTGTGTTGTCTGACAGTGCTTTATGACTCTGCCATTTCACAGGTCAGGAACTTTACTCTTTAGAAGAGTCCGTGTGCTCAGATAGCAGCAGGCCAGCAGACTGTGAGGCATGCTGGGTAATTTTCAAACAGGATGAAAACTTGATCAACAGCTGCTAACAATTCATGTTCCTTTTTTCCTCTTCCTCTGTTGTGTTGAACTCTCTGTCGTTTGACACTGATCATGAAGAAACTATCAAAATGAAGGATTTTTTTGTCTAATGAGGAGTAGCAGTTGTTTTTTGTAGTTTCTCGATAAACTGCCTTTAAAGTGATATACGGTGTTAACCAGACTTCTTGCGGTGGATTAATATGATTACAGGTAGTCCTTCAGAGTCTGTGATTAAAGCCATCTCCATAGCAACTGTCTGCTTTTCTTAGTAACAGGTTGTTCTTCTTACTTCTCTACTTTTGGGGGATAGCCAATAAGAATCAAGTATTCGACACAGCCATGTGATAAAGCGTAATGGTTCACATCTTTTAACTTGATTATTACACTGCAGTATAAATAATGGACATAGCCTCAGCGACAATACCCATTGGTTACTTAACTGCACATAAAGCCTCAAGTTTGAGATTTGGCTGCTGCCATGTTGGATTTCTGGAGCTAGAAGTCGTCATATTTTAAGGAGAGGATGGAACCAGGGAGGAGGGAGAGGTTAGCAATTGCTGGTTTATCAAAGCTAAACAGTCGACCCCTTGTGGCTAATTCACTAGTAAGTCAATTAGCTAGTTTACCTCAGTGTTTCCCACAGAGTAAGATTCTATGGTGGCTGACCACAGTTGTTTATTAGCTTGACTAAAGAAGCTAAGTGAGCTAGTGGAATGTAGCAGACTCACGTGTCGCTGGCCTGGATCTCATGTAAGAGAGCAAGTAGGTGAACTGTAGTTTTTAGTGCTTCCTCATTGGTTTAATATGTTTTTAACACTGGAGGTTGCTGCTTGGTCTCATGCCACATTCTTTCATGATAATTAAACACAAAGGTTTATTTTCTGCATATGTTCTCTGTTTTCAGCTCTTAATTCTATCTCCGTCTCTCCACAGCTCTTACGTCGGCCGCTGGGGAAACCCTCTGTTCTCCGTCCATGATAACTTGAGTCCTGTGGTCACTGTGGAGCAGAACTTTGACAGGTCAGCAGCTTCATTATTAAAAGACATGTCTAATAATAGAGATGAAATGATATCATGCTGTCATATTTACAGAGAAAGCGTGAAAATTATGAAGACTGCTGTTGATTGTTCCTTGTGTTTGAAGATAAATTGTAAAACTTTCTTCAGGGCTCATTTGCTTTTTACTGAATTTTATCGAGCTTCATACAGTAGTAGTACACATTTCCATTTCTTGATTTAATTTGTGAAGATTAGAAAAAAACTAAAGTTTGATCAGTCAGTGAGGCGTGCTCAGGGTGTCTGAAAGTCTTAGTTGAACCATTAATGTCAGAGTTAGGGGTTCATTATTGACATTTTTCAGTGCAATGGACCTTTTTATACTTTGATTGACAGCTTACTGATCCCGCCCGACCACCCCAGCCGGAAACGAGGAGATAACTACTACCTGAACAGGTGAGCAATGCTGCAACAACACACAATACATGTGTAGAGATGTCCAGAGTCGTGAAGCTTGTCCGGGTGTTCCTGATGTTTGTTTTGATTAACAGAAAAACGATGCTTCGCGCTCACACATCTGCCCACCAGAGGGAGCTGGTGAGGTCCGGCCTGGATGCTTTCTTATTGGCCGGAGACGTTTACAGACGGGATGAGATCGACACCAGTCACTATCCTGTCTTCCACCAAATGGAGGGAGTCCGACTCTTCTCCAACCATGAGGTAAAATGACGAGATTTCTTTAACTTTCCTGTCTGTGCTGTTATAAGTGATAATCAGACAGCATCACCACATACTCTATTCTGATTGGTCACTTACTGCAATCTACATTCTGTTATTACTGGATAACAGACCACTTCTGCAAAGGTCTGACCCTTGCTTTGTCGTGTTTTTTAACAATGTGGTTTTAAATCAAGCTTTTGGGTACAGCCCAACAGCTCGATCAGATGCTCATGACCAGCTAGATGAATTTCTGGCATGTCTAAAATGTTGGTCAAATGACTGCACACACCTGCACAGTGAGAGCAGAGCAACTAGCTGTTTCCCCAAATCCAGGTTTTTTTTTGCTGACCTCCAGCTGTCCAGTTGACCGGGAATATTTGTTTTGTAGCTGCTAGTTAACTAGTGTGTGTGTGTGTGTGTGTGTGTGTGTGTGTGTGTGTGTGTGTGTGTGAGTGTGTGTGTGTGTGAGAGAGAGCTAGAGCTAGAGCTCTTTCGATGATGTTAGTATTTCAGCCAGGCATATAAGACAACTGAATTACTCATTGATCTGCCTTCAACTTCTGTCTGTGGGCTTTTCTAAAGAAAACTTTATTGACAATAGTCAATGCACCCTCCAGATTTAAGTTATGAAGTGTGAGCTCATAAATCAGGTTTGATTGTGCGTCTTAATGATTCACTCGTACACGGTGTGACATGATGTTCCACCACCACGTTTATGCAATCACACAGTTTATGCCCGGCTTCAGAGTGACTAACATCAAGAAGTCAGAACTAAAAATCCGTATTTCTTTGATATTTCTCTGAGATTTCTCTGGCGTATTGTGACAGATGTTTCCCATTTGTCCTCCAGCTGTTTTCGAAGGTACAGAACGGCGAGGATCTGTCTCTGTTTGAGCGAGGAGGTCGGCGGACGCCAAACAAACAAGAGGCCCACACCCTGGAGGCCGTCAAGCTGGTGGAATTCGACCTGAAACACACTCTGACCAAACTCATCACACACCTGTTTGGAGAAGGTGAGAACGCCGAAATATCAAGGAGAAGGGTTGAATAGTTTTTATTTCACTGTTAGCTAAAACTCACTCCTGCACACCATCCTCTTCCTCCTCTCCCCCGCCTCAGATCTGGAGATCCGGTGGGTCGACTGTTACTTCCCCTTCACTCATCCCTCCTTTGAGATGGAGGTGCGTTTCCAGGGAGACTGGATGGAGGTGCTGGGCTGCGGGGTGATGGAGCAGGAGCTGCTGAACTCTGGTCAGAACACACACACGCACGCACGCACGCACGCACGCACACACACACACACACACACACACACACACACACACACACACACACACACACACACACACACACACACACTCACAAACACTGGGAATTGTGCCTTTGTGTGGGGCCTCCTGAGATTAAATACATGCTGGGAGTTGTAGCCTCTATATGAGTGGTGGGAGGAGGAAGAAGTTGTTTGTTTTGAGGGGTCTGGTGGAGCTTTGATCCTCACTACATCATTTTACAGCTACATTTTAACTGCTGGAGAATCTCCTGCTGTGTGAGCAAAGTGTCTAGATTTTGAGGATGATACACAAACTAACCGGAGAGAGGAACATACACATAATACACAAATAACTGAAATGCCATCTGAAGGATTTTTTTCAGTCTTTTTGGGCCATTTTTGCCTTTGAATCCAAAGCAAATCATGGTTAATTACACCTTAAATCCGGCTTAAAATGGATCAGTATGACAAATATCCTGACTCTATATATCCTGGTTTATTTCTTAACTGTCAAGTGGTACAGCTTTAAGAACACTTTAACTTCCAGTACTGGTTCCGATAGAGCTGCAAGCATTACTTCAATAATCAATTTAAACATCAACATTTTTTGGGCCTTTAATGTGAATACTTGCTGAATTTATTTATCAATGATGTGAAATAAAATATTTTGGGGTTTTTGGACTTTTTGTTAAAGCAAAGAAGCAGTTTGAAGACATCTCTTACAACTCTGGGACGTTGTGATGAGTAATTTCATTAAGCAGTGAAAAGCATCCGCTAAATGGAACAGTAGACTGTAGAAAACTCTTACGTCACTAGTGAAGCTGTTTCAGGAGGCAGATTACTACGATGAATACGTTGCTTAGTTAGTTGCTGAAGGAAACACGCTGTGACATGAAAAGTCAACTTTACACATCTGCATTACACTCAGCAAAAGTCTGAATAGCTTCTCTCTCTCTCTCTCTCTCTCTCTCTCTCTCTCTCTCTCCCTCTCTCACACACACACACACACACAAACACACTTTCTCTGGCCTGTGTGTGTAAACATGCAGGTCAGGGATTGATTTGTCGATCGGTCCTGCAGGGTGTCAGACACTGAACAGAACACAACGTCAGAACAAAGAGCGAGCAGGTTTACAATATTAAACTCAAACACACACAAGCAAACATACCCACCCTCTTTCTCTCTCTCTCTCTCTCTCTCTCTCTCTCTCTCTCTCTCTCCCTCGCCCTTCTCTCTCCGGTCAGTCTGCTAAGTGGCTAGCTTGCAGCTCTGCCCTTGAACAAAGCTGTAGCGCCGCGCTCGACTTCACCGCTGCTTGTTCCAATCAATAATACATGCTTTAAGACGCAAAGAGCAGCCGGATCACTCCAGCACCACCTGTGTGTGTGTGTGTGTGTGTGTGTGTGTGTGTGTGTGTGTGTGTGTGTGTGTGTGTGTGTGTGTGTGTGTGTGTGTGTGTGTGTGTGTGTGTGTGTGTGTGTGTGTGTGTGTGTGTGTGTGTGTGTGTGTGTGTGTGTGTGTGTGTGTGTGTGTGTGTGTGTGTGTGTGTGTGTGTGTGTGTGTGTGTGTGTGTGTGTGTGTGTGTGTGTGTGTGTGTGTGTGTGTGTGTGTGTGTGTGTGTGTGTGTGTGTGTGTGTGTGTGTGTGTGTGTGTGTGTGTGTGTGTGTGTGTGTGTGTGTGTGTGTGTGTGTGTGTGTGTGTGTGTGTGTGTGTGTGTGTGTGTGTGTGTGTGTGTGTGTGTGTGTGTGTGTGTGTGTGTGTGTGTGTGTGTGTGTGTGTGTGTGTGTGTGTGTGTGTGTGCGTGCGTGCGTGCGTGCGTGCGTGCGTGCGTGCGTGCGTGCGTGCGTGCGTGCGTGCGTGCGTGCGTGCGTGCGTGCGTGCGTGCGTGCGTGCGTGCGTGCGTGCGTGCGTGCGTGCGTGCGTGCGTGCGTGCGTGCGTGCGTGCGTGCGTGCGTGCGTGCGTGCGTGCGTGCGTGCGTGCGTGCGTGCGTGCGTGCGTGCGTGCGTGCGTGCGTGCGTGCGTGCGTGCGTGCGTGCGTGCGTGCGTGCGTGGACGCCTGGTTAAGAAAATGTCTCTTTATATTGACAGACTTCACACTGAATTGTGTTTGTGGCAGGCGACCTGAAAAGTGAAGTGAGCTGAACTAACAGCCACTCAACATTACATTAAGTTTCTCTTCAAGTTTCAATCATTTGAACCAAAATTAAAAACAATTCAAGCTAATAATCTCAACTATCCACCACGCTTTGGTTCTTTATGTTTTTTTATGTTTACCAGAGGTTAGAGTTTCTCACTCTCTCGGATCGTGAAAACTGTGTTTTCTGATACACTCTGAGGCTGTCACTGGATCAGTCTCTCAACAAACAGTCAAATCACTTCTCTCATTCATTCCCATGTTTGAGTCGTGAGAATTAAACTGAAAATCTTTCAACGAATGTCACCTGACAAAAACGACACCCATCACTGTGGAGCTACAGTTTACATTGGCTATTGTTAGCATGTGATAGCTAATGCTAATCAAACTACCTAGGTTGTATCCAAAATCATACACTCATTCCCTATTCCCTACTCACTATATAGGGAGTTACATATAGTGGAGAAGTCATTTATTCGTGCTTCTGGACTCTGGTCTTGTCTTCATCATGAGGATAAACTAGCGTTACTCTGTGGAAACTCTTTTACTCTTTATAAAAACAGCTTTTAGATTATAGTAAAAAATGTCTCAAAATATGAACATTTTTGTGTTTTGTGTTCATGCTGGTAGCTCCTCTTGTCCATCTGAAACATAGACTGTAAATATTAATGGACGAAGCCTGAGTGACGTCAGCCATCTGTTCCTGCAGGGGGCTCCAGAGGACGAACCGATACATCTCCCCACCTGTCAATCATGTCAGCTACGTACCTAACTAAGGATAACAAGTATCGTTTCAAAATCAAAATGGAGCGATTTTTTAAAAATCCCCCCCCCCCCCCCCCACAGTGTGTGCCAGTGATGACAATAACTAATCAGACCTATTTCATTTTTTTGTACCAGGCTGTAAACATGTTAATTTATGCTTTAAAAACGGCTTTTTTGCCAGTCATGTGTATGTGACTTCCGGTGTTCCTGGAGCCAGCCTCCAGCGGACACTCAAGGAACTGCAGGATTTTGCACTTCCACATTGGCTTAATTTTTCAAGACCGGAGGTTGCCACTTGGTCTAAAAGCAGTCAACGCCAATCTCCGCTCGTAAAAAGCTTTGAACCGCAATGCATGATGGTATATATTGCTTGGATAGTGATTATCGGTTGTACACTACTTTTCACAATGCATTGTGGGATGTAATGAGTGGACAATATAGGATTTGATAAAGCTCACTCAGAATTCCTACCCCAAATGGCAAAAAATGGCATATTCACTATGTATACACTATGTCGTGAGTGATTTCAGACACAGCCCTATTTTCCATGGTGCCTGTGTCACAACTACGCTAGCTTTAGCTTGTAGCACTGTTGTTCCAGTAACACAACATTTACACCAGAGCTACAGCTCAGCACTGACATCATCTCAGTCCAGTCTTTGAGCAGCAGACTGAAAGGTTTGAGACAGACGGCGGATTTCTCTCAAACTCCGATTAAAATACAACACACAGAAGTATAAGCTAGCTGCTGCTGATTTTAACAGCCTGTATGTATTTAAATGTGATGGTTTTCCTGTTTGGTTTGGGTTGTGTTGCGTTGTTTTCCAAATGTTAAACAAAAATGTAACTTTTTATGAGAAAAGTTTGATTTGTTTAAATAAACCCTGTTAGTATATAATTCTATAACCTTTTCATTCTCGGCTTTCTTTTTCTAATTCTGTCAGTTTTTTTGCAGTGGCAGTAATGTTGTCAAAACTTTTGGAAATTTTAATATTCATTTGTTACCACGTGTTTCAAAACGTTACAATCGCATATTTTAATGATCGATAGAATCCAAAAAGTACCAGAGCTTTAACAAAACTACAGATCTCCGGTCATATTTCTAAACAAAGCTGCCATCAGTAGAAAGAGCACTGTCTAGATTTCACGAAAAAATCTGCAATTTTTTGCTACAAAATGTTGCCAACGAATTTGTACAATTTAGAAAGTGTGCAGGAGTTTTCCTGCAATTTTTGGTGATTAAAAACAAGAAATACCATAATTTTGGTGCCCAAGACTTCTTTTTTTGTTTCCATGGCAGCTTTTACTGATCAAAATGAACATAATTCCCCGCTGTTTTGATGGATAAATAATTTGATTGATTTTTGAAGCACACATTGTGATCTGTTTCCTTCCTCTCGGGTTTGATGATAGAGTTTGTAAAGGTAAATGTGTCTGAGGGTTTCCATAATGTTGGAGGTAACAAGACATTTAAAGACATCACAGCTGACTCTGACATGATCTAAACAATGAGAACGATACGCAGATATACCCCTTGAGATCACAAGTAGTTGGTCATGCTCCAAGTTTTGTGCTTTTGATTGGATCTGTGAAGTTCGGCCTGCAGCTGTAGTTTCCTCCCCTGCCAGAGGGGGGAGCTGCAGGTCAGATCATGAGGAGGGGCAGGAGAGAAAGAGAGTCAAGCTTTCAGCCTTTTTTCCTGCAAAACACTCTGACACCTCCTACATTATTGAACACTGTGCATCACAAATCTCTCTCACTGTTAACCTGTCTTTCATTTGTGTGTGTGTGTGTGTATGTGTGCATTCTAAATCCATTTCCTGCAGCGCATCACGACTGAAATAGACGGTTTCAGGACGCACGCAGAGAGAGGGAAGAGCCTTTGGCCATTTTACACTTTGTGTGTATGTGTGTTTGTATGTGTGTGTGTGTATGACACAGTAGGAGCAGGAGCAGCAGGAGGTTAAATTGATGCTGAGGTCCTAACACAGTCAGAGGAAGTAGTATCTCCATCACACACAGTCACACACACAGAAAACAAACACAGACACACACATGCAGGGTTTGTGTGTTTTAGTTCATCCAGTCTCAGGATAATTGTAGCCCTAACATTTGATGATTTGGCATTCGTATAATTAAACCAAGAACTTCTAATCACAGTTTTTTCCCCTCTCTCGTTCTCTTTTGATCGTTAAAACGTTTGTTTAAAACTTTGTGGATTTAATACCGCACCACCACTAAAGTACTGCTTTTCTTTAATCAGACATAATCTTTTCAAACAGAAAGGTTGTGTTTTTTTAATCCTCACAAACATTTCCACAATAGTATAGTAGCTGCATAGTGAACCCAAACATCAGAGTCCAGACTCTTGAACGAGTCAAGAGTTCAGGAGTGAAAGTGGCTGAAAACAAAGTGTGTCAGTGTCGTGATGCAAAAGACTCAACCCAATGTCGCTAAGTCTCCAATTATCAGAATGATACTCTGACAGATTTAAACAGGATCATGTAACCAAAATGATCTTTTTGGGAGGGTAAACTGAACGTATCATGACCTTCTTTTTGAGTGTCTTCTCTACGATTCTCTGGCAATGAGTGCAAACAACTACACACACACACACACACACACATAAATTCACACACACATAAATTCACACACACATTCATTTCTCTCTCGTAAACTAGAAACATCCCCATTTGTAGCTGAACACATGATGTCGCTCTGCACTTCATTCACAATATATTGTTGTGTGTGTGTGTGTGTGTGTGTGTGTGTGTGTGTGTGTGTGTGTGTGTGTGTGTGTGTGTGTGTGTGTGTGTGTGTGTGTGTGTGTGTGTGTGTGTGTGTGTGTGTGTGTGTGTGTGTGTGTGTGTGTGTGTGTGTGTGTGTGTGTGTGTGTGTGTGTGTGTGTGTGTGTGTGTGTGTGTGTGTGTGTAGACAGATAGTTGAAGAGAGAGATAGGGAACGTTTGTTGTGTCTCTCTCTGCCCTCGGCGCTGCAGCACTCCTCTTGACATTCATACTGTAGACGCACACACACACACACACACACACACTCCCTCCCACTCCTTCCCCTCCTTGCTCCTTCTTCTTCGTTGGTTAATGCGCTCACTCTCTTGACTGCCGGAGTCAAGTTTGTCAGCTGCACACACTCATACACACACACACACGCCTGCTTCATTCTCATTCTCACTCCCTCAACTCTCTTCACACTCTCCTCCTCCCCTTCCCATCCACTGCGGCAGTGTGGCTCCGTTGCCTTGGAAACCACTCATTCAAACACCACCACCCCCCCACTCCCAACCTACACCCCCCACACACACCCCTACATACACACACACATTAATGCACTTTTTTCTGGAGCACAGAGAGTGAGAGACAATGAGGAAGAGTTGTGTATTATTATTCGGGGCGAGAGAGCACACGAGTTATTGAGATACAAAGAGAGGGGGAGAGAGAGGGTGACAGGGTGCAGTAAAGTTGAAAGGGGGAAGAGATGAGGAAGGAAAGGAGGAAAGGAAAGAGGCATTACAGGAAGCTGAGGGGAGATTAAACGAGTGGTAGGACCTCGTTTCCTTAAGGAAACCGCAACAGGGGACAGCAGTGTGTGTGTGTGTGTGTGTGTGTGTGTTTGTGTGTTACTTAATGGTTAGAAAGTGTGACTGCCATATTTGTTGCCTGAGGCCAAATGTGATGAGGGAAAGAGAGTTAATGAGATTGGTAAGGAGGGGATAAGGAGAGGAAGGATGGAGGGAAAGAGGGAGGAGGTAAGGTAATAAGAGAGGAGGGGAGGAAACGGATTGATGGATGGAAGGGTAGAGGGAGAATAAATTATTGAGGAATTGAAGGAGGGAAATGAGGAAATAAGGAAGACGAGACGACGTGAGCTAAGGAGGAAAAAGAAGAGAAAAAATGGGAGGAGATGGGAAGGAATAAAGGAAACAAAAGTGGAGGGAGCGAAACAAAGGGGATGATGTGGAGTGTGAGCGAGAAAATGAAAAGGAGGGACGAGGAAGGGGGAAGTAAAACAAAAAGGAAAGGATAGAATAAGTGAGAAAAGAAGGCAATGAAAGATGAAGGACACAAAATGATTGTAGGAAGAAGAAAAATATACCTAAAGGAAGAGCAGAAGGAGGGAATTGGGGGACATAGGGATTCTGACAAGAAAGGGAAAAGGAAGAAGAGGCCAAGGAATCGAGTTACGAGGAAGAAAAGAAGAAGTGAACAAGGGAGGAAGTGGAGAGAAAAAAGGAAGGGGCAAAGAAAGATGACTTACTGTATATAAAGTGAGTAAGGGGACAAGTCTAGGGAAGGAAGAAGGACTCAAAAGAAGAGTGGAAGATACAAAGGAAAGAAAGAGGTGAGGGAAAGAAAAAGAGACAACAGAGGAAATGAGTGAATAAAAGATAGAAATGAAAGAAATAGATGGAGGGAGTTTAGGCAAGAAAGAAAGGAGTATAGATAAATATAGTGTTGAGGAAGAGAAGGAGGGTAGATAAAGAGTAAAGAGTAAAAAGAGGGAAGGGAAAGGAAGAAGGGAGTATGAGGAGAAGGCAGAGAGACGAGGAGGTAAGGGGATGAGAAAGGAGAAAAAGAAAGGAAGAGATGGAGGGGGAACAGGGTAAAGAAGAAGGGAGCAGGAGAGGAGGAATACAAAAATGATGGAGGAAACAAGTTAGGAGGTAAAAGTGGAGAGGAAAAAAGGAAACAAAAGCAATAAGGAGTGAGAAGTGGGGGAGGAAAAGGGGAGAGATGTAGTGAGTGATTGATAGATGTGAAGGACAAAACGAGGTTTTAATAGAGATGTAGGGATGAAGAAAGGGGTGAGATATATGTCTTCATTAATGCGCTGATGCTGGAGGGGGCGAGCGAGGAAGGGTTGGACAGGAGAGAGATAGTTTGTGTGTGTGTTTGAGATTAAGCTGTGTGTGTTTATTTTTCATAATTGTGTGTAAACACATCAATGAACAAGTGGTAAAAAAGCAGGATTTTACAAACTGCAGTTCCTCTATTGTCCACTATAGGTCCTCTCCTGCAGTGAGTCAGTCCCCATAGAGCCCCATGTTAACAAGTATAACATGATTACAGCCTAGGATACAAACAGTTTTGGTGTCTATAGCTAATTTCTCTCTTTATAATAACTGTACTGAATTTGGTTACGTCTCACCTGTTAACATTGTAGTGAGGCTTAAAGTGATATAGAATTAG
>CM036551.1:10237267-10389767 GCA_020745685.1 Tautogolabrus adspersus | reverse complement strand
GAGGAGGGGGAGTGTAATACAGAGAGAGAGAGAGAGCTTTAACCCACCTGTTTCAGGTTAAAAATGTAAAGACAGCTTTACCTGTAGGTTATTGTGTGTCTGAATGGAAATATTAATGATGAATCTTGATTGATTGCATCATAAAGACTACATCTATTTCATAAGACGGGGGCATTGGAGAGGAATGAATTCATCAGAATTTGCAGTCAAACTCCTGCACAGTGTCTAAATTGCACAAAGATGTTCGCAATGGTTCAGTATTGAAATGTTGCCAACGTTTTTGTGCAATTTCGACAGTTTGCAGGAGTTTTACTGCAAATTCTGATCAACTGAAAACAAGAAAAGCTCCAATTTTGGGTGTTTAGGAAAACAAGCGTCCGTCGTCTTATCTCCGCTATTTAAATCTCTGCTAAAGCTGATACATTGAGACACGCCCACTCTATGCAACACACAAACCGATAAGCCATTTTAGCTAGGTTATTTATCCACGAGTGACGACTCGAGAAGCAGCAATGACACTGTTGCGACAGAAATGCCATTTGAAGTCGAGGACTTCTCTCCTCCAGAGTCTGCTGTAGACCACGACCATGGCGCTCCAGAAGCCACATGAGTTTGAACCGTTAGCACAGGCAGCAAGTGCTGAGACAGCCGTGTCCGAGGACAGGGAGGGGCAGGAGAAGGTGGGCGACATCTCTGATTGGTAGATGTTTCCCCCTGGAGGATTTGAATGTTATGCCTCTAACATTGCTAAACAAATAGCCCTGTTTTTGCACTTTACAATCGCCATATTTCAAGGCAAGCCACGTATATTTCAGTTATTTCAACCCGAGAAATTCTCTTGATCCACTTCACTCCCCGCAGTTTGCTGAGTGGCTGACATTGTTTTCGTAGAGTATTATGACTAATGCTGGCACCACATACCTGCCTCCAGATCAGCCAATAGAAAAATGAACTTGCAGTAGCGGGTTTTAACCTGTAGAGGGCAGTCACTTTGCATACTTCTAACACAATGTGTACAATTTAAGTATTTTTACTTAAATGAGATTTGGACTCAACAACACGTTTTAATACACATGTGCAGAGGTTTGTAGTTACTCTTTCAGAAGACGTCAGGCGGCAGAGAGCTCATAAACCACACTCCTACAGTCCTGTTCTGTTCGAGTGTGTTCGCCTCACATTCATGTTTGATCCATGTGTCGATTATATAGGCACAAAAACAACAACAACAACAACAAGCGTATTTTTCGGCTGAGCAGTCCTCGTTCTGACTGATAAATATTAAATCAGTGTAAGTGAGCCCTGCAGAGAGCCAGTCCCGCTGCTGCTGCTAAAAATACTCTGTGCAGATAAAAATAGATTACATTTCTTTTTGAAGCTCCTCATTTCATTCAGAGGAAGACATGCCTGCTGCTGTTTTTGAATTTACAGATCCGGGTCTGCTTTGGTGTCAGGTCGGCTTTAATCAATGATGAAGCTCAATGAAGTGTCTGTCGCCGTTAAAATAGAAACCGTTTTTTCTAAATATAGTCCAAACCTTCATCTTTTACTCATCTATAAATATGTTTGACAAGAAAAAAACAGTTGGTTTAAAAATCAATCACGTTTTTTTTTCCACTATTGACTTTTAAATAGAACCAGAACTAAATATAGATCGTGTTTGAATCATTAGCAGAATTTAATTCAAGTAATTGTTTGAAAGTGATCTTGATATCTGTAAATCGAAGCGCAAAAGGTTCCTACTGAACGGTGGATGTCTTATTTTTACATTCAAACTGACAATGTGTCATTTTACTGTAAACTACAGGGCTGTCAGCATTAACTTGTTAATCAATGTTAATTAAGGTCTAAAATTAATGCTTTCATTTTTTCTAATCGTGATTAATTGCATGCTTTTTTTGTCCCATAAATATAGAAAAGTAATGAAGAAGAAATGAAATTTCCATTCATATATATTTACTGTATGTACGAGGAGAAGTATGGGAAGTGAAGTATGTTAGAGAAGAAACATGCAAGGAAGTAGAAAAGTACACTTTCCACCTTCTATACCACATCCAAGATCAATAACCAGTGACACTGAATTCATTAAAAAGTAGAGATGAAAATAAAACTCTTCTCCTTTAACAATAACTTCTAAAATATCTTAAATTCCTGGTTGGGAAGTTTCGTGTAGTTTTCTTGCTGTTAGGTGGCGCTCTGTGCTCCTGCTGAGCCATCCTTCATCCTGCAGCTTCACAGCTCCATCTGAACACAAGACACTAGAGCCTTCTGATGACATCATCAACACTGGACAAATCCCCGAACACGCTCCTCTGGCGAGGACTCTGCTCTGTCTCTCTGGATGTTTGTAAAGCTTCAGTCTGCAGACGAGCGGCTCAGGGATTTGTCCTGTGAAGACCTCAGCTCTGCTGCCTTCAGGGACACTCACTAGCTTTGGAAAGTCTGCTGCTGCCTGGGCTTGATCTCCACTCTCTAAAAAATGTCCACTGTAGAAAAATGTCAACTGCACCCCTATCATCTGCAATGCCTACATTTACATTTGTACTTTTTCTGATGTTATTTCCTCATACTGGTATTTTTTAATGCTTCATATCCCTAAAATCTAAAAATCTAAAACTTGAACTAAAAAGAAAAAAAGACAGTTTACAATAAACTCTTAATAACTGTTTAATTGTGTGTTATTAAAAAGTAATCTACCTTTTTTGTTTTGCTTAACAAACATGCTAACCATATTGATCTGATAAAAAAAATGCACAAAATATTTCCTATCACTCCAAAACAATACATCTCATGCTATTAAATCGCATCATAAGCCACCGTTGCGTTGGAACGACCCCACTGCGCCTTTGAATGTCTCATTTCACATTTTAAAAAAAAACACGCAAACAAGTCAAAACTAATATTCACATCGTGACATCAAGCGTTTCACTTTTGTAACATCCTCTTTTGCTGTTTTCATTCACATTTCGATATAAAGTGTTTTTTCCATGGTTAAGGAATTTGATTACCTTGGATCTACCGGAAGTTCCTATTTTTATTTCAAAATAAAAGCAGGATTGTATTCAAACAGGAAGTACCCTACCCTTAAGACAACACAAAAAAATCAAAATAAAAGTCTAGAAAAAACTGCAGAATAATTGGGATTTTAAACATACGATTAAAACGTGATTCACAATTAACTATTGAAATTTAGCGGTTATAAAATTTGTATTTTATTTTTTATAGGACAAGCCCCTTGAAATGTACCATCTCCTTTTCGAAGGGGGGGTCGAAATTGTTTGACAGCCCTGTTACAAATGCTTAACAGAGCTGTGTGACTGAAATAAGAGAGTATTTTCAGTCATTTTCTGACATCATCCTCTTCATAATAGCACACATGATGCTGTGTGGTTACGTGTGTGCTGGATAATGTGTGTCTGTGTGTGTGTGTGTTTATCACCATCTGTGCGCTCCACCATTTTGCCTTCATCAGACTGTGTTCCACCTGACTCAGCAATTTGGTGTGTGTGTGTGCGTGTTTGTGTGTGTGTGTGGTATGGTAAATGACACACAGGTGGTGTCTGCAGAGATTTCTGTCAGAAGAGAACATTGCATGTGACAACATACACACAGGCACACACATGATTGGTCTTTCTATTTATGTAAGGATCATAATGCACACACACGCACACACAGACACAATAACACATCCTAGTTCATCTAGTCTCATACTGAATGCATCTTTTCACAGTTATCCTAGTGGAGAGCTGGAAATTAGCATTGTGAGTACTTTAAGAAAGTAATGCTGCAGAGCTGGTATCAGAGTAGGCTAGTTAAAACACACAGTAACTTAAACTAAGGGAAATATTCTTCATCGTTTGTTTGTATGTTTCTACTTTATTCTGTGTGTGTTTTGCTGGAGCAGATCTTTGCTTGCAGAGCTTAACAGAGAAAAGCTTCACTAATGAAGACATTAACACACACACACACACAGTGGTTGGTGATGAGAAGTCAGTTTTGTTTAATGAGCCGTGGGTTACAGAGTGTTTGTGGTTTCGGAGGTCGGCGGTGTGAAGGTCTCCACGGCGTCTCTAATCGAGGGGTCTGCTTCAGCAGCGTTTGATGTCAACCTCGCGATGTGGTGGGCGGGTGGAGAGAGCAGGGAGAGAGCGATGTAATGAAGATAATGAGATGAGAGGAGGATGAAGAGATGAGAAGGACACTCGAGTGTGTGTGTGTGTGTGTGTGTGTGTGTGTGTGAGTGACTCATACGGGACAATATCAGCATCATTTATCAGCATTCAAACCTCGAACTTTGTTTGATTCAAAAACTTTAAACAGTACTACTGATACATTCTATTATTGATCTTACTGCGACTACTAGCTGTCGTAATAGTTCTGCTAATTACTTTTGCTAGCAGAATCAGAAATGATTGGTTTAGCCCAGGTAGAACAGCGATCAATGTCCCAAGTTATACAACAATACTCAGGACTTGGGCCTTGGGTTTGAGATGACTTGGACTCAAGCATTGACTACACTTGGAGTCGTAGGAATCTGACATGTTTATTGATGAAGACAACTTGATTTGAGTTTTGTTTTTAGGCTGATTAAGCCTCCATTTTTGAGTCGTACTACTGATTTTGAAGTCGGGACAAATTTCAGACCAATCACGCGTCGCTTTTATTTTTTCTTAACCGAGCAACACACCAAAATTCCTGTTTTAAAAAGTTTCACATGTGACTCCATTATCACATACTGTGACCTGTGAAACTCGTGCGGGGAGGATTGTTATCAAGACGCAGCAAAACCAAGAGAGAGCAGAATCGATCACCTACAAGTTCATTGGTATTGAATGCTGATCATATGAGCGGAAAATAAACCTGGGCTGCCTTTAATAAACCCAGGCGGCCTGCCTAGGTGGGAAACACTGCACACTACATGTTCCCTAAGGCATTTCTGTCTAGTATTCTCTACTCCTGCTGCTAATACAAAATCTGAGTGATATGGAGACTTCTGTTGCAACTTCAACAATTTCTTTGTGCTGCCACTACTACTACTACTGTACTTATCCAGCAACTATTACTACTAATGCACAAACTACCAGTACTTTTACTTCGGCTGCTAATTTTGCAACTGCATCTACTTCTTCTTCTATTGAATCTACCAGAAACCAGCAAATGCAGATTTGTGAAGCACAGGCGAGACGAGCAGACTGCAGTTATTTATCCAAACGTCTCCTGTCATTGTTTGACTTGATAATCTGTCATTCTGCTGTGTTAGATTCACATCATGTTGCTGCCATAGTAACGATGCTGGAGTGTGACATACTGGAGCGTTAAAGGACAAATCCTCCATAAAACACGACAAACACAGCTGTTAGTCACACATTCTGAGTTTGGACTCAGTAAACTCTGGTTTTTCAGGGGAAACGGAACGACGTGACATGAAACTAAAATATCAATTCTGAACTTTGTTTTTGGGCTTCAGAAAATTCTTCTTAATGAGGTGATCTGATAAACAATCCATACGAAAGTGGATGTAGCCCACAGGTCTGATAAGTGGGCTGTAGTTTCATGAATCTACATTCTTTCTGAAGGCCAGCAGGAGGCGACTCCACCGGTTGAAAAACAAATTGCATCATATAGAAAATGAGCCTACCTCTCAGTTCTCAGGATCATAATCAAAAGAGTTAACTGTAATGTTTTTCGTTAAGTACAGTCTGTTTAAAGCCTGTTTTATTTTCAGGCTAAAATGAACAGATTACAGATTCACCTTTCTTATCAAGCTCGCACTTTCTGAAAACACAACCTGTCATCATGCGGTGTTGGAATCACACTGTGAGAATACACATGAAGGCTACCTTTAAAATTGTCAAAATACAAATTACGTTTTTGGCTCATTAGTCGGTTTTGATTTGTACGTGCATTTGTTGACAATCAGAGGTTGGAGAAACCGGCAAAGAGACGTAGTGAGAAGCCCAAAGAACCATGAGGACTGACAAGGTTCAGTAATGTTACAGGATTTTGTGAAAATCTGACTCTGCTAGCATCTACAGCCCGTTGTTAGCAAACTGTTAGCATGAGAAGTATGTGTATTTGTATTCAACTGTTACCATGAGGTCTATAGGCCGTGGTTAAATGGCTACATTGGAGAGGCTCATTTATCACATCCTAGTTGAGATTGTTTTGTATGGTTCAAAACTTATAAAGCTAAATATGGTCACTTCTGGCTCCAAAAAACAAGATGGCTACCTCCAAAATTACAAAGTTTGTGTAGGCCATGGTGGCTTCATCCACTTCTGATACAAAAGTTGAGTGTTAACACGATGATGACTCAGACTGTCCTCTTTCTTAATATAGCGTCTTCTTCTTCTTCTGTTAATAGAGGGACACTCGGTCTGAATCATCAGTCAGTGTTCTGAAAACGGTTGACTTCGTTAAAGACCAATTTTCAGAGTGTAGTCTTTAATGAAAGATGACAGATTTGCTGGAGACGTGGCGAAGCCTTTAGTCATCAATCAGAAACAATGAAGTCAGATCTCTCTCTGATTGATGATTCAAACTTCAAAGCGTTGATCGGCAAAGAAATGTCCTCTGCTTTGCGATGATATGAAGTGACACTGAACCCACTGATGAGCTACTTTAGTGCTGCTGATAAAAACCCATAAACCTTAGCATACACTCCATCGCATTGACATTTTGAAAGGTTTTAAATGGGATTACTGATGTCTGGCGTGAAAACGGAGATTAGTTTTTGGTATGAGAAAGTGATTTCTATAACTCTAAAGCTGGCAGCCAGTTTATTAATGGCTGCTACATGAAATCCATGTGTCTGTTTGTCATAAGCTAATGCTAATGTATTTTTCCCCAACTGATGTTAATTTTAGCTAGGTGTCCATTTAGCAAAGAGGATAAAGTGATTGTTTCTTTAAGGTTTCTTGACTTCTAAAGTTTCTTGTCTTCTAAACGTTGACTCACTTTGTCTTTTACTAAATTCTTCTCCTTCTGCGTACAGCATCATGTCAAAGCGTCTATTCAGCCCCCTTCTCTTCTACTCTCTCTCTCTCTGAACTAGGCCGTGCTTCCACATTCATCTTTGTGTTTTCTCTCTCTGTCCACCTGAAGGCCACAGGTAAAGTCAAGGTTACTCTCTTAAAAGTAAAGTTTTTATAGTTTCATGGCTGCACATTAATCTGCGTGTTTGGGCGCAGTATAATCCATTAAATGTTCTACCTGTTTGCCTCTTGCCGTTTACCTTGCTGTAAGGACGGCTATTAAAACCCAGCTGCACCAGTTAAACCATTAAACGCCCAGATGGAGTCCGTTTATATGAGGCAAAATCTTTTTTTATGGAAACCTCGCTGCTTTATGAGATGACACAAAACTCAGGCTGTCATGAAAACTTATCAAAGAAGTGCCATATTTTACAAGTTTATCATACACATCTGGTGCATGTTTCTTTTTATTATCCCTGCTCTGACACTCTGAGTCATCGTCTTCAGTTCTGTGGAAATGTCATAGCTCTTATCACATGTGCACACCTGAGGATTTCTAGATCATTTCAGGTCAGGCTGCCCCTGAAATCTTCCTGACTTGCTTGTTCCCACATAGACAACACAGCCGGAGAACTTCACTGTCGGGGAAAAAAAAGGCAGGGGGAGGTCTTAGGAGGCAGGAAATGACTTCAAAAGAACGCTGCGGAAATGCTGGATGACCCGACAGAGCCTGATGCTTTAAAGACAGTTGTTGCCTTCATATCAGAGCAATGTGTCATGCACTGATATGTGGTAGAACATACTTGCGAGTAGAAAACAGTATGAGGCAGCTTCATCAAATGCACAACAATTGGACCGGTCGCATCATATTACCATCGTAACCCTCTTCTGAATATTTCGAGCAGCGTCCACAGATCTGCTAAATCCGACTTTACACGGAAAATTTCACCAGGAGATTGGCAGGAAGAAGTCCATTTAAAGCTGGGAATTTAAAACATCCAGCTGTTTGTGTTCACACATGCAGCCAGAAAATATCTTTGAATTTTCAGGAGATTTGTGCATGTGTGAAAACAGCACTTTTTTATGTTGTTGCTTTAATAACAAACTGCTTTCACAAATCCTTAAAGGATTCAGAATACTCCAAAGTTTACGCTGTAAAACCTCAAATCTCAGTGAGTGTATTAGGCTAACTTCTAGTCAAAAATATCTAATTTCACTTATCCAGGGGTGAAAGTAGTCTTTAATTATTGGCCGTACAGTACTTCTACTACAACCTTCAATGCTTCATATTGTAACATCTCTTCAGCTTTTTCAGTAGAAAAAATTAGAAACACTTGACGTTGAATGTCCCAGATCAATAGATGAGATGCACTCTTTCGCAGATGCTGTGTTTCGGAAGTATAGGAAGACGTGCATGCTCAGTTGCGTTCGGTGGAAAGGACTTACAGAGCAATCCCCCAGATCGTCACCTCACACACAGCTTGTCTGAGCTGCTGTCTGTGTTGTTGGAATAGAACAGAATATCATGAAACATTACAACTTATTCTGCTACACATTTTACAACAAAAACGTCCGCCTGTCAAAACCCCACAGCACTGGATATCAGTAAGCGTGCTGGAGGAAGCTCGTGCTCACGTTAACTAGCAGTAATGAAAGGCAGACAGGCTCCGTCGAGCACGGAACAAAACACAGAAGCAATTCCGAATGACTTTAAAGCAATAAATAAGGAGACAAATTGTAGTTTAAGATGACATGACGTAAGCAGATGTGTTTCCATGCTGAAAGTGCGACCCTGACAGGTTTTGAATGTGAGTTTTGGCAGGCAGCTGCTCTCCCCTCTGTCCAGTACCGAGTCCTTCAGTGGTAGGCAGTACCGGACGTACCGACCTAATTTCATCCCTGCTTATGAGCAACTATCATCAGACAAGTCCAGATAAACATTTTTGATTGAAATATAAAACAGAAGGCCTACGTGAGGCAGGAAAATTGTCTTGAAAGTAGATGTTCTATCTTAATTAGTTATTAAATCTCAATTCAAGACACTTGCTTGGATTCGAGTGCGGTGTATTTTCCTCGGTGTCAGCCGGAGGTGAAACTGCAGCTCCAACAGGTGAAAGTGTGTTCATGAACACTAACAACAAATCCTCCTCTGGATGAATCACTGCTTCACCTTTTCAACACATCTGTGTTTCTCTTTGTAAAAACTGAGAGCAGCTAGAAAAAAACCCAGCAAGTGCTGCTTCTCTCAGTGTTCAGACGGCAGAGGGAGAACATGTCGGGTGTCAGGCTGTGAGGAAGAACAGAAGGTCAGGGCTGCCCCTCCTCCTCTGTGTGACAGGAGAGGACAAGTGCTCCTACATGGAGGAGAAACCTGAGAGGAGCTTAATGATGTGTCTGCTCTCTGTGTGACTTCATGTTGGCAGACTGTTACACACCTGAGAGTCTGCAGACGTTTTTACCACAGGACGTCTTCAGTGTGTTCCACATAAATCTGTCTGTGTGTGATGCTGAAGAGGATGAATACCTGGTTTTAGGTGGATGTCACAATAAAGATGTTGATGCCACTCACGGCAAATGTTGCCCATAATCTCTGATCAAACCTCACCCTAAACTGTCACGTTACTTATAGGCTTTAAAGAAATGTCCTGTCTTGATTGTAGCTGTTGTTTCGTGGTCATTACTGCAGGATAAATCTGTCAAAGATTTTCTGACATACATCTTCCAAATGCAAAACTCCTGATAAATCTGTGAATCAATGATCAATTCTTAAAGTTTGAGATATTTTCGGAAGGTAAAATTTCAGTTTTTATATAATCTTTTATGATAACATTTGGAGCTTCTTTAACCTGAAAGCTTAATCGCCTTATATGCGGAAGTTAGTGATATGTACATTTATTAGTTGTTGAAAGTACAATTTTGACCTTAGAAAAAACTCAGATATCTGACTAATAGAATAAAAATCAGCAATTGTTTTCCTCGGACACATGTAGTGCTTTCACACTTGCACAAAACTCCTCAAGTTTTTGAGGTGAGCTGTATGTGTGAACGACAACAGCTGAATTTTTCACTCTAACTTTATCCGGAGTTTCTCCTGCCAGACCCCTTGTATTTTTTTTAATTAATTCCCCGCAATCGGTGCACGACCATTGACTGTATGCATGCGACCGCTCTGATTTCTGTGCATGCAATTAAACTGCTGCGTTATGTTTTCTGTTCTCTTTTCTTCTCTGCTCTTTTGTTGATATTGTATTGGTGAAGTAGCATTGTTATAAAGGCAAATATTGTTTTAATGGCGTTGTATAGCGAAAGCTGTTGCTTTGTCCTTCACTTCCGTATCATACTTTTTACGCTTCAGGAGTCCCCCCCCCCCGGTCTGACAGGGATAGTCTCCCGCTGTGAGGTGCATGATGTGTGAACAACCAGATCAGGAGGATTTCAGGAGCGGTCCTCCTTATGTATGAGTGAATATGTGAAGAACACGTCTCCAAGGATAGAGATACTCAGAAAGTATCAGGAGGAGCTCACACCTGGAGTTGATGGATTTAGGTACTTTTTGCCTCTTAAAATGAACCCCTCAGTCTGACATGTTAATGTCTTTCTAAGCACCTTAAATTCTGCTCTAACGAGTCAAACAGAGCTGCATTAAAGTTTTATCAGACGAGAATCACCTGAGAAACTTTCACACATCTCTCACGAATAGTCATTTCAAGGATGTCTCTGCTGCAGGCTCTTTGTGAATGAAGAAAACCTTTCCTCTCTATGACACCATGTGTCTCTAAAATTATACAGCGGGATGTTAAAACATTTTTTGCTGCCCGAGGGTCCGAAAGCTCAACATTCAGATGACCATTAACACATTTAATCCAAGACTAATGCCAAATCTGCAGCGAGAGGCTTTTCCTGGCCGTGTCGACGAGGTAAGAAAGGCCAGGGAGGAATTAATAAATGATGTGCAGGGAGGATTGGTATTTTTTAAACCCTGGTGTTTTTTATTTGGTCTTAATTAATGCATGTTAACAAGCTAAATAACAAGCTTAAGGTAATTAGAGCTTGTTAATTGTATGGCCTGCCTCTGACGGAGCTCAGGGCAGAAATGAAGACGGAGAACGGAGGCGAGAGCGCTTTAGAAAAAGCAGACAGAGCTACACATCAGAGGGTGTGTGGTGGATGATGAGAGGCAGATTGAGAAATATGAGGGAAATGTGAGGAAAGATTTAAATATTGCAGATGCAGGCGATGGACACCTTGAATCAGACTATAAGTAGCCAGCAGGCGGCTATAAGCAGAGTAAGTCATCATGCTAATTGGACTTGAAGAAGTCTGTGGAGCAGGTGTATCCTTCTGCCATGATTAACTAACGTCAGCTGCTCAACAGGAGACGCATCAACACGTAGAAGTGTTGACAGCAGGGCAGGACATCAGCTGTGTCCACCCTGCAGAGAGACGTGGCTTCTTATGGAACATTTTACTTAAATGTGACCCAGATCTGTTATTTGAAAACAGTGTAAGCAGCATATGTTTGGGGTTGGGGTTGTTTTGGGGCGGCTGAGGCTCAGTTGGTAGAGTCGGTCGTCTCTCAACCGGAAGGTTGGGGGGTTCAATCCCCAGCTCCTGTAGCTACATGTCCGATGCGTCCTCGGGCCAGAAACCCCAAGCTGCTTCGTCAGTGGCGAATAAATGTGTATGAATGAGATTACTTAATTCTGATGGTCATGTTACGTAACAGCCTCGGCCATCAGTATGTGAATAGGTGTGAATGGGTAGGTCTGACCTGCTGTGTAAAAGCGCTTTGAGTAGTTAGAAGACTACAAAACTGCTATACAAGCTCAAATCCATTTACCATTTACCATATGTCACACAAAAGAAGAGTTTTTGATTTGGATCACTTTCATTTGTTGATCTTTGGCAATAGGATCTCAGAATGAGCTGTCATATCATTATTAAGAACATTTTTTTACTAAAGACCTGGGGAGCATGGTGAATGTATTTATACTTCACCATGTGCTACACAGGATTCTTGAGCTTATGTCTCATGCCAGATAAGACTACCTGATGTGCCAAATGTAAAGCGACACCGACACGGCCAAACTCGACAAGGTTACTATTACGTTAATAAGATCAGAATTAACATAATATTAACACCAATAATCAATAGTGACATCAGATCAGTTCGCTGATGACCGGTGGACAGAACACAATGAAAGCACCCTCCTTACTCTGTTTGTCCAACATTTTCCTCTGTGCACTGCCACTGACGTAACTGTCTAGGTGTTTTGGTTTAACGAGTGACCGTGTTATTTGGTTACCTTCAGCCAAATACGTCTGTAGATGTCAAAGTTATATCTGCTGTTGAAAACGGAAAGAGTCCTGGCGAACGCCTCTTTTTTCCTTTTTTAGTTTTTTCATTATCGTGTCAAAATACACTGATCATATTTGTATTTAACGACAAACTAAACAAATACAGAAAGTTGACTGTTTACAGGGTCACCCATTGAACTTTTTTTTCTGTTGAGTTTTTTTAGGTTTCCATGTCGACTTCTTAGGGCGCACTCACACTAGGCAAAGTTGCTCCATGCAATGCACAGCCAATGCACCAAACAGATGCAGGGGCCAAGTTGCAGAGAAATAAGTCCACAAGTCAGACAGAGTGTCTGACACTCAGAGGGAGGAGTTGTAAACTTTGATGGCCACGGGCAGGAATGACCTCCTTTGGCGTTCAGTGGTGCATCGTGGGGGGATAAGTCTAGCACTGATTGTGCTCCTGTGCTTTGCCAGCATGTCATGGAGCTGGTGGTAGCTGTTGTCCAAGATGACCTGCAACCTAGACAGAGATTACGTTTGAGCCATTTAAGCCAGTATAAAAGCTGCTGTCTAAAGCAGTTTATTCCAAAATGTTTTGTTCCTTTCACCCGTCTAGACCTAAAATTATTAGAAATAAGAACTTCCAAGGTTTGATTCCTTTTTAAAAGCAAACTTTAACTATTCAGATAAAGTCTTTAGCTTCCATTGTGACTGCAGACCTTGATCCTAACGCTCTGCAGGAGCAACTCTTTCTGCTGTTTCTGCTCACCCGCCTGCAGCCGCACTCTGCTGTCAGCACAGAGTAACAGTGAAACAAAGCGAGAGAGATACTCAGTGCTGCTGCAGACAATCTGAGGACAGATTCAAGTGCTGATTTCTGTGTAACCCCCGGGAAATTCCCAAATACGACAGGAGGACTTTATTAGAGGCAGTCTGGTGGAGCAGAAAGGCAGTAGTGTTTGGCAGAGATTTATTTCATACCCTTCAAAAAAATCTGTCTTGCTGCAGAGCAAAGGAGCGTTAAGAAAAAACAACAAAAACAACTGTGAAAACCTTTTACAGGAAACCTCCTGCAGATCCAGTTACTCTCACAGGTGGAAACTTTGAAACTCTGAGCATCAGGGTCAAGGTCAGAGGTCATTATCTTTCACTCAGACCTCTGTAAAAACAAAACATTTTAAGGAGCTGCATTTGTGCACAGTCGATGTGTCATGTTGAATCACACTCCAGCTGAACAAAACCTTTATAAAAAAAAAAAAGCCGGAAACAAACTGTTGTCTGAAGTAATCGTGTGTGCTGCAGCATTAAAGTTTAACTGGATTTAAACTGTACTGGACCCAAAGCAGCAGATGATGATATTTGTGATGATTACATCAGTGAAATGTAGTTTTAGGACACACATGATGCATGACACGTAATGCACACAAACAACAGACTCCTTGAATCACTGATTATGTTCATGATGGGCACAGAAGGGGATTGGTTGGTCATTACCATCTGAGGGAAGGGATGGTACACAGGGAGCAGACTGCAGAGACACATCAATGTGAATAATCTGTGAATAACACTCTGATGAGACATGTAATGTGTTCATCAGACGTATGATTATTGATATTTGTAGTAATATTTTGCTTTTGGCTTTTGAGCAACTGTGCCCAACAAGGAACAAAAAAGAACATTTTAGTCATCGCAAATATTGTTCTATCAATACATTTGTTTGTATTTCTGTGCACTCAGTTTGATTCAAAGTCTGACGTACTTCAGTGTTAATGAGTAACTATAATAACTCCTGTTCTATCAAGTGTCAAAAGTTACTCTTATTTCAGTCTCATCTGGTGTTGTTAGCTTAGCCTAACATAATATCCTGTCCAAAACACAGGGAATCAGCCCTGGCCAGTCCAAAGGAAACAAAATGTGCCTTTTACCACCTTAAGGGCCTGTATCCACATGCAGCGCTTTTTTGCGTTGGCGGCACCCATTTTCGATACAAAACCAACCAATAAAAACCACCCTGAGCGTCAGCTGTTGAAAATAGTTCAACTTTTGGAACAGCGCTGCACTCGATGTCACTTCTTCCTCACAGACCAATAAAAATCGAGAAGGGTTCTTATCTCATCAGGGTATCATCACTTATCTGAATCGCCTTTAAAGGAAACAACGTCCAACCAAACTGCTGCTAATGAAAGGACAGGATTCCTTTATGTTCTTTTATCTTTTATTGGTGATATTTTCTTGAATAAAGGAGAATATTATTTATTGAATTGAATCGGACATAAGGATCATGCACAAGGAAAGCAGAAGTTAATGTTCGTTACCTGGAAACAATGAGCGCCTGTGAGCAGGGCTCTGTAGCGGAGGTTGTGAGTGCTGCCAGTGCAAAAAGTGTCGTCCGTGGACACAGGCCCTAAATCCACTAATCAGCAACTGATCTTGTCAAACTATACACCAGAAAGTGACCCAACTTACCAAATGTAGACTTTAACTTTTAACAACATTAAGGTAATGTGAAGATTCCTTTTGGATTTCTACAGTAAATGGGATCATAATTTATCAAATTAACATCATGCTGTATTGAAGAAGACTTGAATCTACAGATTGAGACCATAAACTCATTAGGAAAATGTTTGAGGGAATAAATCAACTGAGAAGTAGGATCACTTTATCAGACTTCCAAACAATCAGACTTCTCGTTGCTACTCGTAAACACCCCCCCTGCTGATCATGAGTGAGAATGCAGTTTTAAGGCTTTGCAGCATTGTCTTCACCTTTGGAATAAAAGAGTCTACGTCAAATTCTGATATACAGTCTGTAATAAACCCCACCTGCAGTATCTACAAGTGTCTTAAAATCAATCAGCTTTTTGTATGACTCACTTCCACTTTCCCTCCAGGATCATTGAAAACTACAATATTCAACTTTACTGCTCTCATGATACTTTACAGTGCTGTGTAACGTGTGTGAGCTAATGTAGAATGTGTAGGGCGTCTCATTTATCCACCTCATAGTCCCAATAAGCCTCAGGAGGGTGGAGCTTCTCTCTGCAGTGCTCTTAACTCTTTTGAGAAAGAATCCGCTCTGTTGGCCGGCAATTTGCAGAGATAAATTATTACTCTAAACACGTCCAAATCCGCAGAGCATAGTCTCTTCTTTTTTCTTTCCCATCAGCAGCAGCAGCAGCAGTAGCATTGAGTCATTAGAGACACACACACTCTGTCATACACACTCCTTGCACTCAGGCGTGTCAGTATAATTAACATGTAGACGTCTTTATTAAGGTAATAGGCAGCCGGGCTCTTTCCTCATTACAGAGCGCTCGGGTTGAATCACTGTTTGGAATCACTTCACCTCTCTGCCAGCGATTAATCACGTCTGACGCCATTAAACATCTCATTTGATTACTTTTTTTCTTACCTGTCATTTTTTTTGCGTGGAGGAAATGAGGAAAGGTCAGCTGGGTGTCAGTGTAACAGTGGAGAGAAACAAGAAGAGGTCGAGGAGTTTGATGGTAATGGGAGGAGATGACAGGTAGGGGTCAAACAGAGGCTGGGTAATTAAAACAAACAGGTATGAAGGGAAGATAACAGGTGATACAACAAGGACGGGTCAGCACTACATAAAACACAAGGAGGGTCAAACAGGTAGTTGTTTCACCTGCATACTGTGTGTGTTTACACATGTTAGCATGAGGTCTGCTGCTCTGCCAGAAAGGTTTAAATAGAAGGTAGAATTTTAGATGACCTGCAGAAAATCTTCAATGGAGACCACAACTACAACTCCCATGGTGGGTTATTCGGATATTTAAATCTGGGACCTGTTATTACATGTTTTTCGGTCTAAGGTACAAAAGGTTTTGAAATCATTTCAGTAGATTGCTTCAGCCTGCAGCAGTGAAACAGGCTGCAACAGCTGCAATGTACTCCTTTTGGGCGAAAGAAATAAAGGTTAAGGTCTGCAGTCTCAATGGAAGCTAAGAATACACCTGAAGCAGAACCAACAGACTTTCAAAACCCAAGTGAAGATTTTCTTTGTTCTAAAAAAATCAAACAGATAACAACCAAATCAGTTTTGGGATGTGTATCATCACTCAATCTTGATCTCAGAATCTTGTTTTTAGATGTTTATAAGCACTTGTCTGTCGCTTTCCGTCTCACAGACATTAGCTGGTGAAAACAGGAAGGGATGGGCGGGGGAAGTGTGGAGGGGGGAGGGGAAGGGTGAAGCTGAGTGATGGAGGAGGTGTGTCGTAAGAGAAAGGTTTGTTTTGGTCCAAAGATCTGCTCTCCTGGTTATGTCTGATTCATTCACTCTGCATGCAACTTCACTTCATATTTGGTCTAAATACACATTTATATGCCCACAGGGTCACTTGATGCATTTTAGATTTATCAAAAATATCAGCTCTTTGTGTTCAAAAATCCCAGTTTAACCAACAGATGGTCCTCACACGTGGAGAAACACTACATGGAGGGATAACATTATGATAAAAGAGTTCAAACGACGTGCAGCATTTGCTCATAGATACAAAAAACTGTTGAAAAATGTCTAAAAGCCGCCTGTGCTCCTTTAAAGAGCCGAGGGAGGATCACTGCAGAGTGTTTATCTTCAGTTTGAGGAGGAAAAACGGTTTCACCCCAACATATCCCAACTGTGATGGAGGCAGACAGATGGAGAGGCCGACAGACGTTTAGATCTGCAGGCAGGAGAGCCAGACACTCACACACACACACACACACACACACACACACGCACACACGCACTTTCACACACTCTGACAAGCAGTTAATGTAGGAAGCACACACACACAGTTGTGTTTGAGGAGGTGTGGTGGAGATGAGGGGATTTCCCTCCTTCTGCCTGAGATGTTGTCGTGTCTCATTATCCCGTTTATAGTCCAGAGAGGACACAGTTTATCCGCCGTATGGAGCCTATTTTTAATCAAGAACACTAAACATGCAGGGGACATTAAAGGGTTAAACAGTCATTTTTATCAGGACATGGGGAATACAGAGCAGTTGAGTTGTTGCACCAGGTACAGAAAAGAGTGAAAGGAGAGTGTCCCCTGCACGCCCCTGTCCCATGAAGCTTCGACACACACAGTTTATGGCTGTATAGTTTAATAACTAGATTAAAGGCTCTTTTGTCCTTGAATTTTGTGCCTATTCAATTAGCATGGTTGTAAAATGTTGATGATTTGTTGAGATAAACAACCAAACCCAGATTGCAGAGTGCAAGAACAGGTGTTCAGGTCACGAAGTGGGAACAAAACAGTAACTAATCTCCCTTATTGTAGTGTATCAGGTTGCTTTAAAGTTTCAATGATCAAATACCTGCCAGTCTTGAAACTAATAAACATCGTTTATCATTATCGATAGACAATCTCTCTGTATTCTGGTGTAGCCAGTGGTTAGTGTTAAACGACTTCTTAAACATGCAGCGTTTGCGTCTGCAACTTAAATACCATCCTTTCTTGGTCCATTGCACCCACAGGATTAGCACCTGCTCATCTGTTTCTTGTGAATCTCAGATAAGAGTCACTTGTGGGCTTCAACTCTGGATCACATCAGCTGAACGAACCCGAAAAAGAAACAGATTTTCGTGTGATTTACTCACATTAACGAGATGAGGTTTCCTGAAATATAGAAAGCTGTATACCAGATATCTGTTTACGTTGATAAATGAGTGGTCGTCAGATTGACATCGATGGTATTGTCATTACAGTGGATTGTGTTCCTCTAGCTACTGACTGTTTACTCACACCAAAGCCTGCTGATACGTGATTGGTCAATACATCTCATACTACAACATTTTACAAACAGATACTGACCAGAGACCTCTGTGAACAGATTCTAACTTTTTATGTAGAATCTGTAAATAAAGATGAGTTCCCTGTTATCATATTTGATGGAGAGAACTGCAGTCAGAATGACTTTTTGTCTCCAGAATGTACTTCAGTGATATTTCACCTCATAAACCCGTGTCATTTCTTTGTCTTTGCCTTTCCTGTCTGTGTGTGAACGCCTCTTCCTCTGCAGCTCTCTGCCTCTCTCATTAGTCTTTGTATAATGTGGGCCGGTGTACAGGGACTGTTGATTATCACCGTGTGGATGACAAAGTGTCTTAACCTCCACTAAACACAGGATCAGGCAGCTAAGCTGTGAGAGCAGCTCCAACACCTAACCTCGCCAAAGCCCGGCCATTTCCCCGTAATCCGCCTGTAATTACAGCCTGATCTCTGCGGCACAGCTGATCGTAGTTTAGACTAACACACCTGTGAGTGTGTGTTTGTGCGCGCGCGTGTGTGTGTGTGTTTGTGCGTGTGCTCATGTGTTTTGTACATACAATCCTTGGCGTGAGTTGGACGAAATTCACCAACAGGAGTAGGAGGTATTTTTTGGAGAGGAGTAGGAAGCTGCGTCACACACCTGAGTATGTTTCTTTGTGTTGAATTTGGAGTGTTAAAGAAATATAAAGAGCCACAGTATTTGTGGAATCATGACTCATGTGTGTGCGTGCGTGTGTGTGTGTGATTGTGCCCACTCAGGAGGGACGGACAGGATTTCAGTAAAAACAGAGAGAGTGTAGTTTCAGAGTCAAAGGAAATGACGATAACCGAACAGATGATTTTATCTTCTTTCATTCTGAGAATTGACGATCTGATCCTAAAGTAGAGAGCTGCTGACTAAACAGAGATCTACTAATAGTCACATTCATGCTCAAATACATCATCAACAGCTGTGATGTCACTGTTTGAGTGACAGCACCTTTTCCTGTGGACAGGACTGGTCAGTATTTGCACATGTTGTCCTGTGAGTCTTTGCCGTTGACGTTTTCTGTGCACACTCAGGTTATTTACATCATGTGACAAGAAAGTGGATTCATTCGGTAAGTCCGACTAAAACACATGTAAACATGTTAGTCTGACTGGAACAGTATGAAGTTTAATCTCTCCAAGTTGGACGAACACACTTTGTTTTTGTTGAAAAGAATCGATTTTGTTTAAGGCAAGACCAGTAGGCGAGTCTGTGTCTGTCGGGGACTATAGGAGCTCTATAACACTTCTTGTTAGGCGGCTGAAGGCTCGCTCCAGCTCCATCTCTTTGTCTGTTTCTAAGAATGATCCAAAGTTAGGTAGAGTCAGCATTTCCAATATGGCGTCCGCCATTCAT
Organism: Tautogolabrus adspersus; assembly: GCA_020745685.1. Classification (NCBI taxonomy): domain Eukaryota; kingdom Metazoa; phylum Chordata; class Actinopteri; order Labriformes; family Labridae; genus Tautogolabrus; species Tautogolabrus adspersus. The sequence continues at coordinate 10,370,329 of CM036551.1, read as the reverse complement.
TTGACTTACAAGGCTCTTCAGAAACCAATGGCTGACGTCTCTGAGACTACGTCCATGTTTTATACAGTCCATGATCGCATCTGTTAACATGGAGGAGACGGAGCTTCAGGACCTATACTTGCTTCCAGCCAGCAGGAGGAGCTTTGAAGGTCTTTTTTCTCCACTTTTAGAGAGCTGCCTTGTCGTACATATTTTCAGGATAGCCTGTGGTTCCGGACGCTTGCTCTTGCTGCTGGTAAAAAGAAAAGAGGTTACAAATAATACTCTATGTTATCTGAAGTTGATCAATAGAGATGATGAATATTACACCGATATTTTCCCCGTTTCACATCTTTAGACACTCTAAACAAATCAGGTTAGAGAAGTTGAAACAAGAAAGACCCTGGCGTCCATTGTGAATCTGATTTGTACTTGCAGTCTGTTTAATTGATCAGTTTTTCCCCCTCGTGTCGCTCAGTCTCTGTCTCCCACCTCCATCGAACTGATCTATAAACAGCGAGGTAAACCTGCGTGTTGCCTGGTTACTAATCACTCTGCATAATTTATGACTTCCTCGTTAATAATTCAGCAGCGAGGCTCAATAACAGGCGTCTGCTGCAGACTGTTTCAGCTCATATTGTTTTTATAATCTATATTCATTACTGGGGGCTCATTCAAAGCAGCGCTCGCACCGCGGGGAGAGTTCATGTTTAACATTTCACACACAAAGTCTGCGCTCGTATTCAGAGCGACGATGAGAGAAGGAGTCAGACAAAATGAAGCTTCTCCTTTGTCATGTTTCCAATCAGCGCTTTGTGACTTTGTCAGGAAAAGTTTTTGAAGAAGAAACACTTAAGATGGAAAGAGTGGCACACATTTTCCAAGCTCCTGATGCCTGGTCGTTGAGAATTGTCAAACACAAATGTCCCCTCGTAAGTAGTCCAGTGGTCATCATGATAGGCATGTCTGTGGGTGAATGAAAGGCTTTACGTATATCTATACATTTTAAGCAGAAGAAAACGTGATTTACAGAAAAAATGAAAAGATGTGCATATCAGTTAGAAGAGTATTATCTTGCCTTTAAACAGGAAACAAACATCACTCAAAAAAACAAGCAGGAAAAAAATGAATAGACTTCATTTCAGATTAATTGAAAGGGAATCCTGCGGCACGGTTTAAAATATGAACGCTATACAAGAAGCAAAAGAAAATCTGTTTCGCAAGAAGTCTCAGTATGGACTTCTGAAGTTAGCTAGAGTCAGGGTCCTTACACAGTGGCTTTCAGGGGAGTCGTATTTTCTTACATGTAAGTGTGCCACAGCATGGTCGGAACAATGCAGCAATTGAACAAGAAAGCCGAGCATTGTTTATCTAACTTTTTTTTATCAACAAGAATAAAACAGTTGCTTGCAGCTCGCAGCTCCCTCTCTCTCTCTCGCTACAGTCCATTCATATACTGCGCCCCACTCCACGATCAGGGGGTTCAGGTTTCTACATTCATTTAGTAATTTGAGGGCAACGCAGCCACGTATGGATTGCAACAGCAGGTATGGACACAGAATTGTGTTAATAAGGGGAGACAGATTTCTTAATTTACGTAAAATAAAATATAACCTAGAAGTGGACAATCCAGAGCTCCTCCTGAACATCTCAGAGGAGGCTTTCAAGGGAGCTAGTGTCCTTGAGGGGAGCCGAGCTCCCCTAAGCCCCCTCAGGGATTCAACCCAACATAAAATACCTTCAAATGAAGAAGAAGTTTAGAGCAATAATCATTCATATTACTCATGTAGTGCTTTAGAACTCATGGCCGATGTGCACTGATGTAAACGACAACAATAATCAGTAAGCGTTGGCAGAAGTGTTAATGACATTAATCAAAGAATATAGTGATTTAATAGTAGAGAAACTTCACAACTCCGCATCTGCTGATTTTAATTCTTTAAAAATACTGACTGAACTTCAGATTTGAAAAAGTTTTCCTCACTATAAACATTTAAAAGCACTTGTTGTGAAACAGCTGTATTTCTTAGCTCAAGAGAGATGTGTTTTTTGAAATGACAGCGATGTAAATCTCACATTTTCATGCGCCTAAATTTGGAGATTTGCTGCACTTTGAGTTTGTTTAAAGCCGTTTCCTGAAGTCGATTCAATAAAATCATGTCAAAAAGATGAATGATCATGTTTACAGAAACAAAGATTAGAACTACTGAAGAACAAAGATGTGTTATCGGCTGTGAAAACGTTTTGAGAAGGATAATAATGTGTGTCATACATTTCTAGATTTAAAGAATATCTGAACAAAAGATGACTCATCTATACATGAATGAAAAAATAAATATAATATCTTATTTTCAGCCTGTAAATCTGAAGTGACGTGAGCGATAGAAACATAAATATGGAAGAACCCCCTCCCAAAAAAATAATGAAATGACTAATTAACGATTTATTCACAGATGTATTTGTGTGAGTAAACCAAACTAATCTGAAGAAAACCAGAAAGAGTTTTTAAATGTTTTTTTAAAGAGCTAAATGAAAATATGACCTGTTCAGCAGCAGGTTTTCATTTTTGAGTTCAGATGTTGAATAAGCATTTCCTCTTTTTCTGCATGTTTGACCCCCATGGTGCATTGCAGTCATACCCCCCTCCCTGTGAGCCAGCAATGAGAGCCTCCATCTATAAATCACGGTGTTTGGAGGCGGGTGGAGGCTGCCGATAGTCCATTTAGGGGCTGCTTATGGTGACGGATGAGTGTGAGAGGTGGTGAGGGGAAGAGATGAGCCTCTGAGGGCTTCGCGTTAACATGTTCCCCGAAATGTACCAAACATTAGCCGTCTGAAACTGGGACTGATGGAGGGACCGGGTCTTCACTCAAACACCAGCATGAAAAGTAATCATTAAAACAGTCCTGACTTGAAGGGAATATTTCCTTTCCTTCCTGTCATTGCTGAAAGTAATACACTGAACTGTTTTTTCAGAATAAATGCTATAGCCATACATGCTAACAACATGATTTAAAGGAAATGTTAAGCCATAAAAGGAGGAAACAGAAGAAGAATTGGCTACAGGCTGCAGGTAGAATAATGTGTCAGCCAGGTGAAAAGGAGAATGTGAGACGAGCGATGGACTGCAGTGTTAAGCATAGAGCTGGAATGAAGGAGTGAAGGTGAAATTAAAGGAGACAAAAGGAGTTATGGTGGAAATGTGGAGGAGAAACGGATTAGGTAAGAAAGAGGAATGAGCTGAGCGGAGGAGAAAAGAGAGAGGGGGGAATGATGAAGAGGTGAGAGATGAAAAAGACTGGAAAAGGTAAGAAACGTAATAGAGGAATAGAGGGACAGAAAGTGTCATTGAAAGAGGACAGAGAGCAAGTGATTGAATACGAAAGACGGCAAAGAGAGATACAAACAATGAAAAATGGGAGCGAATCAGAGTTTGACGAATAGTAAATGAAAATATGTGAAGGAGCCAACGCTACCAAATGAATGTAAATCAATGAAACAAATGCATATTAAATAACCCCACAATCAACACAAGTTTCAGTTATAATCCATCACTTTTTCTCATTACTTCCAACTGTAACAGCTGTACTAAATATTATTCAAAAGTTTTCAGAGTCTGTTGAATTAATGTTTGTGATTTTGCCTCGACTTTTTTCGTCCTGGTGTGTAAAAATTTCAAGAATAATTCATATTTTTTGTGCAGTCATGCAACCTGTAACCCTGGTTCGGTCAAATGCTACCTTGTTGCTAACATTCATTGGTCCAGAACTATCTCGTATTTTTGGGTCCTAAATTTGGCACGAATTCGCTCAAATTTCAATTATTTTGACTCTAAGTCCCTTTTTATTGTGTTCTTTGGTTCTTAATCATCCAGCAAAAACAGTATCTGTCCAATTGTCAAGTCAAAGTCTAGCACTCAGTGTTGTTTTGAACCAAATTTAGTTCATTATGGTTTGATGTATTAGCCTGTTCGAGTCTAATACACTGTTGCGTTGTTGCAACAGATTGGTCAAATATTGGCTTGCGTTTGTGCCATAGACGGTAAATAATAATTGACGAAGCCTGAGTGACGTCAGCCATCTGTTACGGCGGGGGGGAATGTAATTGTAACGTTCTGTTAGGATCCCAGTTTGGTCAACTGTTCTCTTTTGAACCAACTGTGCCACGATTGTCATTAAATTATCTGATTAATACACCCACTTGTGTTTTAGCCCATTTTTGTTTAATATTCTCTGGTGTTTAATCCTAGTTAGATCCCATATTCTCTGGTGTTTTAACCCTGCTTGATCTGATATTCTGGTCTGGTCCAGCCCAGCCATATCTGGTCCAACATTCCCTCGTGTTTTATCCCAATTTGGTTGGATATTCTCTGGTGTTTTAGCCCAGTTTGTTCTGATGTTCTTTTGTTCTAGTCCTGGGTTCATGTAGTTTTCTCTGGTGTTATGACTTTAGTTTGGTGAGGTCCAATAATTACTGAGTTTAAGCCTAGAAATGGAGTGTGTCACAATACATTTGCCAATAGAGGGATTATGCGTTGTTACTTTTAATCAGCTTGTTCATGTTTCACTGTTAATCTATTCTTTTGTTCTGTGAAAACAAAGTCCCCGAAGGCATCATTCAGTCTGCATACAGATAACACATTACTCCCTCAGACCCTTCACCGCTGACGCAATGTGTCATGTGATCACTAAACAATGACGTCATCAGCATACGGTGATACCACTACACACATAGCAAACCACTAACAATGTTTCCAGCAAGCTTTCCTGATTGGCTGCGGGAGGGGGCCTGACATTGCAGAGCTGTGTGTGACTAAAAAGAGGGAGGGCAGGGGCTAGTCTCACCACACACACACACACACACACACTCCAACCCACTCAGCAATGTTTGCTCTCAAGCCATCTATCCTCGCTGTGCGTCCGTGCAATCTGTTTTGGCTGACGTCTGTGCCACGCTGCGGCTCAGTTCAATGCTCTTCTGTCCATACACACACACGCACACACACATACACACTCTTCAACATTAAGACTGTTGAGCATCAGTCAGGCATTTTACCCGCCTTTCTTCTTGGCTGGGTGTACGTCAGTGTCTACTGCGTCAAATGTGTGATTCGCCTCGTGTTGAAAGCTCTTCATCAGCCTCACATTTAGTTTTCCTGCCGGCAGCTCTGGATGAAATGAAGCAGCAGCTCACAGACTCTCACTGCTGATCCCTGTAGATGAGATGATCCTGACAAGCTGACAGGCTCAAGATCCTTAGATGTGTCAGAGCAAAAAGCACAAACTCCCCCCTCAGAACCTTTGAGTACTTGTTCACAGAGAGTTCAAAAATTGTACAGCCAAAGTACAAGGCTCTGGAGCCTCAAAGCTGAGTTATAGACAAGTCCTTCTATAGACCTGTTGTACTCTGACAAACCTTGAATAATACCACACACAAGACATGCAGGTTAAAGATTAGTGATAAATCCAAAATTTCCATTTATTTGCCATTTGTAAAGCCCAAAAATGCAGCTTTCTTTGTCCCCATACTCCAGTCTATAGACCAGTCCTACAACCCACGACTTCATCACTAGGGAGAAACCTAACACTCCCAAAGCATACCAGTCCTACCATTGAAAATGTTCACCAAATATCTCAAATTAATACAAATATATACGGAAAAAACATTTTGTTTTTTTTGTGATATAGATAATTTGCAAATGCACTGTTCACCAGTTTACATACTCAAAAGCCCAGTCCACAAACATGCCACGCAAACAAGTAACACCCAGTTTCACAAATCACCAGTTATTTTCAGTGTTTTTTGTCAATAAATCTCATATTAGATGCTAGTATAAAGAAATAAGACCAGTCCTACAATCCCATATTTGAATGATGTGGATGATTTTATATACCAAACCTCCAGTTTCTTGAAACCCAATTTAGAAAGTTCTATTCCCTATATCCCTCCTAAAGCCCCTATACATGTTCAATGGTTTTACATCAATAACATCCGGTTCATAGACATTCAGTAGGTTTTTTTCTGGCACAACGTCCAAGGTGCATGGAGAATGAAAAGGCTTGACAAGATCAAAAAGCTCCAGCAATGTCAATGACCCTGATGAAGGCCACATGACAAAACACATCAGTCTAATAAAGTTGTTCTACTTCAAGTGTTGCTGGAGCTTTTTTACCTCTTTTCTTTTAAACTCCCCAGCTGATAGACCAGTCCTACACTCCTAGACATCTGTAAACAGACAAGTCCTACACTATCATACCTTCAGTTGATAGACCAGTCCTACACTCCTAGACATCTGTAAACAGACTAGTCCTACACTATCATACCTTCAGTTGATAGACCAGTCCTACACTCCTAGACATCTGTAAACAGACTACTCCTACACTATCATACCTTCAGTTGATAGACCAGTCCTACACCCCTATACATCTGTAAACAGACTACTCCTACACTATCATACCTTCAGTTGATAGACCAGTTCTACACTCCTATACATCTGTAAACAGACTAGTCCTACACTATCATACCTTCAGTTGATAGACCAGTTCTACACTTTTAGACCCCCCAGTTAATAAACTAGTCCTACACTATTAAACCTCCAGAACCTCCTGATCAGACCAGTTCTACCCTCCTAGACCACCAGTTTATAGACCATTGCTGTAGTCCATCAGTTGATAGACCACTCCTACACGTTTTACTTCCTTATACAATGTTTTTTTCTTTTTCTTTTTAAGGAAGCTCTTCATAGAGTAAGCCTACATTATTAAAACCTTCAGTTAAAAAAAAACATGTCTCTACATTAATCCTCCAGTTCAGACCAGTTTTCCACTCTTGTTATTATACCTCACAGTTCATAGACCAGTTTTACACTTTTAACATCCTAGTTCATAGAATAGTCTAACACTATTATTCTACAGGTTTATAGACCAGTTCTTCACTCTTAAACTTCCAGCTCCGGCTCTACCCTCCCAAAACACCAATTTATAGACTGGTCGTTCACCCTTAAAGCTCTAATTCAAAGACCGTTGTTATACCATTTAGCTTCCAGTTGGTAGACAAGTCTTAAACGTTTAAACTTAACAGTTCATAGACCCGCCCTACGCTCATAAACTTCCAGGTCATGTTCTTGTTCTACCCTCGCAGACCCCCGGTTTATAGAACGGTCCTTCACCCCTAAACCTCAAGTTCATAGAACATTATACTTTTCATTATCCTTATTTTATTTTATATTTATTTATTTATCCTTTTAAAAGAATACAAATTTTCAATAAAGATCTCTCAAAGTCTAAAAGCTAATGTGTCAGGGAGAAAGGGTTGATATCTTTAAGTGTGGCTTGAGATTTAAACAAAGAAAAAAGTTATGTATGTAGCATGATACACCTGACACTCTTAGAATATATCCTCCTGGTTGCATTGAGAGCGTTCTCTCTATAATATTTGCATTAGCTTCTCCTTCATGGATTTTGTGGACTTGCTTCTAAAACTATATTTGAACACTATAAAGTCTCAGATTCATTTGCAGAAACCTGCTGCCGACCTGTCTAATTACAAGTCTGCCACAGCTTTCTATGTAATCATTATATTAATCATGATTCTGCAGCTTAAAACCACCGCCACCACAGCACAGTCTCTAATAACGAAGTCATAAATATATTCATGACAAATATAATTAGGGCCAATGGAGACAGATGAGGTGAGAGGAGAAGAGAAATAAACAGATGAAAAGTTATGTTTTATCAGGATGAACAGAGGAGAAAAATGATGAACATATTTGAATACATTTATTAAACGGGACGCCATTCAATGATGGACGATTTAGCTTGAATAAAACCTGAAGAGGCTGCTTTAATATTTGTATTTCATTTTAGTCTTTAACTAATGTTAGATTGAACCCTTAAAATAGTCTGATCCAACAGACACGAGTCACGTTACAACTGAAGCTGCAACCAGTAGACCTAAGTCTTGATAAAATATGACTGAGTAGTCATAGACTGTGTAGCCAGATCAATCCAAATATAAAAAAAGCCATCTGCACACACGGAAACAAATACCATGGTGAACTACATTATGTCACCATGTTTTTCATGTAATCATCTTAAAGCCCCTGGAAACCTGACTTGATATATTAAAAATCTGTATGTGTTGCCAAAATGTGATGTTTCATTAAGCATCTACGAAAGTCTGAGTGAAAATAACCATTCATAACTATTTAAAAAACCTTGTTCAAAAACAGCTTATTTTGCAACTTGATTTCTCAGGACTGTGAGGGTGTGGCAGCTCAAGTATGTCAATCAAAATTTCTCTTAAAGTCTTGTCATGGTTCAATAAGGAAAATCATCTTCAAATGAATGTTCTTACTAAACTGTTGATGAAATTGGTGGAACACAAATGAGATAAAGTTAGAGAAGGTAAGATAAAACATAAGAATAAAAGACTCTGGAGAGAAGAGTTTTTACAGACTGAGACTTTCATTGTTTAGAGGAGAAGAACTTGTATCATAGGCAGTATAGTGAAGGATTTCTCAATCAATGAATGAAAAGGAAGAGTGAGAAAAGTGAAGAGGATTTGGGATCAAGAAAAGAAGGGATGAGTGGCAGATGACAGGAAGTGAAGGAGGTGCAGAATCGTGAAGAAAGGAGGAGGAGGAGGAGGGTGAGGAGGAGAGGGGTCACAGATCTGATTGATTGTGCGTTATCATGAAGTGGAGATTTATTCCAGTGTGTTCCCTCATCTCCTGCGACCCCTCGACCCACCGCTCATTAGCATAGAAACCACATTCCACGTCTACTGATTGGACCTGCGCCGACAAGACCAGGATGTAAAGGAGGAAGTGTTTGTGTGTGTTTGCATGCACACACTCTTTGTGTTCTCGTACACACACCCAGGAGGGGGGCAGGCGGGTTACACATCATCATAATAAGCTGAAGCATTTCCAATCAAAGCGGGTAATTCCACCTCCTGCTCGCTCTGCCGCCGCCTGCCTCTTATTTGGTGTGTAGTGTTGTGTGTATTTGTGGCAGTGTTTGTGGGTGTGTTTGTCCATTAGTGCAGAGCCATTTGAATGCCCCCACACACAAATATTTAGAAAAATGTCCAGATTATATCCCATCCTCCACGCCCACTCCTCAGCCAGCCTCTGACCTGAGAATATGAGTCTGAAAGCCAAATAACCGCCTGAAGCCACGACGCTGCTGCTGCACACAACTAATTATCTCTGCAGAAAAAGTGATCAAAAATATGAATCCAATCGCTCGCCAATCAGCTCGGTGTAGTTTTTTCTGCAGTCACACATTTGATTTCTCTGCATAATGATCAGCAGAATACAAACTTTAACACTGGCATAGTACGCCTATTTAGATGTTATTTTTTCACCAAGAAACCCTTCCTAGTGAAGATTCTTCAAGGAGAACGGAAAATGCACAATGGTGCGATGTCCATTCCTTCTAAATAACCCAACGTTTTGGAAGGTTTTGCAGATGGTGAGGTTAAAAATGAGAACTCTGTGATTGTTTTTGGTGTCTTTTTACTTCTTTCTTTGTGTTTTACCCTGTGTCGTTGCAACGTTTCAATTATTAGTCCTATTTTAATTACATTTTTTGTCGATCAGTCGATGTCTAAACAAGCTTTGCAGTCAAACGCAGTTTTTGTATTTTTTTCAATGAATCTTGGTCAGCGCTGATCCCAGGACACAGTGATGGTGAACCTCTTACCAAAACATCAGATTTTCTGACTTTAAACTGCATTAGATTTTCTTCCGTCTGTCTGTGAGGATTCTGACCTGATGAATGCATTTACATCTGTGACGCTGTATTGATTCCACCTGTTTAATCCTGCTCTGTTCATGAGGAGGAGGAGGAGGAGGAAGCTTGCAGAGATTAAAGCCTTCACATGTGACACATGGACTGTAAAAAAAGGGATAGAAGTCAATATTTGTAATACTGAGGTCCCACGCATGTTTTCGACACAAAATGAAGGCTTACACTCCGAATGTATCCATGAAACATCGGTTTGGGGTCACATGAAAATAAGCAGTGTTTATTATTTTCTGTTGTTTTTTAGTTTATGTGCCATTTTTGCTGCAACAGCTCCATCTCTTTGGCTCAGTCTGAATTATTGCCATCAGTCGTACTTTCTGCTACATTTAAAAAAGTCTTATTGCAACTGTTAAGTTAACATATACGTCATTTCTGACCTCCTACTCAAAGGGGGGGCTAAATAAACACAAAGCACACTGTTTTGCACTGCCAGTAAAGCATGGCAGATTAAGTGAGAGGACTTCCAGGTTAACATAAGGCATAAATCGAAATCTTAAATCAATATATGTTTGTCTTGATGTGTATGATGAGGGCTGGGATCAAGGCCAGATTAACCATTAGGGCAACTGAGCCATTGACCAGGGGCCCTAGATATGTAGAGGGCCCAGGGCAGTAAGTGCATATGCCGAAAATCAGGTTAGATCACATTTTATATTAGCCTGTCCGCTAGTGCTACTGTAGCTCTTCACACAGTGCCACTGTGAGCTGACATACCCCTCCTCATTGGTCAGTTGGCATTGGGAGGGTCCAAGGTAATGCCAATAAACTTGGTGTTTGTAAGCATCTCATTGAGCACTTGAGGATTATAAATGAGAAGATTATCCACTTTCTGAGCTCACTATAGCTTCACAATTTAGACCCCACACGTGTAACTCTGTTAATCGTTTTCAGTTTTTTGTTTCTTAAACTGCGGATCACGGCTGCAGACCGAGGTTCAGTTCATCAGAAAAGAAAACAGTTTGTCTCAATCAGTGATAAAGACGATCTCCCTCTCATCTGCGTCCTGGGCTCAACACGCCTGAAATCCTCAGAATTACCCATAATCCTTTATCCCAGCGAGCGTTTGCCCTTTGCTTTGACCTGCCTCGGAGCTTTTAGAGAGTTTTGTTCTGAAATAAGAAATAGGCTTTGTGTGAAAGTTCACTTTTTCACCAGCAGAATGATTGACGGCATTAAAGACTGAGAGATATTTTCTGCAGTTTGAAAGTGTTTCCTCTGTGCATATTCCTCTCCTGGAGCCACAAATGATTATGTCTGTTGGATACAGTCAGAATGAGTGTTACTCATTTCAGTAATGACTTCATTTGCCCATGGGGTCTCCATATTTCCTGTTTCAGTTTGTTTTTTGTGGTAATATTTAGTTTAAAAAAGAATCAAGAAAACATTCATTAGAAATAAAGTTTGAATAAAGTCGAGTAAAAACACACGTCAGGTTTAATGTGCAAACATATTGGCGCTGGTGGCGCAGTGGTTAGTGCGTGCATCCCATATATGGAGGCTATGGTCCTCAACGCGGGCGGCCCAGGTTCCCGCATGTCAATCCCCACTCTCTTTCCCTGATTTCCGTCTCTATCCACTGTCCTACCTCTCCAATAAAGGCACAAAATAATACATAAAAAAATAATGTGCAAACAAAAACAGACATTAGGGTTTAAAAAAGAAAACGCATGTTTCCATGATGCTTACAGCTTTTACCCCCTGACTTTAAAGATCCCATATTATCCTGATTTTCCCCTGTCATGTTGTCACTCTGTGAAACCTTTAGAGTAACTTTGCATGATTTGCAGTTATCCTTATTTATCTTATACTGGCGTCAGTAAAAACCCACGTTTAGCATCTGCCAGAAACGGTTTGTTTCAGCTGCTGTGTCTTTAAGGCCCCTCTCCCCACGTGCCCACTTTCTTCTGATTGGCCAGCTCTCTCTGGGGTCAGAATGCTACAGGGCTGCCAGGGGACTGCAGTTCTCCAGTGCTGGGAGAAAAGAGCTTATGTAAGATGTTTCACCAGCTTACGTGGAGGCTTGAAACAGTCTCTTGAAATTCTTGGTTTCATGTCTGGAACTATCGCACATTTGCAGAACTAGCTGTTTAGCGCCCTCTTCAGACTCATTCTGGGATTACTCCAACATATGTTTACATCATGATCTGAAACTTTGCCCACGATGTGTATGGGCATCCAGCATTGTAACTACATTCATTTTAAAATGGCAGTCAGGTCAACTTTAAAGAAACAAAAGGATGCCAGTTTAATCACGGCACAAAGCAAGGGTTATTACAAGAAGCAGAAAACTTATATTTTACACAATTTACTTTTTGAAATTCTTTATTTGTCCCTGCACACGTGCCCTTGAGCAATGTGTGTTTACTGCTGTTTGTTGTCTTCAAGTAATCACACTCGCTGACACACCGAGTAAACACAGAGCGGAGGAGGATCTCCCTCAGGGGCGATCAATGAAGTTTCAAAAAATAACTCAGGGAAATAATGTGTGTGTGTGTGTGTGTGTGTGTGTGTGTGTGTGTGTGTGTGTGTGTGTGTGTGTGTGTGTGTGTGTGTGTGTGTGTGTGTGTGTGTGTGTGTGTGTGTGTGTGTGTGTGTGTGTGTGTGTGTGTGTGTGTGTGTGTGTGTGTGTGTGTGTGTGTGTGTGTGTGTGTGTGTGTGTGTGTGTGTGTGTGTGAGGTTAAGGTTGTATAGATTTATTGACAGCATTAAGTTGAAGTGTTGAATAATACAGAAGAGTCTGCTGTAGTAACGGCAGCACCTGCTACCTGCTTTTACACACAAGTCCTCACAAACAAGTCCACACAAACACACACACACACACACACACACACAATGGTGCAATTATTCAAAATCTGAGGTGTTACGTTATATTTGGTGTCAGTTCTTCTTGCTTAAAGGACTCGTGACTTGAAAGTTTTAGCCATGTTTATTTTCCGGATTGTTATTTTCCGCCTCTCAAATAACTGGTTGAGAATAAGGCTGACTGATATTGGGGGGAAAAGTGACACGGTAATATATTTTCTTTCTGCTACATACATGTGGATATGAAAATATACATATTTACCTCTAAAAGGAAACATCTTCTCCTCCAGTGGATCAAAGCTCCACTTTGTTCATGAGTCAGTTGTTGATGTTAAATTGGTGTCAGATCTGACATGTAGCCAGGCAGTACCTGAAATTTAAAGTTAGCATGGATCTTTAACAGTTTTTGTGTTGTTGTTTTCACAGCGGGTGCGGGGAACAAGGCCGGATGGGCATTCGGTCTCGGTCTGGAGAGACTGGCGATGGTGTTGTACGGCATCCCGGACATCCGGCTGTTCTGGAGTCAGGACGAACGTTTCCTCAAACAGTTCAGGGTTCAGGACATCGAGCAGCCCGTCTGCTTCCAGGTACAAACTTCAATCAACTTCCCTTTACATGATAAGAGAGTTCGTAAGCACAGAAGACTCTTGTTGTTGTGAGAACTGACAAGACCAAAGTAGAGCTTAAAATCTGAGTCATAAGTCAAGGTCCTTACCTCCTGTTTTATGAGCAGCTGAACCTCATGGTCTTCCTCAGTCCACTAAGGCTGGTACTTTGGGCCTTTGTGCTTTATTTAGTACATACTGTCAGAAAAATCATATTAAATTAAACAAATGTTCAAAATATAAAACATCAAGTACAATCTTTAAAATAGATATAATTTATTGGAATAACAGAGCTGCTAAATTGTTGCCAAGTGGGAACCTCCAGTGTTGCAAAATGAAGGCAATACAAAAAAACCTTAAAAACTGCAGTTCCTTTAGTCTCCACTCGAGGCTGTCTGCATACAACAGAGAATCCCCATTAGGTCCCATTTGAAAATGTCCATTTGTACGGCAGAAATAAACATGTTGACAGTCTGGGACACAAAATAGTTTTGTCTCTATAACTCTTTTTGTATTTTATTGGTAAAAACTGTATTAAGGATGCATTGTTATAACTGACGTGGCTTTGGGAGTGGTCAGTTTGACTGACAGGTGGGCTTGTTGTAGCTCTTCACCAGGAGGCTAATTGCCTCAGCTCCACCTCTTTGTCTGTTTCTAGACTGATCTAAAGTTAGGATATCCTATATGGTGGCCCTTTTCAACTTTGATTCCTTTATTTTCTCCCTCCTTTTCCATTCCATTCCTCTCCTCTCCTCTCCTCTCTCCATCCTGTTTGTTATTCAGTTCAGTTCTGTCGTTCAGTCGTCCATTTGTCTCTCTGCCTGACTGAACATTTACACTCAGTAACCTCTGCCATCTAACATCATCTCCATCAGCCTCACACATACTCACACACGTGTGTGTGTGTGTGTGTGTGTGTGTGTGTGTGTGTGTGTGTGTGTGTGTGTGTGTGTGTGTGTGTGTGTGTGTGTGTGTGTGTACAAGTGTGCAACGGTTCAATGAGCCATCTGCAGCGGTTGTTCAGGAGAAGTTTTTCCTTTGACGTCACACACAGACAGAAGACAAAAACAGACACTCGCAGGTGAAACAGGAAGGGAGGAGCATGGGAAGTGTTGAGGGAGGAGCTGAGGGAAAGAGGAGGTGTGTCCAAAGAGAGCGCTTATTTTTAAAGTTACATAGCGAGACTTTAATTTGAATGATTTTGAAAATGTGATTTTATTTAATGCACAGTATGTAAATTCTGCTGCCAGGGGGCTCTCATTAAAAACAATAACAAAAGATGATGTTGAGGTTGGCGGGGTGTGTGCCCTCCCCCCCTGCTCTGCGCCCTACCCCGCCGCAAGCGGAGCGCACTCGGCGTCCAATCTGAAAGGCCATTTATGCAGCAGTATTTGACGTAACATCCAGTGTTTCCATGGCAACGATAAACATTTCGTGTCTGTCATGGCAGCTCTGTCATAGCGGCTTCCACGCGTTACAACTATAAAATTACAGATTTCTCTGGCTTTGCTAACTGTTGGAAGTAGGTGAGGTAATGTAAGTACTCGATAACAAAAAATATATATTTCACAGGTTTAGTACATTTTTTATTAAAAATTCTTCATATTACACCTGTGTTAAAAAAAAAAAACCCATGAAGTTTTTTTCAATGTGTTTGTTTTATTATTTTCAAAATAAAAGGGTTTTCTTAATGATAACAAGTTGAGTCTTGAAAAGCGATGTCGTCTTATAATCAGGATCATCTTATATCTGGACCAATACGTTCATTCAAAGTTTGATGTTATCTCTTAGCTATAAGGAAGTTAAATATTGAATTATAAAAATGAAAAACATAATTTTAGAATCGCTACAGCATTAAGAGCACCTGCCATTGAATGGGTTTCTCTTACATCTCTTTGAAGTTCAGCTCTTTCACTTTCCTCCTTTTGACCCTTTTGCTTTTGTCCCACAAAGTGTGCGTGTGGTCATATTTTTGTGTATGTGTTTGTGTGTGTGTGTGCTTTTTAAATCTGCCTGTGTGTGTGTGTGTGTTCTAGCCCCTTAACCTCATGTATAAAATATTTTGACAGTGGGGGCTCACATCAGCCGGCACCAGTCACTTTCCCTGACCCCAGCATCATCATAACACATACACACACGCACACACACACACACACACACACACACACACACACACACACACACACACACACACACACACACACACACACGCACACACACAAACAGTTCACACAGCGGTTACTCTGTCCTCGCTAAAGGTGTTTTTGTCGACTCTCGTCTTTGCTAATGAAGAACATTTCGAGTGACTGTTGGAGGGCAGAGAGGAGAACAGAGGAGAGGAAGGAAGGGGAGACGGGGAGGAGGAGGGGAGGAAATAGAGGAGGTGAAAATGGACTCTGAAAGGTAGACAACAAAGGAGGGGAGAACCCAGGTGAGAAGGGATGAAAAAGGATAAAAAATTCATAGACTAACAACAAAAACAAAGGATGAAAACAGAGGATGAGAAAGGAAGTGAAAAAGTTAAGAGATGAATTGGAGGAACCTATACAGAAAACGACAGAAACAAATGTTGGAAAAGGGAGGAAAGAGAAAAAAGGATTAAAGGTATCAGACAAGGAAAAAGGATGAAGAAATGAATAAAAGGCATAGGAAAGATTGAAAGGGATGGAAACAAGGCGAGAAGAAAGAAAGAAAAGAGTGACGGATGGAAATAACGGAAAGAATGGAGGAAAATGACAAAAAGGACAGAATGAGACAATGTAGGAAACTTTGGGAGAAGACAACAAGGTGAAGGAAACGAGGGAAAAAGCAAGGAAACAAATGAGGGTGTGACACAGCGGAAGAAACAAGGAACATGGGGAGGAAGAAAAACGAAAGTATAGGAATGGTTGTAAAAAGAATAGAGGGAATGAGGACAAAGGAGAGAAATAAATGAAAGGATGGAGAAAAAAGATGGAAGGAAACAAGGACAGAAGTCAAGAAGGACAGAATGGAGGGGAAAAAAGAAAGAGAAAAGCTAGACAAAAGGAAGAGGGAAAAATAAAGAAAGAAAGGAAGACATGAAGGAAGAGGGAAAAATAAAAAACGAGAGAGGAACAATGAAGAAAAGAAAGAGGAAAACCATGAAAGACGTGAACAAATGATAAAAGAAACAAATAAAGAAGTAGAGGAATGAAGAAAGGAAAAAAGGAGGGAATATGGGAACATTTGACAACAAAAGAAAAGAGGAAGGAAAGAATGAAAGTAAAATACAAGAGAGGCAACAGAGCACAGAAAAGGAGACGTGAAAAGGAGAAAATTCGAAAACATCAAATGATAGGAGAAAAGAGTGAAAGAAACAAGGACAAAAAATATCTATAGAAGCAGATAGGACGAGAAAATTACATTTCAGTGAATCATATTTTGTATTTCTTGGTAAAATATGAAGAATGAAATGACTAAAAAAAGAAAGAAAAGAAACCATAGAACCATCGATGTGAAGGATGGTGGGATGTCAGGTGAGGACACAGACTTCCGTCCACCTCTCAGTCCTCTCAGTGTTATTGATGAACTCGAGTCCTCCAGAGGGACCAGGGGAGCACGGCTCATCTCCTGCCCAGGGTCAGTGCACCCCTCCTGGGCTCAGACTCTCCACCTCTACCACTGGACCCTCCACGGCCCCCGGATCCACAGGTAATGAGCTGTGACCGTCAGGGAGCTGAAGAGGATGCAGGCTGTTTGTGTGTGCTATCTATGTTGGTATACACACACACTAACAAAACACACACACCAGGGAGCTGCCCAGTGTCACTAAACTGTGTTGAACAGCTGAATGAGCTCCCAGAGAATCACAGACTATCTATTATCTATTTTATTTCACTATACTTATAATAAGGAATGGTTTCTCCAATACATGTGCCTACCAACACAGTCGCCAACCTATAAACCTTCCTACCTCCCCTTTAGTCTCCATCATATCTCCCTCTCAATTTTTTATGCCTCCTACGGAAACGTTGTGCGACACGGATCTAATAATGAATGAATAATGAATGTACACTGTGGGAGGGGGTACCTGTGAATCGTAGGTTGTGAATCAAGTTATCACGCAGCTTCATTAATGTCATCGGTGCGTCAACCTGATGGACTTGAAGTTTCCATGGCGGTATGCAGAAAGCAAGCTCTTGCCATAGTGGCGTTGTGGGGTGGCAGTAGCTCAGTCTGTAGGGACTTGGGTTGGGATCCAGAGGGTCGAAGATTCAAGTCCCAGTATGAACCAAAGAATTGGAGTTGGTCTGGTTTCTAGAGAGGTGCCAGTTCACTTCCTGAGTACTGCCGCGGTAGCCTTCCTGAGTACTCCCTTGTTTGGGCATGTCTGTGGGTGCAAGCATCTTTGTGTTGTTGTTGTTGTTGTTTTTTTTATCACCAGTCAATCAAACAGCCACATCCTAAATATGCCACAACTTAAAGTCTTTATATTAATAAAAGGGGTAAGTTATATACGTATTGGATCCCCCGTACAGTTGTCATGAATAGAAAATTAGCTACAGAGCCCAAATCTTTCTGTAAACATGTTTATTTCTGCTGTAAAATGGGACATTTTATCATGGGGCCCGGCGGGGGGTTGACTCACTTTTGAAGAGTTTCCTTCTGTGGACACTCAAGGAACTGCAGTTTTTGGCACTCACTCCTGCGTTGGTTACATGGAAACACTGCAAAGTTTTTCCACCGTCAATTTAATATCTCCGCTGTGTGTGTGTTTTGTCATTTCAGCCCCTCAGTAAGTATCCCCCCCCTCCACAACGACATCTCCTTCTGGCTGCCTGAGAGCAAAGAGAGCGAGGACGGGCGAGAGAGCTTCACAGAGAACGACTTCTACGAGCTGGTGCGCTCCGTCGGAGGAGACCTTGTGGAGAAAGTCAGTCTGGTGGACGAGTTCACACACCCAAAGTAAGACAACACGCACACATTTTCATGTCAGGTCGATGTTCGGTTCGCTCGTGTACAGAAGGACACAAAGGCCAACTGTCTCCCTGCTAGTTGTTTTACTTTACTTTTACTTCTTAAAATTAAATAACAAGACCAGTGTGACTGAACTTTATCGGGTGAGGCAGGATGCCAACACACAGTGTGTGTTTGTGTGTATGTCTTGCAACACCCTAACAAGCTTAGGTTTCTTACATTTCCCTTAACTTTAGCTAACTTAACTTCTTTGTGGTAGTTTCCAGCCTCACTGATTTAACTAGCGAACATGGAAGGTTACTTAAGCTAGCTGTTAAGCTAGTGTTATCAAAAGCTTTACCTGACAACAAATATTAGCCTTGGCTAATCGTTCTTTGTGCAACTTCAAATGTCAAACGAAGTTGGGAGATGTTGAATCTCTGTCAGTAATTCTTGACCTGCACATTTTGCATACTGCAGTTTGTTTTTTGTTTCAAGTTTTTGTAAGCAATCGAAAATGTCTTTGGTAGCATATTTGTGTAGTTGGTGTTCAATACTCATTCAATAGCTCTGGCGATGTAACACACCTCTTTATGCGTTGTTCTGAAAGTTGATTGGATCTTGTCGATGCTTCAAACAAGGTGGATTCTGGGGGAAACGGTGTCCTCCTGCTTGGAATGAATGAAGCGGTATTCGATTTAGTGAGTGAAGGAAAATATATATTGATTTGTGGCACTTTTTAAATAACATAAACACTTGTAAAACTCATGCATTTTCAAGTCATAAGGCTCCAGTCCAAGTGAAGTCACAAGTCATTGGTGTTGAAGTCCAAGATGAGTTGTAGGTCCTTGATGATATTGTCAAATAGAGTACAAAGTCATCAAATTTGGGAATTGAGTCTGACTGGAGTCCAAGTCATGTGACTCCAGTTAAAAAAATATTGAGCCTTGAAATTGCAGTAGGAAAGTAGATGTTAAACAAATAGAATAGAAAGTAAAGGAAGTAAATAAATCTATAAGGAAATGTAGACTAGAAATGATCTTGTGAAGTAGAAGAAAAGCTTGTAGGAGAGGAAGGAAAAAGCATGGCGACATGAAGAGGAAGAGGAGAAAGGCAAGAGGGAGACACAAATTATTGAATGGAGGAAGACTGATGTTTATCCCTGAATAGGAGTGTTTGGATTAATACAATTAGTTTTTCATTGCTTGAAACTCCAACTAATCTGTGAAAGCCCAAAAATGAAAATTTAAAAGTAGTAAAAATGTAGAAGAAAATGAATAAGTGAAGAAATAGAAAATAGGAAAAAAAGAATGTACAAGAAAAACTGCTGACAGAAGACAACAAAAAGTAGAGTCATCACTCATTATTAAAGACACACAAACACACACACACACACACACACACACACACACACACACACACACACACACTTTCACCTACTCCCCTATACAGTGAAAGCGCCTGTTCAAATGACAGTTTGTCTCTCTCTCTCTCTCTCTCACACACACACACACACACCTATCTGTCCTTGGTGTACACTTCTGAGCTGCGGTGTTGACATCTCATTTTTTAAGGTGTGTGTGTGTGTGAGTGTATAAAGGGCAGCAGTAGGAGGTAGGTACCTTATGGCTGAGAACTCCTTTTTCACATTACTTTGACACTCACACACACACTCTCTATCTTTCCTGACCTTGCGTTATTGCATGTGTGTGTGTGTGTGTGTGTGTGCGCGTGCATGCTTTCCAGCATATACTGTATAGGTGTGTGAGTGCGTGTGTGTCCGTGCTCACGGCCCTGCAGTGCGTAAAAATGTCCGACACAATTCATCTTTCAGCATTTTAATGTCTTTTAAATAGTGACCTTTCTCCTGAGCTCGCTCACACACACACACACACACACACACACACACACACTCACGTCTAGCCATACATTAATACACGCTAACTTTAAATATTAGCGCTGACATAGTGAGAGAGGGGGAGATGAGGAGAGGTAGAAGAGGGAGAGAGTCTCAACATTAAATTTCACATCAAAATGCATAAATCATTCAAATCAATCTATGGTTAAGTAATAATGTGTGAACTTTAAGAAACAAACACAGAACGTTATGTAAACATAGTGAGTTAAAAGTTATATGAATTAATTTGATGAACCTCTGCAGGGGTTTAAAATGCTCCTCAAACAAGCCCGTCTCTTTTAAACCACATCATGACTGCTTCCGCTGCCTGGCGTTGCCTCTCTGCAGTGAGTATAATCCTGACTTTGGAGGTTTCCAGCTGGACTGTGGGCATCAGAGGTGCCAGAGTTTGCTTAAAATCACTGTGAGGAACTTTCATTTTGTTGCGATCTGTGGACAAAGAAGTACACCTTATCTCTTTCCTGATTTTGTCCTGTACAAGTAAAAGAAGTATTTTGTACCCAAATAATCCTCCTGCTGTCTTTAACTATCAAACATATCACTCACTGTGAATCCTCGTCATGGGAAATGTAGATGAAGACATCCTTAATCTGTGTGCTGATCAGCGCGCAGTGTTACACCAACACAGCATGTGTTTATTCAAAAAACATATTTTTTTAATTATTCAGAAAAAGGGAGTGGTGGCTTAGACAGCAGCAAAGAGTAGGAGTAAAATGTCCACACGAAAAACAAACAACAGACGAGAACATGCATCTATCAGTACACTAGCAACATTCAGCAGTGAGACATGTGCATACATCATATTCAGTCTTTTTCCTGATTGTCTGGTTCGCTTTCTTTAGTCCATCAGATAAAAACTCCTCACAGGAGCTTTAAAGTTGACCTATTATGCTGTTTCCCATTTTCAAACTCACATATGGTGCAAAAAGTCTGGATGAGCGTACTAAACGTGGGCAAAGATTCCGATCATGAGGTGAACATGTGTTGGAGTAATCCCAGGATTAGTCTGCAGGAGGCGCTAAACGACTTGTTCTGCAAATCCCACGATAGTTCACCGATATGAAACCAAGAATTTCACAGCTTCAATCATCTATGTTGGCTCTTACATAGGCTCTCTTCTCCCAGCACTGGAGAGCAGCCCTCCCCTGGCAGCCCTGCAGCGTTCTGCTCAAAGTAAAAGATTCTTCCCGCATGGAAGCGCAGATTGCACATCTGTGTGTTTACAGCATTTGTGTTTTTATGACGACTTTGTGTGCCGTTTCTCTTCACTTTTATCAGAATGTATGTCTATGTTCGTGTGTGTTTGCATGTCCATATTCACAGTTCTAACTTCTTACATTAGTGCAGCATCCAGTAAAAAACCTGCATTGCGACTTTTTACTCCAAAAATCTCCCCCCATTTCTTCCTCTCTCTGTCCCCCACACACTGTCATTTTCTCTGTCTCTCAAACACACACACACACACACACCTCCACACTTACACTGTTCTCATCACTGATATTACAGCCTAATGAAAATGATGGAGACAAAGTTCTGGTCTTAATTACAATATCAGCTCCTAAATTGGTGGCGCATAAAGTACCTGCATTGCACCTTTTTTGTCCCAAACCTCCCTCTCCTTCTCTCTCTCTCTCTCTGTCTTCTACACACACTTTCTCTCTCCAGCTTCACACACACACTGACTCTCTCACTCTGTCTATACACTACATCATTCAGGATTTTTTTAGAAGTTTTGTGCACATTGGGAAACAGCTAAACAGTCACAGTTTTATCATGTTATTCATGTGTTAGTGATTGTTTCACATGAAAATTTAAAAATGCACCATTAGGAAAGCTTTAAGTTCAAAGTCTAACTTAAGTCATATATTATCGTTTAATGCTTACTTGGGTGCAGAAGCCTGAACTTGCAAAATTGTGATGTGCCTACAGCTTCTTAATTTGAAGTTGTTGTACTGGAGTCGCTGAAGGCGCTTGTCAAGACAGTTCAGGAGATGGTGCAGGTTACTCCTACTGAGCCATGACCAGCTCATCTACCCAAATGTTTCCAAAGAACTGTCAGGTATGTCTGTGGTCTTTAACACATGTTAAGCTTTGATGAATAGAGAGGGCCCAAGGTGGTTGCTTCCTGCAGTTAGGTCGGATTGAGGTCAGTTCATGTTCTTACTACAAACAAAACACGCCAGAGTCCAAAAAAAGCGTACGGAGGCCCCACTTTTTCAAATGATCTCTGTACTGTAGTTTGGTC
The DNA here is from genome assembly GCA_020745685.1 of Tautogolabrus adspersus. NCBI lineage: Eukaryota > Metazoa > Chordata > Actinopteri > Labriformes > Labridae > Tautogolabrus > Tautogolabrus adspersus. The sequence goes on along the minus strand of CM036551.1, from coordinate 10,348,051 downwards.
AGCACCAGGGTTTGATGGAACCAAACAGGCTAGGTGTGAAAACTCCTAACCTGTTTGCCCGCTTGGGGCATCAGCTGTTTTTTGTTGATCCGCCCACAGCGCTCTCAGTGGAAAATTGTTTAACTTTAGGAACACCAAGGCCCTCTCCAATGTCACTTCTCCCTCACAGGCCAATCAAAATCAAGAAGGGGCGGGACTTAAGATGTCAACTTTGTCAATTGTGGAAAATACGCTAACCCTAGTTGATTAATTTATGCACCCAGACCCTTCTGTTGTTGTTGTTGTTGTTGTTGTTGTTGTTGTTGTTGTTGTTGTTGTTGTTGTTGTTGTTGTTGTGAGGGAACGTTTCAGGTCTAAAGCAGCTTCTAATGCGGGACATGATTCTTTTGCAGTGTTTTATCTTTATTTTTAAAATATCCAAACATTAAGCATTCAGAGCTATTTAAAACAGACTTAACGGGCACTACCAAGGGAGGCGGAAGTGCTGTGAGACATTTGTATCCTAGCAACAGTAAGCTCTGGCGAGAAGCGCTCTGAAACTGAGGTCATGGGCGCTGCCAATGCTGAAAAGTCTGTTAGTGGCCTCGAGCCCTTAACGTGGCTCACAAAGTGACAATAAAGAAAAAAACAATGGACCAATCTACTTTATTATGAATTAAATTCTTATTTTTAATCAGAGGGTCTGACATTTCGTAACATCTCTGCCTCCAAACAGAAAGAACTCCATTCAAGTTTTTGAAGTGCTGTTTAGCCCCCAGTTTGAGTTTATAAGTGAAACTCAGTGTGGACGGCAGCTGAAGTGTGTTTCTTCTCCAAACAAACCATAATGTGCATTATGGCTGTAAATTGATCTAAAAGCCACTAAAGCTGCCGGAAATTGCAGCCTTTCAAATATATCTGCTCCCCCAAAGTACTTCTAGTTAATCGAATGAGGGAGGGATGGAGAGAGGAAACAGAGTGCCTCTCTCTCTCTCTCTCTCTCTCTCTCTGTCTCTCTCTCTCTCTCTCTCTCTCTCTCTCTCTCTCTCTCTCTCCCTTTGTCTCTCTCTCAGTCTCTTGATTGTCTCTTGCCCGCTCTCCTGCTCCATAAACATCTCATGTAGGAGCAAATAGAAGCTGATGGCTCGCTATGATTCACCACAAATCTGCATTTATTGGTTGGTAACGCCGTCAGCAGAGATTGCACCCGGACTAATTTGATAAGCCAATAGAGCTGTCAGTCAAGATGACAGCTCCCTCCCCCTCAGGACTCCCCTGAAAGAGAGAGAGAGAGAAAGAGAGGTAGAGAGAGTATGGGAAATTGACAGAAAGGTGTGTGTGCTGCTGTGTCGAAGTTTTTAATAAATTTGTTTGTGGTTTTTTGCGTGTTTCTCAGTTTTTCAGTTAACCATCTTCTTACAAACAGAGATGTGGTTGTACAGTAATTAATATTAAGACAATCAATTAAACATCCATTATGATACCAAGTAAAACTTTTGAAATATATAAAGCTAATTTGATGCAATGCAAACACTAACATTACCCCATGCTCCACCTGTCGGGGCCATAGGTCGTATAAAAAAAGAACAACATGACAGCGCCCCAAACGTGAAGCCAGTACATCTGGAGCTCCCCCCGGTGGCCGGGTCCAGTCAATAACGTCAATACCGCTGCTCCACCAGCTGATGTCTACTGCCCAGACTCTAGCTTGAAATGCAAAATATGTCATCCATAGCTTGGGCTAGTAAGCTGCAACAAGTAAGCAATCTGTCCATCAGAACAGTTTGCAAAATCAACAAGAGTTCAGGTATAGCAGACACTGGATATCTAAAGGAAGCCCAGATGTTTTACTTTGAGAGTGTTAAGGACATTGATGAAAAGGTTATTTGGGTGTCCAGAGGGATCACAAACAGCTTGAATGATTTCTCTCCCAGTTTTTCTGTGGGTCAAACAAACCACAGATTGACTGAACTGTCTTCAACAATCACTGCAGGAAGAGGAAGTATCAGGTGCAGGTTTGAGTGGCAGCAGTGTTTCAGACGGGAAAAACAAACAAAAACAAAAACTTATCTTGTAGAAAAATAAGAATATTGGGTCATTTTGGACTAAAAGTTTGTCAGTTTATTATTCACTGACATGAACGACTGAAAAATGTCTGCTTCTCTTCTCTCCTTCATCACATTGTGTCTTCCTCCACCTGTCATCTCTTCAACCTTCCCCTCCTTCTCCCCCTCATCTTCCCCCTCTCTGCCGGCTCAGCAGGAGACATAGAGGCAGCCGCCCACCACAACGCGATGAATGATTTAACAGAGAGAGAGAGAGAGAGTGAATAAAACCCCCACTCCCAAAAAGATGGAGGAGGAAAGAGAGAGAGAGAGAGAAAGAGAGAGAGAGAGAGAGAGAGAGAGAGAGAGAGAGAGAGAGAGAGAGAGAAAGAGTAAGGGAAAAGATGACAAAGGGGGAGAGAGGGAGATGGTAGAGAGAGCATTAGAACTACTGGGGGAGCAGGAAGAGAGAGAGAGTGAGTTGTCATTTTGCTGTGTTCAGGTTGCAGCAGAGTTATTCAGCTGAATAATGTATGATTGTTTTCTGTTCCCACAAACAATCAGGCTGACAGAAAGAGACACAGACATAACCGCCTTTCAGTCCGCTTTTTATTTCGACCTCGGCACCATTAAGCGGTCAGTCCGGACGCTCCCAGGTGGATTCACCTGTTCTCACCACAACTTTAATGTGGTTTACTAATACTGGAACAGGAGAATATTTCATGCCTGTATGCAAGCATCTCAATCAGTGTCAAAACCTGAGCTTATAACAAATTTGAACGTAAGAATAAAAAACAAGACAGAAAAAACTACAAAAATGTTAACAGGTTTCTGGTTTATCCCTGCATTTCAGATTGGTGTTTTACTGATACTAACAATTTGGTAGCTTCTATTTTTAAACATCCTCGATCACAAAAGAACTTGGCCTAAAAGGTTTACCCTTGTAAACACAACTTTTAAATTGGGCCCCTCGTCCTGGACTCACCGCCACCAGAAGTATACGCCCACTGCCTCTGACTACAGTTACGAGAACACATCGACCTAGACCAGCAGCTACCTGCAGCGTCACGTTTCTATGCATTCTACATATGTTGTAATGGAAAAGCTGATAATTTAGCAAGCTAGCAAAAGCTAACCGCCGTAGTTTGGCACCTGCCTGTCCTACAGAAAGCAGGCCAGCTCCAACATATTCGCTGGTCTGAATGGCGAGCATTCGGCCTTACTATAATCAAAAGGGAGTTTGATGACCAGTTAACTAGGATCAGTACCAAGTCCCAGTTTGATGACCAGTTAGCTAGGATCAGTACCAAGTCTCAGTTTGATGACCAGTTAACTAGGATCAGTACCAAGTCCCAGTTTGATGACCAGTTAGCTAGGATCAGTACCAAGTCTCAGTTTGATGACCAGTTGGCTAGGATCAGTACCAGGTCTCAGTTTGATGACCAGTTGGCTAGGATCAGTACCAGGTCTCAGTTTGATGACCTTGTAGCTTGGATTAGAACCAGGTCCCAGTTTTATGGCCTGCTAGCTAGGATCAACACCAGGTTTTCTCTGATGGCATTCTGTTTCAGGTGGAGTTCCTGTTAATCAGTCTCCACTGAGTGACAGTTACACTGTATTTAACAAGTCACACTAAAGTCGGCTCAAATCTGTCTGACTTCATCACTATGAACCCAAAAAAAGCAGATTTGACTGAAATGCAATGACGATAAACAGACTGACAGGATGCTGAAATAACAACATCATAATGCTTATTTGTAAAAAGTCAGAATTTAAGATTTGTCGCTGCTTTGAATATTTCTGAGGCAATATTTACATATTTTTAGAGTTTATGGGCTTTTGTAACACCAATCATGCACATTTCTCAACTTTCACCAAGACACAAATTTCTAACTCTGCAAGTTTTCCATCATCTGTCCTGATTTTGGCTCTTCTTTAGTGAATGTATGGACTAATTTTGTAACAGTGATGTGTAAAAAAAACTTTCTTTGTGTTTTTTTCTCAATACCTAAATAGTAGTGTGCCTCTGTTTTTGTAGCACAAAAAGCGTTTTTCAGCTACTCTGTTTATAGCTCAGTTCACACATAAGTTGATGTCTATTTAAGATTTGTGAATGACTCATTGTGACTGAGACAGAATTAAAAATTCAATAACAGAACGATGTGTAAACCACACACACACACACACACGCACACACACACACACACACACACACACACACACACACACACACACACACACACTGTGTGTCTCCTGGGTGTTTGAACCTCCCTGTTTTCTAAATGGGATCTGGATTTTACTTGATCTCGTTTTTCTCTAAATGTCAACATGGTCTCATTCACCTTTTCAAAATGTCACCTCCTCCTCTCCCCATCTCTTCTCCTTTCTTTTACCACCTTGTTTCCTGTCCTCCTCCTCCTCCTCCTTCTATCTGGGTTACCCTGCAGTGTTAGCATATTAGCTGACTGCACTATCGGCTCCCTGGAGTGTCCTAATATTGTGTGTGTGTTGGTATGTATTTGAGTATGCATGCAGCTGATGTGTTTATGAATGTATTTTCTTAGTGCGTGCCTGCATGCGCGTCTGTGTGCGTGCATGTGTGTGCGTGTGTATGTGTACACAGCAGTAATGTTTTATGGGCATTAGAGAGCTTGTGTATCAACAACAGACCAGATTTATATCAGCAGGCTCACCGGCTGCCACAGCCCCAAGGGCCTCTGGGTAATCTGGATGTAATTGAGCATAGAGGTTACGCTGGCAGACACACACACACACACACACACACACACACACACACACACACAAAACAACAACAAACACACAAATAGATATGCTTTCACTATCACTGAGATGATAAACACATCAGAGAGGTTAAAAAAAATTCACACACACAGACACACAAATGAGCTGTAGTAGCAGACATACTATACATGTAACAGAGATACACACCCAAAACATAAAACCTTGTAGAAAAAGAACAAGAAAGAAGGCCAAATCATCCAAATCTTTGTTTTTTATAACTCTTCTATTTTGATTATATTAAGGTTAGGAATTTTGCATAATGAAGAATATTTAGGGGTCGGGCTGAGTTGATGTACTGTAGCAGATTGCCAGGAGGGTTTACGCCCGCCTCAGCTCCACCTCTTTGCCTATTACTCAATTGACTGAAAGTTAGTTTGGGTCAGTATTTCCAATATGGCGACCCCCCTAATTGAGCTTCAAAATGCCCAGTAGGCGAGGTCACTCAGGCAACGTCCATGTTTTATACAGACTATGGTTAAAAGAAGCCAGAAGACAGCGTCCAGAAGTTAAAACAAAGTTGGACCTACATCTTCAGGTTTGACTCAAAGGCTCGCTTACAAAGCGAAAATATTTCACAAAAGTCACACCCCGTGGTCACACTACCACACCCGTACTCCACCCCGTCCAGAATTTTCTGTTTGGACAACATCATTCAATCCCAAAGTGAGTACTGGACCTAACTCGATCACTTTCACCTGCCTGAAGAATCTGTTCTTCCATCATCACTGAGAAAGTCTTCGTTCACATGTCTGTCTCAGTTTCTATTTGTGCCGATTCATCATCAGACTTAAAAAGCTGAGTTCTGTTGCTGTAATCGAGCAGGAAACCTGATCCTCCAGCTCTGCCTGTCAGCTCTTCTCCTCGCCTCGTTTCTCTTTTTAATTTAACGGCCGATGTGACGGGTTTCAAATCAAGGCTGCTGCTGACATACATATGGCCGACCGAGAACGCACACTACTGAGGCTGGCGTGTTGCACTAGGCTGCCAAATTCAGCACATGCGAATGCGCGCACACACACACACACACAGACACACACACACACACACACACACACACACCTTCTGTCCTGCCCTGCTGATTCATGCAGTCAGCAGCTTTGCTTGGGTCACTTGAGGTGAGAGGGGGGAGTGATTCGCTGCTGTCACAGAAAATCCACGTCACTGCAGTTTTTGCTGTTTCACTGACAGGAAGCAAAGTTACATTGTCATTTTTGGTCTTTCTGGAACTTCCTGTCCCTGAATTCAGTTTAAATCTTGCCACATCGCTTTAGAAAAGGACGTGGGAATGTGTGTTAATATGATTTCCTTTTAAGACCTCTTCCTATGAATATAAGGAAATCTTAATGATGTAGCACACATCAACACTGACTGTGCAAAGTGTTAGTCCATTTCATGGTTTCTGTAGGTCCAAGTCACTTCTGGCTCCAAAACAGTTGTCCACAAACCTATGGGTGACATCCAACCTGGCGGCTTTGTCCTGTCCTGTTATTAACGGTATTGGCAGGATGGCACAGAAGATAAGGTGAAGCTCCATCATTTAAAGAAATGTGGTCAGGGCTCCGTTTGTCTCATATTCTCTTCTGTTTAACAGGCTAGAGCTCAAATTATGACACCTCATTTGTTTATAGTCCACGATAAATCTTCCTAAGGAGTACCGTAAGCATCTTTTCAGCTTCATCTAACCGTGCCAGTTTATGGGAGATCTCACAACAAGTTCCAACACAGGCAGGAATCCAACTGCTAAATGACAAACAGACGGAAGACATAACACGCCGGACCTCGGAGGAATCCCTCACTGTTCCAAGTGTGCTCACAAACACACAAGTCTCCTGTGTGGTTCTTCTTTGAGGGAGTCTGACATTGCATGTAAAAGAGCAAAGTAAGAGCAATTCATTTAGAGCTTCCTGCCATGCAAAGTTCAGTTTCATGCATAAAATGCATCCTCGTCAAAACCTTTTCTGATCTGTTTCCTGTGACTTTTCAGAGAAGCAGTTCTGATTACTGTATTTTCAGGATGCTGCATTGTCAAAAACAATTTGGACTTTGACCAGAAGCTGATTCTGCTGTATAAAAGTCTGTAAATGCAAAAACATGCAGAGCAGCAGAGTGTGCAGACTGGAAACAAATCACTCAGAGCAGGCCAGATGTACAGGCTGGTAAACAGCAGTTGTTGTTCAGGCTGAGGCGGAGGCATTGCCAGGTTTTTACATGAGTGGAGTCTTATCTGATGTGTTAAACTCACAGTGGAAGGAAATTCATTTTACGCTTTCCGGCACATTTTATCACAACCAAAATGTCTCAGGAATGCCTTGAAGGTGTCTTCAAATTTGGCACTATGTTTTTTTTTTTAAGTTAAGGATAAATTGGTTAAATTTAAGCAGTCAAAACTCAAGTTTACATGAACACTTTACTTTACCTTACCCTCTGGAGTCTTCTGTAGAAAAAAAAGTCTCCAGCCTAGAGTGAAGACAGAATATTACCCACTGGAAATGATTCACTGGAGTCATCCATGTAAATATTTTGGATAGACATGGATAGAATTGTACTTATCTGGATGGTGGAGGTTGTATGTGTGGACAAATTGTTGCTCACACGTCACAAGCTGTTAAAACAGTCATTAGTCTGTGTTTAGTCAATTTGTATTTGCTGGAGTTGAGGTTTTTTTTAAGCTCTTTTGGCTTCTGTCCTGAATTTCCAGTTTGTAAAGACTTTTACCAACAATGACTCATTGTTCCTATATTTTTTAGCCTTTCCAAAAGTATAGTTCCTGCTTCACAGTGACCTCTTCATTTGTTGTTTCGTCTGAAAAGAAACAAATTACATTTTCCACAAAAAAACATTTTACAATAGTCCTAAATGAAGTGCTTCTTTAATGAGGATGTTTGAAATCAAACAATGAAAGACTGCAGTCACCAGGTTTGCTGCTTTGTAATTGATTGACCCTCACACACCCTTGCACTAAACTCCATCTCTTTCTGACACCAATACAGAGGTCGAGTGTCGATGTGAAGGCAGGGATATCGATGGATTTCTCGCTAATGAAAGTGGGTTTCCTCCTTCTCTGCACAGACTAATTTGTCTCTCCAGTATTTCACTTCTCTCTCAAAGTGAAATCAAACACAATTCAGGGAAAAGAACAGTCGGATGAGGAAACAATAAGAACAAACGGAACCGAGGGAATTAAAGAAAGAGGGAAGGTCTGAAAGGATATATGAAGGTTTTTTTATCATCGACAGTTTCTGCCTCACTGTCCTTTTCTACTCTGACCTCAATCACAAGTGTGCATGTGTGTGTGCCGTGTGTGTGTCGTGTGTGTGTGTGTGTGTGTGTGTGTGTGTGTGTGTGTGTGTGTGTGTGCCGTGTGTGTGTGTGTGTGTTAGTGATGAGGTTCGATCCAGGTAGATTGACTTCTTATTGTCTGGGGATGAGGAGGAGAGAGACAGAGAGGAGGTCAAGTCCTTCAGGCAGTGAGAGGACGATGTTACTCTGCAGAGCACCTTTAAGAAAAAGCTAAAGACCCATCTTACATGAAAACCTACTGTATGCATTTCATGATGATGATGATCATGATATTGATAGTGTAGATGACGATATTTAGGATGGTTTTGATGCTGATTAGAACTCTCAAGAGAAGCAGTCGGTGTTGTTGTTGATGATGATGCCTCTGTGCACTGCCCGTCACCACCTGTGTCCGATCTGACTTGAAGCTTTTAGTTTGTATCTTGTTGTTGTTGTTTCCTCCTCTCTAGATCCTTGTTTGTGATGTACCTTTTCTCTGATGTATGCCGCTTTGGACACTGTGTCCGCGAAATGAATTTTAGAAATGTTACAACGGGAGAAAGAGCAGAAGAAGAAACTGAAGCAAGAATTTTACCCTGCAAAACACAAGAGGAGTTGCTGGTCTTCTGCTGCCTCAGTTTTGTGTTACTGCGTTACAAACAGAGCTGGTCACAAGTCATTTAATAAGTTCTTCGTTCATTTTGTGTGAATTTTTTACATGGACGTTAATTAATGATTAAGGAATTCATTTCCACCAACTCCAGTCAGCTGACTTCATTTGTTCCCGAGTCTCCAAAGAGGCCGTACTTCAGAAAGCTTATTGACTAACGAGCCAAAATGCTGTCTCTGCCCCAGGCGCTTTTATTGTGAAAAGCAGTTTGACCTCGAAGAAGCTACTTCAAGACACCACTAGAGTGAAGACAGTGGTGACAAATCAAAAACTTTTTTTTTTTTCTGTTAAAGATTTTCAACACAGACAGGTGGATCATTTTGAGTTGTCTAAGTCATCATGGCCTCTTAGGAACTCCGGTCTATTGACATTGCAAAAAACATGTTTTTGTTGTTTTTTTGATAATTCACTTTAACATGAGCTTCAGTTGATTAATGTGTTTGTAGAGAGTGATGTGACAAATGTTTGTACTATAAAAAAAACCTCTTCCTCTGTAACAAAAAGGTCTCTCTCTCTGTAGGGACACTTAAAATAACAATCTCAGTCTGTCAGGGACCAAAACAACAACTTTAAGTGGACACACTTTGATCCTTTAAGATTGTGTTGTAGACATTATCCTGTTTCACTGCTGCTGCCTCCAAATCTACTTGAGCTTTTCCAAAACTTTTTCATTAAGACCTTGAAGTCAAAATATGGCCACGGTTTAAAAAGAAAACCCTTTTTTCCCGAGCAGATGTCTGCACGTACATTTTAGTTTAACAGACAAAGTGATTACTATTCTATTCCATTCTTTCTATTAATCTGAAGACTTTAAAGTAAACGCATCGCCCCTGAAGATCTGCTTGAGCCAATCACAAATATAAATGATCCTTTCACATCCAATCTGAATCACAGCAGAGGTGCTGCATGTTTTAAAATACATCCTCTTGCAACCCACTGAAGCAAAAGAACATCTTTGGTAATTTGTCTTCCTTTTGATATGAAACAAACACGACATGTTAAAAGATGGTTTTGTTTGACATTGGATGACTTAATGGGATTTCCGATGGATTTTCAGGCTGTTGCTTCATATTTCTGTTTCAGTTTGGAGTGTGCTGTCATCTTGAAACAGTCACACAAGCTGCAGGTCGAGGTCAGTGACAAGGTCAACATGTACAATAAACTATATACACTGTAAAAGACCCCGGAGCCTCAGTGTCTGTCTGCTCTCTGACTCTCTGTCTCTGTGGGCTGTTTAGATTCTCAGTCTCACGCTCACACACACACACACACGCACGCACACACACACACACACACACACACAGTTTTCTCTGCTGACCTCAGATCATATCTGTCAGAGTTCAGATGTCCACAGAGGAAAAGAGGAAAGATGGCAAAAAGACTGAAAGAAGAAGAGTAGGAACAGGCATAAACTCGACTTTAAAGAGTTTTAATTTCTGCACTGAATAGTTCAGCTCTGGTTGAAACAGTGCAGATTTTTCCAGGGTTTTTACTACACGTATTAGGCCTGTAAAGATGAGAGTATTTTTATTGAATAGTCACGGTTCTTTGCATGCAGTTACATGACGATTACTTCTGAGCGGAGAAAACAGGAGGTCACAAATGGCAGTATCCACTCCCAATCCTTTCAACACAGGTAATGCTTGTTACTGTTTGCCAGCAGCTAATAAAGAACAAATGAAGAAGAAGAAGAAGAAGAAGCAGACACAGTAAAACACACAAAGAAGGAGAGTATTATGGCGTAGCTGCAATAGATCTAGTGGAACTAGAAGACCTGCCTGCTTCTTAAGATCAGTTGTGTGGGGAGATTTTGAGTTCACGGAGCTGTATGTAATCAAGAACATGTTGAGCATCTCATTGAATATTAGACGTCATCACCCAGAGGTGCCAATCACTGGAGCTGGGCAAGTGAAAGCAGATAATCTGATGGTCGAAGATATAACTGAAGCTTATACATTTTTTAGGTTCTTAGCACGTATAATAAGACGACCCAATCTTCAAGTGTGTTTTAAAAGTGCTCGAGTCTTGTTACAATTAGGGATGTGCGCGTTTGGAAACTTTTTTAATCTAAACTTTGCATCGGACACACTTTTTGTTTCTTTAATTGTGGTTTTAATATGCAATTTAGTTCAATAACACATAATCAGGATGATAGACACACACACACACACACAAGAGAGTGACTGTCAAAGATTGTAAATATTGTTTGGATGACTCACTCACCCAAGGGAATGCCACTACAAAAGTGTGAGTTGGCGTTTCTTTATGTGCCTTTATGTCTGTTTGTACTTTTTTTTCTTTCTGTGTGTGTGTGCGTGTGTGTGTGTATGCATGTGCGAGTGTGTCTGTGTATTTGTGTGATGGAGAGAGAGAGAGAGGGGTGTGCAGGGCAGCTGGTAATTGAAAAGCAGAGAGCCATTTTGAGTGTTAATAGGCGCTCTGTGCTGCCGGAGAGAGAGAAAGAGAAAAATGATGCAGAGACGGATGAAAAAATAAACCCTCTTTCATTTCCGCCCCGCTTTGTTTCTTCCTGCATTAGAAGTCAAACAGCCTCAGTTTGAGTCTGCGAGAGCTGAACTTGAGTCTGATGGAGAGAGACAACAAAACGCTGAGTTTCTGCTCTGCTCTGGACTCTATTAGACCTCCTGTCCCCTGAAGAAGGCGAACAAACCCCCCCCCCACTGAGAGGGGAGCAGCAGATAAAAGAGAGCCGAAAAGGAGGGCAGGAGATAGTGTAAGAAGTTTAACAAAGTTACAAACTGTTTCATAAACTGAGATATACATCAGAATAATATAGTGCAGAAAAACAATTCATTGGAGAACAAATTACAAAGAGATAAAAGCTTTCTAAAAAACAGGATTTAGGATGAGATCACACATCTCTATTCTGTGACCTCTATTCATGTGTTAAAGACCACAGACATACCTTACAGATCTTCAGAAACTGTATCAGTGGATGAGCAGATCATGGTTCAGGAAGAGTAACGTGGGCCTTCTCCTGAACTGTCTCGATAAGCATCTTCAGAGACTACAGTGCATCAACATATTATGTTATCCGAGCTGCATTTGCGCCTCATTTTCAAACTTTATCATTTGCCTACAGTGATAAATACAAACAATATTAAAACTGATGACCAGAGCCAACATCAATCTGTGCACTGTTGTTCAAATGGAAATTGTCTTCTGAGCAGCCACAGCAAGGCAGGAGTCAACTAGTGTTTGTTTACTTCAGGGATTTTTCCTGCAAGGATTTCTGACCAATTAGAGCATTTTCCTTACACATCACACATTTTGGTCTGCTTGTAAATATCCCCAAATGACCACAGATCAAACTAGACGTAATTATTCAACGATGTAAATTAGTCCACGACAAAAATGAAGTACAGGTGTGAAAAGGCCCCTAAAAGCAGAGACAGATTCAGCAGATCTGCAGAGAGGTCATTCAGGAGTTAGAGTGCCAACATAATTCATCAACAGTCATCAACATTAATTGAAAAGATCTTGTATTAACACCATAAAGAAATCAAAGGTTTTTGTATCAAGTTGATCCCTCTTTACTTTGATTGGTCCAAAGAGAGCGGCTACACGGGAAATCAATGGTTTCTTTCATCAGTGTGTTCACATGTGAAGTCTGAGGTCTTTGCTGCTGATTGGACTTTGACAAATGTTGTGGAAATAATGAATCTGATTGGTCCAGGAGACAATCTGCACCTTGAATCAATAATTTATTTTAACAATTTTTCATCAAGAGGATCTTTATAATCAGACCAGGTGTTATTGTGAACATTTTCTGATCTCGATCTACTTTTAAAGGCCAACTGACACACACGCACGCGCGCACACACACACACACACACACACACACACACACACACACACACACTCTCAGAATCACAGCAAGCTCATGTTACCCGAGAGATGGATTCTAGGCATGGCACACACTTTCGCACACACAGGTTTGCACACACACACACACACACACACTAACACACAAACACGCTTGCAGGCTTTAGTGGTTTCGGAAAAGCACTCCACTTTCTGATAATGATGCTCTCTTCCTGCTTTGACTTCATCTTAATTCAAGTAACAAACACACACACACACACACACACTTGTTCTCACTCACTCAAGTGCCTTCCTGTTTGTCTTTCAACTCATATCGACCCACAGAACGCGCACACACACACACACACGCACACACACACACACACACAGAGTGTTTTGCCATCTTCAATAAGAGCTTCAAGTAAAAGTAATTGAAAGAACAAGGGGAACATATATATATTAGGATTGTCAAATGATTCCATTAATCACTAAATTTCACTAGTTCATCGCGATTTAAAAAAAATAAGTCCTCGTAAAATAAAAAATACATTTACCTGGTTTGAATCCATGCATTTCTATATTCAATGTTATTTATCTGCCAATGTACTGAGCAGTGGCTAGTTACTACGGTGTGTCTAAAAGGACAAAATAGCACGTGATAAATGCAATTCTAAAAAAATTTTGCAAAATAGCCAATGTCTATCTTCATGACAAATGTGCGGGCTTAATTTTATACAACTCACCTGTTTACATTATATTAAGGCCTTAAGTGATGTAGAATTAGGGGCGTGGCCTATTTGATCAACAGGTGAGAGCTGCTTGCTGTTTGCTAGGTGTCTCCTCAACTAATTCAGTCACTGAACTTCACCTCTGGCCTGTGTCTGTGCTGTTGGAGCCTTTTTCAGATTTTTTCATGTACCCAAGTACTGAATGTGGTTTCTGGTTTATTTTGCACAGAAAAAAACAAATCAAGTTCCTGAGTTTTTATGGAGGTTTTTATGTTGAGAAAGTTCTGGTGATGGGGAAGCCCAATGACATGCTGACGGTTGAACTTTTGGAACCATGGGACCATATTTCTGGACAATATCTCCACCTTCATCTCTTTCTTTCTCATCTTGATTCTCTAAACTCTACCATTACATTTTATTTGGTATATTTGTAAGTTCTGAGTTACACTAATGGTCACACTTTTAAAGCACAAACATGTCTTAAAGTAAAGTTGTAGATTTTGAGTTTAAGTTTTATTTTGAAGCTTAAGTCTGAAGATGGTAATGAAAGTAAAGCAAAACATGCTGTCGACTGTAGCTGCCTCTGATTTTCAGGAGTGCCTCCTTCATATGAAATATTCAGTGTGTGTGTGTGTGTGTGTGTGTGTGTGTGTGTGTGTGTGTGTGTGTGTGTGTGTGTGTGTGTGTGTGTGTGTGTGTGTGTGTGTGTGTGTGTGTGTGTGTGTGTGTGTGTGTGTGTGTGTGTGTGTGTGTGTGTGTGTGTGTGTGTGTGTGTGTGTGTGTGTGTGTGTAAGAGAGGGAAACAAGGTGATTTTAGCTTTATGTGTTCTTTCCTGCAGCCGCTGCGATGTGAAGTGACAGTGGCTGTGTTTAATGGCCGCTCTTGGGTTGAACCTGTGTTGTGTTTTCAATTTTTTTTTTTACGTTGTGCTGTTTGTTTGTAGAAGTGTGTGAGAGTGTGTGTGGCCTACAGCTGCATGTGTTGTTGTTAAATTTTCATCGCTGCCTGCAGACAAAACCCAGGTTTACAAAAACACTGTTTTTCTGAAGTAAAGAAATACATTCTTTCCTCTCTGTGAGCTTGTGTAGATTAAGACATTTTAGAATTCAGCATGACTTTACAGACCTGTAAAGAGTTTCTCACAGTCACATATGTCTTCCAATTCGTGAATTAGTTACTCAAACTTGACTTTCAAGATCCTTTTGTATGTCTCCATTGTACCCAAGGCAACATGTAGACGCCAATGCTGCTTTGTGTTTTGTTTAACCTCTTTATTCTGCAGAGAGGTGTTATCACTTTGCCCCACAGAGTTTGTTTCCTGAAGAGGTTTGATGTAGACTATCACCCTCATCAGCCATTCTATGATCCTGCAAGGGTTTGGGAAAGTGGGATGCAAGTGATTAAATAGCAGGGGACAAAAAACAAAAAGTTACAAGCCAAACAATAAGGCTCTATTTTCTAGATAATAACAAGACTAGAAACAAAGCCACTGCTGCCAAGAAACTAGATTAAAGGGGAGACCCCAGAAACAGCTGAGACACAAAGGCCATCAGGCCCGTGTTTACAAAGAAACAAAAAGGCTTGGTCAGAAATTCCCAGCACCAACAAACTACACTTGTAGATCTGCTGGAAACCATAAGTAAACACACAGAGGAAAGTCAAGTGGTGCTTATGCAAAATCACACACTTCTAGAGAACACAAGAAACACAGAGAGAACCTCTCACTATCTCTGATGGTGAGCCAGCACAGAGTACTGCAACTCAAGGGTATATATAACATTAACACATCTGGACCAAATCAGGGCCAATCAGTCACACACACACCTGACATTGCACTGAGATGATTACCTCCCCACACTGTGTGACCAGTGTGATCTCCCTCACAGATCCTGTTGTTCTGTTTTTATTCCTGAGAAGAATAAAAAAATAACTTCCTACTTTCTTCCTTACCTTTGCTTCAGATTCAGCTGATATTAGAATATGATGGTAACCAGAGACGAGGACCCGTTTCCCTCTGACAGCATGAAGACTGTAGGAAACGGGCAGTGTGACCTGAAGGGAAATGTAGTTCAGTCAGACGTTAAACAGTTAACAGCGGGGGGGGCATCTGAAAACACAGCGACACTAAAATGAAACCTTTCAAAATTTTATCCTCCTGTTAAAGGTCAAGTGAAACGCTTAACGGGCAATTAGTGCAGAGGAAATGCCAACGAGGCCGTCAGCTAAACAGCCCTCTGAATTATTCACACCGATAACGGAGAGGAAGCGGAGGCCGTGTGCTCCGAGCAGCCAATCGTACGACGCTAATGTCAAGTGGATTTGCGTTAGCCGGGGCAAGGAATCATGGGTAATGGGACTGTCCTCTTGGCAGTATTTGGATCTCCATCTGGAGCTGTATGAGCGGCAAAGGTTGACTGAAGCTATAAAGGTCCACACTCGAGATCATGTTTGTACTGGAGTTTTTAAAGATCAATCCCATGTCCTGTGACACATTATTGTCCTGTGACTTATTCTTGTTATGGTGTGTTTCCCCAATTCCATCAGAGCTGTCTTTAACCATTTAGACCACAGTACATTTTTAAAACTGGGCAGATTATGAAGGACTGTTGCTTTAATAGAGGTTTTGCATTGACGTCACTTTTCCACCGAACCACGCCCCCTCAGATGGAATGAGTGTTGAAACATTCAAACACCATTTCCTTACAGCAACGCATCGTGCAGCGTTGTTACAAGTCAAAGTAGGCTGTCAGGACACTCAAACAGGAAACACATAGGGCTGTCAAACAATTACAAATTTTAATTGTGATTAATCACAACATTTCAATAGTTCATAGAGATGACTTGCATTTCTAATTGCATGTTTGAAATTCCATTACTTGGCATTTATTTTGATTTTTTGAACCTTTCTTAAGCTGAGAGTGCTATACTTGCTATTTCAATTTAACCCTGCTTTTATTTTGAAATAAACTAAGGACGTTTCAGTAGATAGAAGGTTAGGACATTAACTTAACCACCGAAAAAGGAACTCATCCAAATCCAAAGTGAAATGAAAACAGCTAAAAAACAGAGTAACAGAGTGAAACGTTTCATGTAGTACGGTGGATATTACTTTTGACTTGTCAGCTGAGCTGTCTGATGGGTTTTTTTAAAGTGAAACGAGACATTCAAAGATGCAGCGGTGTTGTTCTTTTTCATCACTGTGACTACAGGGAGAAACTGTGGAGGCTTATTCACCGTGCACCTTAAGGGACAAAATAGCATGCAATTAATTGTGAGAAAAAACATTTTTGGGAATAATTTCAGACCTTAATTAATCGAAATTAACTAGTTAATACCAACAGTTATAGAAACTATTAAATTAAGCTGAATAAACTTCATAGTCCGGGTTAGGGATCCAGTTGTTTCTCCGTATTTTAGAGATCCATTTGCTTCTGTTTAATGAAGCACATACAGCAGTCACTCAGCAGCGGGGCTCAGTTTACAGTGAGTTTAATCAGGTTTTCTCTTAATTTAAGCTAGCTCGATTTTAACATTTAATACTGTAACTGTGTTTATCTCTTGTTTATTCCTAATTTAACATGACAACTCTAAATATAAGCAGTAGTAAAGACAGGAACTGTTATTAGGTCGGATACTTTTACTTCATGAAAATCTACATAGAAATAAATAAAGTATTTGGCCAAGTAGAAGCCAAGTTAAAACTGATTTCATTCAATCTGCTATCAATAAACTTCACATCTATGATGTGGCAATAGTTACTGTGCAGTAGAATGTTAATAGTAATGTTATGAAGCACATGATCGGCCAAGCGCTCACATCATATCTCTGTGATAATGTCAGATTTCAAAATAAAACACTCGAGCTGAACCTCGTCAGAGGTCACAGTCCTCCAGATGCATCTGATCCAGTCTGAGAGAAATCTGTATCCTAGCTGACACACAGTCATGTAACATCTCTCACACACGCGCGTCTGTATTCAGCACATGTGGTTCCTCATGATTCACGTCGTCTGTTCGTCTCTTTCTCATAAAGTGATTGATGGATCGAGAAAAACCTGCTAAAAAGACATCAGGAGGAGGGGGACTGTGTGTGTCTGTGTGTGTGAGTCATGGTAAACACTCGTCATGTCTCCTGGTGCTGCAACAGATGGACAGTAGGCGACACACACACATGCACACTGTATATATACAGTATATAGACACACACGCACTCAACTGCAAAAAGACACACGGACTGTTTGATCAGCGTGACGACCACATTTTAGTTTTTCTCCGACTACAAGAGACGGAAGGAGTGATGGGGAGAAATGAAGGAAGGAAGGGATGATGTTGGCAGGAAGTAAAAGATAGAAAAATGTAGGGAGAGAAAATGGGGGTCAAAGAAGGAAGGCAAAGAGTAAGAGGGGTTGGAAATGAAAGAAAAGAGAGAAAGATGGATAGAAGGGTAAAGTTGTAAAAAGAAACTCGTGATTTTACACACATGAATTAAAGAAAGTGCCTGTTTATAAAGAGAACTTTAAGGGAAAAAAAGTCAGATTTTGTATGTTTATAACACCATATGAATATCTCTACTTATTTTTATAATTTATTGACTTGAATAGCACTTTGTTAAGATGCTTAGGTTTTAAGGGATATACATTAAATTAAAGATACCCCCAGAAATGACATCAGAATAAACAAAAATAACTATACATGCACTGAGAGGCCATTTTTATTTATTTATTTTATGGATTAAGGAATTGAGGAAAGGCATAAAATTGAATGAAAATAAAAGTTAAAAGTAAAAGGAAGACAAAATAACATTAAATAAAGACGAGAGAGGAATATTCAATTGAGTTTGAGAAACAAAGAAAAAGTAGTAAAATAGAGACGGGACAGAAAAGGGGAAAAGGAGGGGGGGGCGGGGGTTTGAATGAAAGAATCAAGGGATTAAAAAGTGAAACAGACTGAAGATAAACATGGAGTGTACAAAACAAAAACAGACAAAGAGTTGAAAGTGAAGAAGGACAAATAAAAGAAAAAGTTCAAGTCAATCTTTGGACCAATCAGAGTTCAATCTAAGGAATAATTAATGAGCTCAGTCGGACTCCTCTGCTCTTTGAAACATTGATGAGGTGATCAGACTACAGTTTGTGTGTGTGTGTGTGTGTGTGTGTGTGTGTGTGTGTGTGCGTGTGCGTGTGCGTGTGCACGTGTGCACGTGTGCGTGTGCGTGTCTATTATTACCTCCTCTGACAGACAGGCTTCTCTACTACAGTGACAGCCCTGTTAATAATTTACAATCCTCCTCCATCCCTCTTTACCTCCTTACACTTCCTCTCTCCTTGATCCCTCCTCCCTTCTTCTCTGTATGTTTGCAGAGATGTCCCAAATATGTCATTCACAGTTAGCCCCGCCCTTACTCCTCCCCCTCTTTCTGGTCTCTTTGACTCTAAATGGGACCATAATATACTAAATGAACATCATGCTGTGCTGGAGAGGACTTCAAACTACAGATTGAGACCATACACAGTACATATTAATGGGCGAAGCCTGAGTGATGTCACCTATCTGTCACTGCACTTGAGGCTCATAGGTGGCAGCCGCCATGCTGGAAATCCTGTTTCACCCTAACTTTCAGTCAACCTAACGATGGGCTGAGAGCTGGAGCTGAGTCCACCTGTCAATCATGTCAGCTACGCGCCTAACTATGGATAACACGTATCGTTCATAAAATCAAAATGAATGTGTTATTTAAAGAATCTCCCCCCCGTGTGTGCCTGTGAGGACAATAACTAATCAGACCACTATTGTTTTTGTACCAGGCTGTAAACATGTTAATTTCTGCTGTAAAAACAGGCATTTATGTGAATTCAGGGGCTCCTGGAGGCAGCCTCAATCAGACCCTCGACAAACTGCAAGATGTTGCACTTCCACATTGACTTCATTTTTCAACACCGGAGGTTGCCACTTGTTCTTGGTAATGGCGGTCGTCCTATAATCCGGGTCATCTTATATTGGGGCTAGTACGATTATTACAAACAGCTGTGAGCATCTTTAAGTTTGCTTGGATTTTAGCACCCCTGTGGACTAAGTATGTAGTGTGTGGTCCCATTTAAAGCACTGGTAATATGGATCTGGTAATTCACAAAAGTCTGTATCTGTGTCAGGCTGATGGTATCTAGTTTAACTTTAAAAACTGGGACAAAGTGAGCTGGATTACGTGATCCTGGATGATGGGGTCATCATGTGTTTTAGAGAAGCAGATGTCAGAGAACCGGCCTGAGCTCTAACTAACCATCCTGAGTTGAGACCTCCAACCTGCCCAGACTGTGTCCTCAGACCTCAGTCTGGAGGAGCTGCAGAGATCAGACAAACCTTCCCCTGAGGGAGCATCAAACTCGCCGTCTCCTCCCGATAAACGCCAGATTGTGGACAGAATCCTGGTGGATTTTTGCGGACTGGAGCCAGAGCTCCTGCACAGCCAGCTAACAGCTACAGAGCGGCTCTGACTAATTTATGCAGATGTATTAATAGATCACAGGCTGCTCTCACAGGCCGCCGCGCCTTCTCTCCTCACAAAAAAAAAAGGCCAAATAAACAACTGAGGCAGAGAGGAGCCGTGTTCGCTCTGCAGACTAAAAGGCCGGCTTCAGACGGAGGCAGTCGTTTGCATATCCGCCTCCCAGATTTGTTTGATTTTGTTTGCCGTTTTTTATTTATGCATTTATTTCTTTTCCGCCAGACTTTCCGATCAGAAGAAAATCCAACAGCAGACATCTTCAAATACCGTCCCAATCCCCATGAAATGAACAGAGCATCATCAGGACATACATTAATACCATCAGTGTTTTAATCAGCCATATAAAAGAATCTACACAAATGACTTGGACTCGAGTCAGCTGTGTGAGAAGAAAATTGCACAAGTTTGCATTTGTTTGAACTCCCATGCTTTTTACTGTAACGGGACCCAAAAGTGGGTCGCAGAGCCGTTTTCAGTGGGTCACGACTCTGTGACTGGAAAGAAATGTGTCAAAAAGTCTATGAAGCACTTTTAACACATATTGTTTTTATTCTGTCTCTTTGATCAGTCACAAGTTTGTATTGTCTGAGGTCCAAACTGCACTATTGTCCATCTAACAAATCTGATTTATGGAAAAATATTAGAAATTTGGGTCAGGACTTCTCATGGAAGAGTTGTTGTTGGCTCCTGAGGCTAGACCAGTTGAGAACCACTGATGTAATGGAAAACTTTGTACTGGGTATGAGGCATTCTGGGAAACGTTGGCAGTCTACTGCTTGGGTATAAAAGTTCAGAAGTAAAAGAGTTTCAGGTTAGATGCTTTTAAATCTCATACTATGATTCTGTCTCAATCAACTTTTTACAGAAGATTTCTTTTGTATTTTTACAAACACAGATAACTGATGAATCAATTGATATTCATAATAACAACATTTATTCCCAAAATGGAATAAGTATTATAGATTTTGTAGTTGTTATGTTTCGTTTTTAGTGTGTTTGTGTTCTCCGGTGGTGGTTGAAGCTCCTCTTCCTTCCTGCCCTCTGGTTGTCCCCCCGTCCTCCGTCTGACTGTCTGTCCCAATTAGGGAGGATCTGAATGGTGGGATTAACGAGAAGAGAGAGCCTCACACACACCCACACACTCACACTTACACTTCATGGCCACTTAATAGAATACTAATTGATGTGGTCTCTTTTTGGCTCACTGAGGGGGATGGACTGAGGAAGAAAGGAAGGGAAAAAGAGGTAGGAGAGATTGATGGGATTATCTGTTTTTTCAACTCCGTTCAGGTAAACAGGAGCAGGAATAATCTGGTTATTTAATCTGAGAAGAAAGCAGGATATGTGATTGATGAAGAAAAAGGGAGGAATGGATCCAGCAGTATTCTAAATTAGATCCCTTACAAATGTTCAAATGTCTCCACACCTTGTTGATTTAGTGTAATCCAGAGCAATCTCCCTTCTGTTTTCTTCACTTTAACACTTTTGAATTTCACTTTATTTTTTATTAATTTCCTGCGGTCATGTTTTTTTTTTAGCTTTAATCAGTTAGAAATATCCAGTCTGGCAGCTTAGTTTCCCTTTAGATCAGTTTTAAAGGTAAATCCATGCTGGAAATTAAAATATATAAAAGAATACTGCTTCAGTGTGTCGTGGTGATTCTCTGTGGGTTCACCACGACCACTCACAGGAGTTGCTTGTCTACTGCTGCCCCAATGTTGTTTTTCTCATGTTTGTTTACATGTGTGTCACTAATTATGTGTTAGCTTAAAACAACGCAGAAACAACAAAGTCCTTCTTAACAAGAAAACGACAAATCAAGGCAACAGTAGACGAGCAACTCATGAGTTCTGCAGCACAGAAGTGTGACATTACATAAACATTTCACACGCCAAATCCTCACAACAAGATGGAAGTTGTGGGAGTAGCTGATCTACCCTGTCTCTATAGATGAGCTTGTTTGTGTTGTTGTGTGGTTGCAATGGTTCAAAGGTTAGTTTGTATCCAACACAATATTCCACCCAACCCAACGGCCTTAACAAAGTAACATATCAACATGGTTAGACCGGCAACTCCCATGTTCTGTATGAGTAAATATATCATTTCCCTACGGGGGTTTGTTTTCTGTTGTTTGTTGTCCCTAACCCTAACCTTCTAATTTGGCGTTCCAACAATACTTGATTGGTATTAAGCGACCAAAAGTGTGCCAAGAAATAACTGAATATCTGAGTTCATAAACATATACATAATATGGGTTTCATATATTAGTCCAACTCTTAAAATGATCTGACATGCATTTTCTATCCTCAAAAGCTTTCTGTATCTGTTCCCAGGCATCCACATAGGGATTTAAAACAAAACCACAGAAGAAGAAAAGAAAAGAGTCAGATTTGTATTTAAAAGAGATGAAGAAACCTCAGGGGGGTTCGGTTCTCCTCACGTCAGAAACCAAAGACCAAAAGTGAGGATGATAAAAAGCGAAACGAGAACAAAACAAGGGATGATGAAGATCAAAAGGAGAATGTGGGGATCGGAGGAAGGATAGTGAAATACAAACGAGGTATTCCTCCCTTCCCTCTTCAGGGTTTTACAGAATCAGATTTCCCGGTTTCCCCCTCGTCGTGTGAAGGCAGCACGGTGCTTTCAAGGGCGTTGGCAGCTGCTGGAGTTTCCTCTCTTCTTCACCTCCTTCTGTTAATCGATCTTCCTCTTTCTCTCTCTGCCTCACTCTCTCCATCTCGTACGCACTTTTTCTCTCCATCTGAATGAAACCCGACTCTTTCAGGCTTGTCCATCAACCCCCCCAACCCCCCTCTCTCTCTCTGTTTCTCTGTCACTTACTCTCTCGCTCACCCCCTCTCTCTGAGTGAAACGTTACACTCCCATCCCTTCATCTCTCCTCCGTCTCTTCCCCCATCCCACCATCTGGTTGAGTCTGACATCAAATCGATCGTGTTTTTAGACGTCTTTTTTTCTTTCGTTTTTTCATGTTTTGGCGGTGAAGCTGTCGGCCATGTTTTTTTGTCCTCCTCTGAACCCACCCGAGCTTCCTGCTCTCCTTTTCCTCCTCCTTACTGTTGTCTTACTGCGTGTGTGTCATTGTTAATATAAATAACATTGTTTTTGATCATATTTGTTCAATATAATCGTCAATGAAATCAACTTTTTTTTAAATAAAATTACAAAAAATAGAAACTAGACCACATGATTTATAACTTATACTTTCTATTAACAGATTCTTCATAACCTTTGTAGTCAGAGTTTAATCGGCCAATCAGTAGGCTTTGGTTAAGGCCTGCACAATTAATTGAATTTGAATAGCAATCACGATTTTGGCTTTCCCACGATAAAAGAAATATGATTGATCTTCATGTTTTGGCTGTGAAGCTGTGGATCTTCTCAGCCTGTTGTGTGGTTGTCTATTGAAAATATTAGAAGAAATTCATTCACCTATTTAAATCATGTAAGGCTTTATATCATGTAGCCTCTGTATATTCTCTAACTACTATTACTGTTTGTTAAAACACGACTTTTATCTGCTCAACTTGCTTCCCTTTAGAATTCTTCTCCACACACACACACACACACACACACACACACACACACACACACACACACAGAGAATTAATTTCTGATAATAGATAGATCTTTTTCTTTGATATTCACTTCTGACATACTTCTGCTTAAGGATGGATGTTGTGTAATAAATGTGTAACGTTGGGTGGAGTTACTGGGCAGATCTGTGTCATGTTTGGCCAGTTGTTAGGGGACCAATACCAGGACATATTTTCTGTCTAAGTCAAACCCTGGTCGTTGGTGAGTAGAAGAAAAATACATTATTAAGTTTTCAAAATACACTTTTAAAAAAAAGTACCTAAAGTTATAGATAAATAGGCGTTCAAACCAAGTATGAAACTTTATTAAGATATAATGTGCATTTACAGCTAATGTTCTTTTCTTGTATTTCACTTTAGTGTTGCCTAGTAACCAACGATCCACTCTGTGATGAACCCATTTATGCGAACAGCTGTAATAAAACCTACAGATCTCCCTCTGTGTGCGTCTCCTCTGAGGTATTTAAAGACAAACCGGTGGTTAAACTTGGATGTGCGTAAGACTGAACAAAAAAATGAGTTTAGATTCAATTGGTGCAGCGAGCTATTCGTGGAATTTTAATTGCTTTGCATGAAAATCCTCCTCTCTGTGTGTTCACACAGCTACACTTAATCATCGTTTTCCCTTTAGAAAATCACAAATGAAAGCTGCTTGGAGGCTTTATTATGCTGCTGTGGCAGAGGTATGTCACCTACTTCATAAAAACGCAGACACATGTTGGAGATGCAGCAGTGCTCATTCAGGCTGTTGGGATCATTTTTAAAGCCAGAAATCGAATATCTCTTGTGAGTCATGACTCAAAAACAACTGAAAACACACAAATAAACACTTGGAGACTCTTTCTTTGTGAGTGGATCAGTTTTTCAGGTGTCCATAACTGATCAATTCAATAAGAGCGATATTTCTCCTTGTATGATCTCTCTCTCTCTCCCTATCTGCTTCTCTCCATCTCTCGCTGCGATCAGAGAAAAATTGACCAAACTGGCCCAAGGACACTTTCAAACTTGCTCAAACAAAGTTCCTGTGGTACAGTGGTAGCGTCAGTCTTGTCTCAACTGGAAGGTCTGATGTTCAATCCCCAGCTCCTGCACATGGCGATGTGTCTTTGGGCAATACACGTTACCCCAAGTTGCTCCTTCTGCTTCGTCTTTGGTTTGTGAACGGTTTAGTTAATACTGTTGGACACTGAACACAGCAGCCTCTTGCATCAGTGTCCGCCATCAGTGTGTGAATGGGTGTGAATAGTAGCAGGTGTGACCTAACGTGTAAAAGCGCTTTGAGTAGTTTTTTGACTAGAAAAGCACTATACAAGTCCACACACTGTAAAAAAAAAAAACTTCCTGTAGATAAGAGTATCTATATAATCGGAGCTGCAGGTTAACTGTTCCTCTTTCAGCTCTTTTCATAACACACTTCATCTTCATCACTCATCTTCAGTCGTCGTTCCCCTATTCCTCCATCCATCCTTCCTCCACCTGTATGAACACCACTGTGTGCGTGCGTGTGTGTTTATTCATGTATGACAGAATTTTTCATTTATACTTCATGCATAATGTAACGTGCATATTTATGGAACGTTTTCCTGTTTACTTTGCAGCATGTATTTGTAGGTGTGTGTGTGTGTGTGTGTTACAGGTGGTACTGTATCAACCCCGCCCTCCTCCAGCTATGTGGGCTGGATAATAGGGACATCAATTATTCAACAACGACACAGTCTATCACATGAAATACCATTCACTCTGTGTGTGTGTGTGTGTGTGTGTGTCTGTGTTTACACAAAAGTAAGAATTGTATTCCTCTCTCTCTCTCTCTCTCTCTCTCTCTCTCTCTCTCTCTCTCTCTCTCTCGCTCTCTCTCTCACTCTCTCTCTTTCTCTCTCTCTCTGACATTTCCACCGAAAATACTGATGTTCAATTATTTACGAGCTTCCAAAGGGCGAGAGAGGTAGAGAATGAATGGAGGGTGAGAGAGTGAGGTAGAGAGGAGGGGTTGTATTGTGTTGTATTTAATTATTGTGTGTTTGTGTTTTATTGCTCCTTATGTCACTTTGTCGACTGGTGGAGGAGGAGCAGGATTTAAAAAGAGGAGAAAAAGAAGTATAGGTCATGAGGAGATAAAAAGAGGAGACTAGGGGAGGAAGGAGGAGCAGAGAAAGACGAGGGAAAGAAAATGGGGTGAAGAGAAAGAAGAGGTGACAGGAGGAGGAGTTTTAGAAAAGAAAGTAGGCAAAGGGAGAAAACCAGAGGTAGACGAAAAGGAGTAAAGCATGAGGGAGAGAAGAGGTGTGGGAGAGGGAGAAGATGAAAGGAGACAGAAAAGTGGGTGTGAGAGAGGAAGGAAAAGGAGGAGGAGATGGTGAGGGTCTTTGCATGTGTGAAAAGGGCTATGAGACGAGAGAAAAGGAGGATAAATGAACAAGCAGAGGAAGATGGGGAGAGGACCAGGAAACGAGAAAAAAAGCAGGAAAGGAAGACGTCATGTGAGAGGGAAGGTGTTTCTTGGTCATTGACAACCTGTAGCCAATGAGAAACAAGTATGCAGTTGGACTCTGGTTTAATAATGAAGGTGTTTACGTTGTATTAATACAGGGGAAGAATGAAACCAAAAAAAGAACTTTGATTGTATGCAACATTTTGAGGAATACTTTTATATGGGAAAATATTAAAGAGGTACTAACTCTCTCTCTCTCTCTCTCTCTCTCTCTCTCTCTCTCTCTCTCTCTCTCTCTCACACACAGGACCAGGAGGCGGAGTCAGTGTTACCGCATCATCTACCGCCACATGGAGCGGACTCTGTCCCAGCAGGAGGTCCGACTCGTCCATGAGCTAATCGAACGCTCCGCCGAGACCGAGCTGGGCGTGCAGGGCAGATACTGACACACTCACACACAAACACACACACACCTTACACACACATACACCTGACACACACACACAAACACACACACCTATATGACAATAATGTTTTCTTTGTTATTTTAAGCATAAAGTATTTCTTGCTCTACCTGAAGTTTTAGTTTTATGTTTTAGTTTTTTGAAGGTTTGAATCTTTAGTTTGGACATTAAATGTGTTTCTAACATTGTTCTCACTGTGTGTTTTTATTGTTTACAACCAAAGAATCAACACTTTGTTTCCATTTACTTCAGACTATGAACTGCAGATGAAATGAGTGGAAACATATTCTTTTAGACTTTTATAGTTCTACTGCAGTATCTGCACCTTACATTTCTTTATTCTTCACCTCATAGAACTAAGTCTAAGACCATCGGTGACATGGTCCGATTCAACGCTTGTCAACGGTTCTTTGTCCAAATAATCCTCAAGTGTGTGATGTCAATACGATTATTTTACCACTCCCAATCGAGTCAGAGCCTCCCCGATCTGGAATCATAAATATCAAACACATTTGCAACTCCAGGTTGGGCTACCTTTGACGGAATACCCACAATAGCCAATGAGAGCGAGCAAACCAGGAAGTGTCACCAACCAGATGTTGCTTTTTTCAACAACTCACCTCCTGCTCTCCCAGCAAAGTGTACAAGCTTCACCTTTACCATCTTCTCAGCCATGATTATAAGCACATTCTTTTTCTAGTTTGCTCCAAAACAAAACGCATGCCAGGACAGCCAGCTGACGAGGTTGACCGTCCTCCATGTTTGTTTTTCTTCTGAGCTCACGTTTGATCACTTGAGTTTCTGTGAGGTCTCCTGTCTTCAGAATCACCACTGTGAAATCTTTACTACAAAGGGCAGGTGTGCGGTCTCACGGTCTGGCTAAATCCTCAAGTGTTTGTCAGATGATTATTATGTTGAAATTGGTTGACACTGTCCTAATGTCTACGGTCTCCCAAGATTTTAAATCTGTTAAGATTTGAAAATTGTGTAGTATGAAACCACCAACACTAAGATGTACAGCCTGGTGTTTACTCCACCAACTGAAAAAACATAAATACCAAACATAATAAAACATGGTTTCACTTTCACAATAATTCCTTAAAAGCTAAAGACAAAGTAAAAGTAAAATGACCTTATACTGATTTATTCTCATTAAGCTTCATGTAATATCCTGTATGCCTCTTCACACATTTATGCAGCTTATTGCTCAAAAAAAGTTTCCACCATTAAATCTCTCCCCACAGATTTTCAGAGTCAGAGTTTGACTTGTTGCCCTTACGTTAAAAACAGCATCTTGATTTTAAATAATGTTCTGTCTCTGGCAGTAACTTTGGCTAAAATTCACAGTGAAGCCAGAATCAAAAGTTTGGCTGTTTTTTATTGAATCTGGCAGATCTGATTAGTTTTGAGGGTTGTGATATTTTGGGAGACTTTTTGTACCATTTAAACATTTTCTATCAATAATTAGTCCACCAGTTTATGTTTTGTTTTATTTTTGCTGCTCCTGTGTTTAAACTTTTCTTATTCTGTTCTTACTTTTTGATAAAAGCCTTTAAAGGGGCTATATGTAACTTTCAAAAATACTGTGTTTGTAGCGATACCGCATGGCCGTCAGGCGAACTGCTTAACGGCCTAATGATTTATATATAGCTACAAGTTATATATGTAACTTTTTACATGTATAAATCGTTTTTTATCGCCCATTAATAAGCGAACGTTAAACTGATGTGAAAAAGTAGATGTTCACTGTCTATCTGTGTTGCCTGTATAACATTTGCCCCGGGTCCGATTTACCGCCAAAGGCAGGCAGTGTCATTTTATTTGCGTTCTCACTTCGCTCCGCTTACAGAAATCAACATTACAAACTACAAACTCATAACACACTCCCGGTCTTCACCTGCACAGCCAGAGGCCGCCTTCCACACACTTACATCCGTCCTAGGAGCTCTCACAGGCGGACAAACTCATCACACACTTCTGCTCTCAGGCAGTGCTTGCCGAGACTGTCGTTTGTAGGATGGACAATGAGACACACAGACTCCTTCACAGACTCTCACATATGTATGACCACTTACCTCCTCTGTAAACATTATGCCGGTAAATATCCAGTGTTTCAGGGGCGATGTTGATGCTCGTTTGTGTACGTACCAGCACGTATGACGAGCATGCGAGGGAGAGCGAGCAACAGGTTACTGGTGCAGTTCGCCTGACGGCCATGCGGTATCGCTACAAATGCAGTATTTTTGAAAGTTACATATAGCCCCTTTAATCTGAAGATATTCGGAAAAAATAGACAAAGATACCGACATCAGCTGCAAAACTGCAGAGGATTAGTCTTTTTCTAAAAAGTAGTCTTGAAAATCAGGAGGTGGTCTTATAATTAGGGTCGTCTTATATTCAGGCCATTACGGTAATCAGAGGATGAGCTGGTAACTCTTACTGTCCAATATTTTAATAGTTTTCATAAATGTATCTGATTGTCAGTTGTAAACCTCTTTTCCCTTCTAACATGTCACACCCTTCTGCAGATCCTCACAGACACACAGACACACACACACACACACACACACACACACACACACACACACACACACGCACACACGGAGCCATCCAAATGTCACTCTGTCAGTTATTCTCTGCCAGTGTTGAGGCATTAAATGGCTTCGCCTGTCACTCCAGTCAGCCCTGCAATGAATCCTGGGAGCTCTCTGCATAGTGAGTTTTTACACACACATACTGTACAAACACACACACACACACACACACACACTAATTTAAATACAGCTAGTTAGAAAATACACTCCTACACTCTTTCTCCCTCACACACACAGTATAATAACCAGCTCTCTGTCAGTGTGCCGAGACGATACGCTGGCTTAGACTGCTACCATCATACACTGGCATACTGGAACTTCTCGTACACACACACACATACACACACACACACACACACACACACACGCACATACATACACACAGTTACAGGCAAAGGGCACTGTGCCAATCATGCAGTGGGAGGCTGTCTGCATTCGATGGCTCTGCTCGTCACTCCGGTCGAGTTAAAACTGAGCTCTGACAGTTTGAGGCCATGCTACACACACACACACACACAAACACACACCTATACACACACACACACGGTCAATACACACTTAAATATTTAAAAATTGATTTCAGAATCCTAACAGAAAGTATCAATGACATACTAAAAAAAGTAAAAGTAATCTGATGTAAACATGTTCTCTTTTGTTTGAACGTGATTGTTCTTAAAGGTGAAAGCTGAAAACTTTACGGTATATATTCAGGATAAATGTATTCATTCATCTCGTTTCAAGCAAAAAGCACACTTGGTTTGTAGAATTACCTAAATAAAACATAATCTTGGAGCACATTAGCTTTCGTCTGAAGGTGACATATGTCTCTGGGAAAATGGTGAACTTTTCTGGTGTAACCAGGGTAAGAATTTAACAGCTTCCAACTAAGACTTCCTTTTTTTTTGCGCTGCATTGTTTACAGTCCAAACAGCAACGGTGTGTTCAGATCAAAAAAGATTATTCCCTCCAGATCTGTCTGCAAAATAAACTTCTAATTTCTTACTTCATTCCAGTCCTCAGAGGAGCGCCTGTCCATCTGTTTCTGGTGAGTCTCAGTTTAACTGTAAATAGTAAGTCACACAGCGGCTTCACTCTGAATTACTTCAGTGGTATCAACCTGAAAAAGAAACTTTTTTTGTTTCACTAACATTAACAGGTCTTAAATTCGCTGAAATAACATCATGATGCAGATTAGTAAAAAGTCAAGCGCTATCAGGTCTGTCCTCAAGATGAGAAGGAAACTACTTTTAAAAAGTTTGTTTGTTGAATGGAGGTCAGATTGATAATTCCTGATTCATTCAAAGGAAGCCAGGAAATCTAAATGCTGATTGGCTTTTTCAACAGCTTCAAACGTGTTCATCGCTCATCTGTAAATGTTTGATCTAAAACCGATGTTAGACTAGAACCTGTTAGCTGCTCTTTTATGCTTTGCTAGCTAGTTGGCTAATGTCAAACGTCAGAGAAGGTAAAGCTACCGGAAGTTACGTTTTTCAAGAGTTAAGGCTAAAGCAATAGTGTATAATTTACTGTTACATTTATTCCACTTTCGGGTCCCCTTCTTTTTTTACATTTTGTTTTCGGCTTTTGCCTTTATTTAGACAGGACAGTGGATAGAGAGAGAGTGGGGAATGAAATGAAAAAAAAAAGCAGCATCAGGTCGGATTTGAACCCAGGCTACCTGCTTGGAGGACCATAGCCTCCGGACATGAGGCGTAAAAAAACCGCTAGGCCATCAGCGCCCCTTTCCTCTTTCTTTTTTCCTTATAATCCCTCTTCATTTCCCTTCTGTGACTTTAATTAACAAACTTTGGTTTTCACAGAAATGATGCATGCTGCTCTTATCAGCATGTATCAGTGAGTGCTGTCAGATGGGGCGCCCTCAGGGAGGTTTCCTACTGTCATTGTAAACTTTGCACATTTGGAGCCACTGCTGTGGTTTAATGTTTGTCAGCCCTCAGGGGCCCCCTACTGGCATGGGGCACGAAGCAGGTGGCTGCCATGCCTGATCACGAGTAGCGTCTCTGTGTTTTTGTGTAGTCATGAGAAAACAACACAATCCAAAAAGTAAATAACTCATTACATGATGATCTTCTGTATTGTGTGTGTGTGTGTGTGTTGTTTCAGGCCTGGGGTGTGTTTGTGTGTTGTTGTGATAATAAAACCTCCACCGTCACGCTCTCCTGCAGAGCTGGGATTTAAAGTAATTAGAGAAAAAAAACTACGATTTAAGTGGTTAAATGTGAGCCGCTCCTCCTGTCCAACACGTGTTTCTTTTATTTTCTGCAGACTGACTCCTTTGTCCTTCAGACGTCACACTGACACAGAGTGCTAGATTACTTTAAAGACACCTTCACACCTACTGACTCTCTCACGCACGCAATAACACACACACTCTCTCTCTCTCTCTCTCTCTCTCTCTCTCTCTCTCTCTCTCTCTCTCTCTCTCTCTCTCTCTCTCTCTCTCTCTCTCTCTCTCTCAGGTGGGAGTCCTGGGGGGTTTACCCTCCTGTGTGTCTGCTCAGAGTTGATTGGATCTTGTTCAGAGACACAAAGTGACCTCTGCTGAGACAGACCGAGTCCACGCACATTCTGTGCGTGCAGAGAGACGGCAAACACTGCTGCAGACAGATTTTACACACAGAGAACTGTTTTAGGCTGATTCAAGAAGCATCTATTTTGGATTGGAAATATTGAAGCCAGCGTCAGTGACATTTGAGGCAGATTCAAGGTCATGCCAGAAGGTTAAATGATGTTTTATGATGCATGTGGAAATAGGGAGATTTATTTCAGTTTAGACAAGGTGGGTTTCTCTTGGAGTTTTTAGATATTGTTAAGGTAGTTCTTAGTGTGTCAGATATTTATGGAGTATTAAGGCAATTCGAAGAATGTTTCAGGTAGATAGGATGATTGAGAGAAAGTTAAGGTGTTTAAGGCTGGTTCCACACTAGATGATTTTCAAATCTGAACTGATTTTAAAAACGTGGGAGACGACAGACACAGTTTCAACCAATTTTTTACATCATAATCCTCCGAACTCACACATTAGACAATTCAGCCAGACTGCGAGACCACACACCTGCTGTTATTAGAAGTCACATTCTCACAGTGGTTATTTCACTGAAGCTTGCGTGATCAAACGTAGAAAAACAAAAAAAGAACACGGCCCTCAAAATTGGGGCTAAAATCATCCAGCGTGTAGCCAGTTTACGAGAGATGTGGAACACTTCTTGGGAAATCAGAGCTTTAGAAGAATCTATCAATGATTTAACTTTTTCACGACTGTTTCAAAGACCTTTGGGATATTTTCAGCCAATCTATGACCGTTTCAGTGAGATTTTAGAATGTTTTATGAAGATTTTTTTTACATTTTTCAGAGACCTGCTTGTTCCAGTCCGACCTATGGCTGTGGTGCAGTAAGATTAAGGGATGTTTACAGCACTTATGGGACATTTTCATTAAAAATGTAGGTGTGTTTTTTTTTTTTTTTTGGGGGGGGGGGAGGGAAATGCAAGTGTATTTTGCTTTTGTTTGTTGTTTAAGGGACTTCTTGTGATGTTTTAGAAAGAGTTCAGGATGTTCAAAGACATTTTAAGATGTTTGGCTCAACTCTAGCAAGCTCCTACAATAACTACCGGTATGTTTGGGATCTTTTACAAACAATGTTTGTGCAAAATTCAAGGGTTATTATGTTGAAGTCAAGGATGGTTTAGAAGTTCCTAACAGATTCAGATATTCTTAAAGGAGTTTTTATGACGTAACAGGCACATTTAAGGATGTTTTAAAGACATTCTGGAAAGTTTTGGGCCAATTTAGGAATATTTAAGGTATTTAAGGGAGTTTTATGGGCGATTATACAGAGAAAGTTGTATATCCACCTTCACTGATTCATGTTAGGACAAGGAAATTCAGATGGGTTCTCTGCTGCTGACTTTGATTTAAATCTGATCTTTGATTGGTTGCATCACGTCCAGCCTCTGTCACAGTCGTTGGATTATTTTATACCATGTCTCTAGTCTGTTGACTTCCCCCGCTGCATGTTGGGATTTGCTCTGTTTGCCATGATTCATGAGGAAACTGTTTGACTGGTTGACTGACTGACTGAATAAACCAGCAGAAGCCGTGACATGTCACACTCTGTTTGTAGTTATAGAAAAATCCCCTTCAACATTTACACTCCAATGAAAGAAACACACACAACACATACAGAGAAAAACTTTCACTTGAAGTTATAACAGCTTCCAAAAGCTCCGCAGTTGGGTTGGTTTTATTTATTAAAATAAAAAAAGGATTTCCCTCTGAGCCACAGCGGCAGATTATATTCATGACAGAAAACAGATCTTAAACCGACCTGAGAAAGACAATATGTTTACTGACGATGTATCTGAGCATAATTTACATGACGTTTTTATCACAGCAGCACATACAGCAACAGAACAGCAACAGTAGCAGCTAGCGCTAGCTTATGCAACGATCTTTGACGTAACATCCGCTGTTTCCTTGACAACGATCAACATTTCGTGTCTATCGTGGCAGCTCAACATGGCGGCCGCCTACAAGACACGGCACGTTACAACTATAAAATTACGGATTTCTTTGGCTTTGATAACTTTTGGAAATATTTGAGGTGATGTAAGTACTCAACTAAAAAATATATATAACATGGGTTTAGTCCATTTTTAAGTTAGATATTTTAATGTAAACATTAGCATGCAATTCTACATACTGTACCTTTAAGGCCCTGACACACCAAGCAGACGGCAAAGAACTAGTGGCGAGGAAGGCTGCCTGTGGCGTCGCCTCATGCGCCTCTCGTCTTGGCCAAAAAATTGCACTAGAACACACTGCAAAGACTACAGCTGACGGCCAACCACCACGTACGTTCTGTGCATGCGTGAGAGGAAATAACTCTCCATGCCAGCAGTCAGCGATAGTCCGTTGTTATGATACGAGAAGATCGTTTTCATACTGCTGTCACTCACCGCTTGTATTATAGGTACTAATCAAGAATAAGTCCTGATTTAAAGTTGAAAATGGCACTGACGTTGTCAGCCCTTGGTCTTTTAGTTTTTTACTAAAATCTATGAAAACTGACTAAAATATTTAAAAGGTTTTAGAAGGCCTCTCTCTAATACAAGCCTGCACCTTGTATCTACTGTTGACACACATAAAAACAAACACACAGGAACAGTCCATCAATCTAAAATTGTCTCTCTCTCTCTGTCTTTCTGACACGATGATGCCTTGTTAATGACATCACTTCCTGTTCATGAGACTTGTGATCCCTGACTCCCGTGTTCTTCACATAGACTGTAAATAATACAGGTTCTTCACTGCAGCTGCGGATGTGACCTGTAACCTGTCACGTCTTGAAAAGAATCACCTCCTTCTTAAAACAAACATACCCCTGTCTCGTTCATATTGTTCTGATATTATAGCGTCTTAATTCTTCTGTAATTACACTGACAGAGAGTCGTCGCTAACATCTGACAGGCAGACGTCTCTGTGTGATTCTCAAGTCCTCGTTTAGACTCCTCGTCACTCCGTCGAGCTCTCCGTTCTGCAGCTGCTGAGGTGACACTCGCAGCTCGCTCCACATCTGTCAGAGATATAAATACCCCGTCTGTCTGTGGGAACACGTCTACAGAAAGACACTTAAATACACACAGTCAAACCCAACGATCCAACCCTTCATTTATTTGAAAGAAACATCTGTTGTGAAGCAGTTTGATCGTCATTGAATCCAGGAGTGCTCTTTGTGACCAACTAAATTCATAAATGCAACCACGATACAGCTAATGTCCAAAAATCTGTAAGTGAGTGAAGAAAATCTGTGTCGGAAGACTTCTTCTTTCTTATAATGCTCCAAGCCGCATTGAACAGTCATGCTTGACTTGGCTTTTGTTGCACAGTATGCGGGAAAATAGTCTGTATGGAGAACAAAAGAGGCAAAAAACATCAGCCATGAAGGTTTATAGAGCAGGGACGGAGGAAATTCCTCGATTGTCGCAAGCCAGCTCATAATGCTTACAAAGCTAGCATTGAACTGTTGCATGCACAAGTGCAGCTGTGGACAAAAGCTGCGTCTGTGGCCTTGTCCACACGTAGGCGGGTACTTTTTAAAACGGAGGTTTTCCTCCTCCGTTTCAAAAAATAATTCCTGTCCACACACGCAAAGTTCTCAAAAACATCTTCGTCCACATGAAAACGCAAAACACACTTTTACGACTGTCATGAGCATGCCATCGGACCGTGTCGCCCCTCAACCACCGCCCGACGCCCTGACGTCTCTGCTCGTCAACATAGTGAGAGAGTGACTGTATATGTATGTGTAACCATGTAAAAAATCCAGTTAGCAACGTTAAGACCAGCACTAGGTGGTTACGTCTGCTTTCGCACTAATCTCATGTAAACAAAAGTGACAGCGTTGCACTATGACGACAAACGGAGGAGAAACCGACGCACAGTGTGACGTTACAAGCCCAAAAATCTGTTTTCCCTGTCCACACATAAACACCTTAAACGGCGTTTCTTAAAATCTTCACCTTGGAAGGAGTTTTCCAAAAGGGATGTTTTCAGTGACCTAAAACGCTGTTCCCGTGTGTATGAAAGGCCACAATGCACAGATACCTCTGTTTTCATCTTCAAATGTCTTTAGATGTGAGCGGCGATCAGATTTAGAGTTTGAAAAGTCTTGCAGTACAGTGGAAGGCATGAAATGTGTTTATAAAGATGGATGGCTGCAGTTTTAGTATTATTATTATTAAGATCTGCAGTCTTGGTTTTGGATTGGATTTTTTAGAATAATTACTTTTCAGAACTGTTTGAAATCTTTATTAAGCCTTACATTGGTAGGGGGGTAAGCATATACAGTGGTAATTTTTTTAGATGAAAAAAACTGAGTCTGCAATAATTTAAAGACTGAAAAAATGTCCCTATGTTGTGTTTTGTAACCTGTCTCCTAATTTGGATAACTCCAGTATATGTGTCTGCAACCTGAGAGCTCAGTCTGCTTCCAGCTGCAGCTTTTTGTTGTTTATATTTGCAGAAACAAATGATGTGAGACAGAGGAGCAAAAATAAATCCAAGCTGTGGACCGACAAAAGAAGAAAGTCTGAGGGGGATTCTAAATAAAAACCCAATCTGACCCTGAAATGGAAAAAAGAAAAAAGATGGGATGTAAGAGTTGCATCATATCCTGAAAAACTCAGATCTGATTGTTTCTGTGTTTCGTCTTTGTTTTGTTGTCTTTTCTCATCTTTTACTCCTTCCTGTCCTTTCAACCTTTGTATCTTTTTAATTCAGAAATTTTTTTCATCATAACGTCCCTCTTTTCTCTTCTTTTATCAACAGCAGTCCGGTTCTCTCCTTCTCTTTCCTTTCCTCTGGTCTCACCCCCGCCCCCCCTCCTTCAACATCTTTTATATTGTTTGCACTGGAATGAATCGTTGACAGTTTCAGTCACGATGAATATGAAGCAAACCTGATGCCCCCACTGAGAGCCTGTGTGTGTGTATGTGTGTGTGCGTGTGGGTGCGTGTGGGTTGTAAAGTGTCGACTTGATCTTTGCAAATCCACTAAATGCATTCATCCACACACCCACACCATGTCTACAGCGTGTGTGTGTGTGTGTGTGTGTGTGTGGGTGGGTCGGAAGGTGAGCGGCTACACCCATCTGTCACCTCCCCCTCCCCCTCCCATCCTTGCCTCAATATGAGACGATAAGAACATGGGCTCAAAGTGTCTGAAATGAAAAATAAGATTCAAACTAGCGGCTGACAGGGGAGTGGTTTTTCACTCCTGTCCCATCCAACTCCCATAAAGCTAATCCTGTCCCACCGCAATCCGGTTAGAATGACTCCCATCCCATCCCGTCACATTTATTAGCTTAGTTTAGTTGTTTGGGGGGGGGGTTTAAACTTCACATTCTCCATGGCTGTGACATAAACCATAATTGTTCAAAGAGTGTCCGCTAAAAGTTGTAGTTTTTGTCCCTGACAGGCTCAGATTGATATTCTGAGGGTGCACTCACTCGGCCAAGTTGCCCCATACCGTGCTGAGAGCATGATTATCCCTCCTCCCAAGTCCCCCCATGGACTGCGCTCACACTGCTCCAGGACTAATCACACCCGAGCACTGTTACTTCTTGTACATCTGTCATCACGTCATAATAAGACACAGGCATGGCTTAACGTTATCACAAAGCATCTTTTAGTAACAAGAAGCAATGCCTTGACTAGTTAGTTTGTCTGTTTTATCGTGTGTTTTATTATACTCTGGTGTTTTAAATTGTTAGCTCTAAACCATTACAATATTTGTCTTACACACAACAATGGAAAACAAACTAACTGACTGAGGCATAGGGTAAACAAGAAACTTCTAAATTCTGTAATGTCAAATTCATGTTTTTTGAGTCTGGTGGCTTTAAAAAAAAGTGATGTAACAACTGTTTCTGGACCCTAGACTCCATTGACAAAAACAGTCCTTTTTCGTCAGAGGACAGAAATGATTATCTACAACTACCTTGATGTGTTAACTAGTTGTTATTGTGTATATAAAATATTGTTTCGTCAAAACTTAGGAGTTTTAATGCCAAATGTCACACAATTGCACAAAAACCTAACCAATCAAGGCAGCAATAGACCATAAACTCCTATATTCTGTGGGCTAAAACGACTGTTTCTGTGAATGGAGTCTGGTGTGTTCGTAGAGAGTGATGTAACAGCTGTTTGTAGTAAAAAGACCATCTTCCTCTTGAACAAAAAGGTCCATCTTTGTAGGGATCGTTTCTGTAATGTTGTCAGACACACGATCTCAGTCTGCCAGGGACTAAACTAAAACAACTTTTATTGGACACACCTTGATCAGGTACAGTTGCCCCAAAGCGTTACATTGCAGCCATGTCAGCCAGTTTCACTGCTGCAGGCGGTTATGAAGTAATAAGTCTACTGTCAGAGACGCTACTTTCCCCTCTGTTTCCCCCTCTCTCCTAGGAAATCAGCAGAAGGGAAATCTGGGAAGGGCCGGACCACAAATCACGTGAGCGTTGGGAAGGAGGATGAGGGGTGGTTGCCATGGTAATTGAACTGGGTTGTGGTTTATCCCCCTCTTCATTTTCTCTCTCGCTCTCTGCAGTGGGGTGTTTTACAGTCACAATTGATCTGCATACTGCTTACCTGTTCATATTTCACTATAGGAAACACTCACAGGAACACATACACATGCACATACACACACTGGGTGTAATGGGTTTGAGTTAGGCAGCATATTGGAAATGCCAAGCCAATGTCTCAGAAGCTAAATCAGCCTGTGTGTGTGTGTGTGTGTGTGCGTGCGTGCGTGCGTGCGTGCGTGCGTGCGTGCGTGCGTGCGTGCGTGCGTGCGTGCGTGCGTGCGTGTGTGTGTGTGTGTGTGTTTGTGTATGCGAGTGTGTGTGTTCGGAGGGCAGGTATTTATAGAAGTCAGTATCAGGGTGTTAGCACGACTCTTTCAGTTCGCCTCAAACACACACATGCTGTCAGGTTGTGATTTAGAAGTTTTATCAACGGAGATGAAACAAAATCACTTCTGGAATTTCTGATCATTTGAACAAAAGCAGAGAGGAAGATGAGACCACTTCAGTCTGTGTGTGCGTGTGTGTTTGTGTGTGTGTGACAGCAGCTGTGTCAGCAGATCTGTATCTGATCTCTTGTCAGATTTTCACTCAGTGAGGACTCTTTGCGTTTTACACACATGCAGCTCTGCTTCTACCACTTAATAGGTAGAGTGAGTATCAATGTTTGTTGCAGCTTGTAATCACTACTTTCATATTGGGCCCCTCCTCCTGGGCTCATCGCAGCCAGAAGCACGCAAGACACGTCCACTGCAGGGTCAGTGTGTACATGTACTGCTTGTACCTACAC
Organism: Tautogolabrus adspersus; assembly: GCA_020745685.1. Lineage (NCBI taxonomy): Eukaryota > Metazoa > Chordata > Actinopteri > Labriformes > Labridae > Tautogolabrus > Tautogolabrus adspersus. The sequence continues at coordinate 10,309,219 of CM036551.1, read as the reverse complement.
TACATGCTACATGAGAATATTACATTTGTTGTAACGGAAAAGCCGAAAATTTAGCAAACTAGCAGAAGCTAACCACCTGTCAACGAAAACATGAAAATCAAGGCAGAGGACATAACTGTTGATTGAACAGATTTTCTTTTGTATAAGCCAAAATTAAATTTTTTAGGAAAATGCTACTGACTCTGCCTTTAAACTGACTGTTCTGACAACAAACCTTAGTTTAGCACACTCCTTTCTGAACGTACTGATCTTCTTTCTTCGTTTATCTTTATTGTAGTTTATACTGTTAATAATAATGTTGTAATATTTCACAGGGTCGGTAAACATTTCCATGGTAACAGCTAGCTTCACCAATCAGAGAATTTGCTGACACAATCTAGGATTGTGAGTAGTGTAGTTCTTTTCCCCGAGATCGTGAGTAACCATGTTTTTCTTAAAACGAGGTTGATATACTAACTTGTGTCTTCTACAGGAGCCAATACCGTCGTTTCACACTCAGGTAGCTCGTGTTAAGTCTACCTTGGATGTTTATGACATTATCACTAATAATCAAATCCACTATGGAGAAAATGAATGGGACTTTGGAACCTCGCTGTTGAGCTCTATCCAGTGCATACAGTGCTGATGGAGCCTCATTCGTCTACAGAGCTGTCAATCATGACGCCTTTTTGTAGCACCAATTACTAATTAAAACCAAACCTCTCCGAAAAATGAACTCATAAATCAGAATGATAAAAACTAACTATAAAGACAGACACCGTGTTTGAGAAACATTTGTCGTGTTTTTTTTATTTTATAGTTTATACAATGTCACATCTGTTAACAGGGAGGAGGAGGAGCTTATGACCTATCCTGCAGCCAGAGCAGGGTGAGCTCTAAATATTTTGGCTTTACTTTTGGGGAGCTGTAATGTCGACCATCTTTATATACAGTATGTGATAAAAAGAAGTAGCAGCGTATAAAAGTAGCAATGAAAAAGTTTGACGTTTCTTTCTCTTTGCTCCTTTGCTCCTAAAACATTGTGCTGTGACAGTGTATAAAACAAGACAACTGTTTGGTCACTCTCAAATTGCATGTACTCTTCATGGTTTGATTCCAGCTCATGGGGAGTCTTCCTGCGGCCCTCGGGTCGGAACAAACAAGTGTACAACCAGGTAAAAGACGTTAAAAGGTGAGCTGAAAGGAGCACTCTGTTGTCCTGGAAACAAGGTACATAATGCACTTTCTTTCTTTTTTTTCTGCTGAGACGAGGCGCTCAGGGTTGCACTTTTTCCCCTGTGAGAGTGGAGAGGTTTGTTTTTGTGTTTAAAGGTCAGGTCGTCCTCAAACATCCAGAGACACTTTGACTTCTCTTTTCTGCTTTTTAATAATTTATCATCTCTCAATGTACCCGCTGCTTTTTGAGTTTGTCCTTCAGCTGAATGGAGTGAAATCTTTCCTTTTGCAGGCTGTCAGGTCATAGGAGTAATAGTTACACCTCCACTCAGGTCAGCACCCCTCTGCTGCCTGTAACCTCCCAATTAGTTGCTTCTTATCTTCAGCTTGAGATCATTCTGTCATCTGCGAGTGAGCTTGCCGGATAAACTCCTAAAATGTCAGCTTAAATGCTAAACGCTAGCAGCAGATCATTTGGTCAAAGTTAGCCGCTGATGTAAAAGGGAAATTATGTATTGCAGCTGTCTGTCTGAGGCGAGGAAGAGGGTGAAAGTCATGTTGTAGTGAAATCCCCGTCTCCTCTTCAAAATGTCACTGGAGCATTTTTACAAATGGCAGCGCTTTGGTTTTCAAAGAGCTTCAAATGTTCAGTCTGTCAGACACGAGCTGCAGGACACTGAGTCTGCTGCAGAGGCAAAGAGCAACAGGAGCAAATTGACGTCTTCTTTCAATAAAGTGAAGCTGCAGAGCTGGACGCAGTGACATTCAGGTACATTTTTGCATGATTAACCATAAATAATCAACAAGTACCACAAAAACCCCTCTTTCCTCGCTCTCTTCAAAGCCACCAGATTCCATTAGAAAAGACAATCATTTTATATCGCAGGACACAGGTTCCCCTTTCAGAATCAGAATCAGAATCAGAAATACTTTATTAATCCCCGGGGGGAAATTCGGGTGCCAGCGCAGCTCTTCAATAGACAGTAGGAAAGAGATAATAATAGCAATAAAATAAGCAGAGGTAAGTACTCAGTAACACTATAATAACATATGTACAAGGTAGAGATAAAGTATTTACATGATGAATTTACAGGTGTTAACAGGTAGTGCACGGTGTATGTATAAGTGTGTAGATAATTGCTTGTATATAAAATTATAAATATATTGCACAGTTGACCGGTTAAGAAAAACAGATTGCACATTAAATAAATAGTAAATAAGTAAATAAGTCCAGTGTACAAGTATACAGTGTGCGCCTCTTAGAGAGATGCATTGTAAAGTTTGATGGCCACAGGCAGGAATGACCTCCTGTGGCGTTCTGTGGTGCATCGTGGAGGGATCAGTCTAGCACTGAATGTGCTCTCACTTTTCCTACTACTGCCTTGAATTTTGATTGTGTAAAAAAAAATTGTTGGGTCAAAACTAACTTTTCAAAAAGTTAAAAATGTTAACGAAAAAAAAACTGACCAACAGAATAGCAGTAGACTAGCTCATTCCGTTTTCTGCAAGGTAGAATTAGTGATTTTATCAATGGAGTCTGGCAGCGTCAAAGAAATATAGATTAGGAAGCTGTTTATGATTAAAAAATCATCTTCCTCTTGAGCAAACACTTACCGTAAGCAAACACTTAGAAGAACAATCTGAGCCTGTCAGGGACAAAAACAAAGACTTTTAATCAACGCCATTTGAGCGTCCAATGATTAAGTTGCAGCCATTACAGTCTGTAACTGTTGCAGGTTGAAGCAATGGATGAAGCAACCTACTGCATAAATTCCAACATTTTTTTAACTGAGCGTATTATGTTGGAGTCGGAGCTGGTAAGTACTGAGCAGCTGTTGGTAATGCTGCAATTATCCAAAAGGAGACATGGAAGGACATGGAAGCTACGGCTTGTAGCATTCTTCTTTCTGAAGGATATTGAAAATGCTAGCGTATCGGAAATTTTGTAAATGCATGAAACACCATGCTACCCATCGGAGCAGTGACGGGGCTTGCAGTCTGTGACGTTTCAACGCGTTGAATGCTGTCATCATTTTCTCTTGAGTAATCAACATAGAGACGCTCCTGCTGTACAGTAGAAGACACTACCTAACTGATTTAACATGTTTAAAAACGAAATTACACTATGAAACAGAACTCCCTAATTTGTTTATCGTGTCACATGGCAGACACTCCCTGAGCTAACAGTGCACTCACACTGCACACGGAAGCTCCCTAATTCAGTTTAGCACAGCCTGAGGGATGTTCAGCTCATAGACTGTCACTAACCGAGTTAACACAACCTGTAACCTAATAACGCATGATGAGGATGTGGACCTGGGACGAATGCTGGGAGAGAAGGTTGTTACTGTAATAAGTGTGTGAACTGGGAAATATCATGTATGTGTTAAAGGAACACCTGCAGATATCGCCTTTCAGCCCCGAGAAAGAGAAAAACACATGAAACAGTTTATTTAATTACTTTGGTGCAGAGTTTTTCTTTGAAACCAACACAAAGAAGAAGACGATTGTTTTAACCATAAACAGTTGCTACATCCTTCTCTTTAAAGACAGCAAACTTCATTGATAAAAACAGTAATTTTGACCTTGGAGAACACAGGAGTTGTTGATCTACCTCTGCCTCATTTGATTTTTTGTTTGTTTGTGTGAGTGTTGTTATAGTGGTGAGCCCAGATCAGTTATATGTGTTTAACACACAATAACTAAAAACAAATTGATTCCGGCATAGGGTAGACCAACTCCCATATACTGTGAGTTAAAATCAATGTTTTTATCAATGTAGGTTGGAGTCTTTAAATGGTGGTGTAACAGCTGTTTGTGGTTAAAAAATCATTTTCCTCTTTAACAAAAAGGTCTATCTCTGTAGGGATCCTTTCTCTAATGTTGTCAGACACTTAGAATAACAGTCTGAGCCTGTCAGGGACAAATACATCTGCTTTTAGTGGACACACTTTGATCCATCAAGGATGATGTTGCAGACATTACAACCTATTTCACTGCTGCAAGAAGAAATCTACAGAAGCAATACTAGAACTTTTTACAACTAGTCATTACAACCCCTAATATCTAAAATAGGAATCAAGCTCAAAATACCAGGTTCCCTTTAAAGGTATAATATGTGACTTTCAAAGATGTCCAGGAGATATCCCACTTTAGCACCAGTCTTTCAGACCAAAACAAAGCTGTTTCTTCAGAGCACCTCCACCCCTCCTCAAGTGTTACCGACCCAGTTGAAACGTTTCTACAACTGATCTACATTTAGATATGCAGCCCAAAGTTGATTCTGTTTTTATCTCTCTGAAGTATTTTAGACCTAAAAAAGTATTTCCTTCAGTTTGGAGAGTCTGTTGCTTCTCCTTGAATCGTGTTTGAGCCTCTGAGTGCAACATAAACAAGCTGAAGGAAGCGCTGTGTCTCGTCAATAGGCGTTTCAGACTGCAGAAACTCGTCATAGTTGTAGGATCCATTGGAACCCTCCCCCTTTTTTAATGATTCGGCGACACAGGAACTATGTACTATTTACTTCCTCAAACCCCATTTAGAGGAACCATTTTAGCTCCTGCTTCAGAGTAGGTACTCTCTAAGCACACCAGGGACTTTGAGTGACGTAAGTGCACAGTGATTGGTCCATACGTCAGTGTACCTTGATTGGTCATACAAGAGTCAATCCAGTACCAACGATAGCCATTTTTAAATGCCACTGTAAACGTCAACCAATAACATAAAAAATAAAAGTCAAGCAAAAGCTCTCAAAATCATTAAAAAATAAACCAAAAGACAAGTGGGTTAGTTGTGTGCTGTAAGTGAACTTTCTCTAGCAACTGTCGGCTGTCTGGGTTCATATCAGCCATCACCATGGTAATGTCCCCTTGGTGTGTAGTTCTCAGGAAACTGCCTAGTGGATAGTTCCTCTTCAAAAAGTCCCCAGAACTGTTTGGTACAAAAACACCTTGTGAACACAGAGCTGAAAACAATAAGCCCAGAGGGGGTTTGACTTCACTCTTTTTTTTTTAAAGGCCTGTAGAGGAAAAGTCACATGATCATCAAAGGTCTTGCAGATTACCTTTGAAGAGAACGTGAAAATCTGAACACATTTCATCAAGTATATGATTGTAAGACAAAACTATTGTGTTTTAATAATTTACAGGATTTTAGAGGTTTATCTTGTTCACAGTCGGAAACAGATGTTCAGACAGAAAGCAGCTGTTCACCGGGCAGAGGACATCCAACATGGCCGTCACAGGTGAGTGAAACATCTGACAGAACTCGGAAACTTTTCTTCTTCCTCCTCTTCTTTTTCTCTCGTCCTTTCTTTCAGCATCTTTTTTTTCTCTCTGAAAGATGTAATTCTCACATGATGTCTTTATTGCACCTCCTCCTCCTCTTCCTCATGTTACCGAAATGACAGGCCTGCTGAGGGATTACAAAGGTGTTGCACAGATGTTGCCTCTTCCTCTTCATCGTGTGTTACAGTGCTAATGACGTCTGTACGGCTTTATAGCACTGCAGAGGATAGCCTCTAATTTTAACGCTCCTCCTCCTCTTACTCACCTCATCGAGTGCTGATGAAGCTGCTGTGTGATTAAAATGTTCCACAGATGTTGTTTAAGTCTCCCTATCGACGTCCCATCCTCTTCCTCCTCCTCCTTCTACCCTAAACTGTGAAAAACGAAGCCATAGAGGATTTCTTGCAGCTCTTCTCCGCCTCCCTGTCTCTGATACCTGGTGTGCTGATAGTTCCTCCTTTTCACCTCCTCCTCTTCCTCTTTTCAACCAATTTAATATCACATTTTCATCTATTTACACAACATAGATTTGTATAGTAAGACAGGATGTCAGGCCAGACCAGCTACACGTTTTCTAATTGTTGTGTGTTTTTTGACTTGGCGTAGTTTGGGTACTTGTAGCGTGTTTGCTGTTGATCCATTGGGTTTGGCTTTTTGTAGCCCCTTTTTTCATTTGCAGTATGTTTCTGTTATTGCATGAATTGCAAGGTTTCAGAGTTTTATAGCTTTTTCTCCTTATAAATAGTTGAAGCTGTTGCAGTGTGTTTGTATTTGTTGGTTCATACTAATAAATTCTACAACTTGGAACCCAAAAAGAACATTTTAAAGGGAATCAAGTTCATTCAGTCCGTTGTACTCCAGCATTCAGCTGGGACTGAAGTTAATTATTTGTGTGTTTTCTTCATTATCTTCTCCCAAATAGATCTAATGAAGTGTCTTCTGTTTTCTTTTTGTACATGTGTATTCTCCATCCTCCTCCTCCTCCTCCTCCTCCTCGTGTTAAAGTGCTGATGAAGCTGCCGTGCGATTAAGGAGTTGCTCCACAGATGTTCCCCCTGTGATTGATTGCTTCATTTATTGTCTGAGGGCTGAAAGTAATAAACTCATTAGCACACACCCTGGGTGAGTGTGTGCATGCTTTTGTATCAGTATGTGTGTGTGTGTGTGTGTGTGTGTGTGTGTGTGTGTGTGTGTGTGTGTGTGTGTGTGAGTGTGTGTGTGTGTGTGTGTTGTCTGTCACCACCTACAGTGTCCACCTCGTCTCTTGGCCCCTCTGACGGCTGATTAATGGAGGTTTTCTTCTACCCGAGATGAGTCGGTCGGTCTCATTGCTAATGTTTTCGTTTTGTTGAACTCCACCGGTCGTCACATCCCTTAATGTTAAAACCAAACCTTCACACTCTGACCTGTCTTACTTTTAGTCCCGTTTACTGTCTAATGAAGCAGAGATTCCCACATTATGAACCCATCTGAACTTTTCAGAGCCAGGGAAGCTTGTTGATTGGATTTCTGTGGGAAACAGAGCGATGCAGCTTCCCTCCTTTCATGCCAACCCTCCGTCTGTGCTTGTTTTTTGGACGCTGACTTTGTTTCTGTCTCCCCGCCAGATTATTTTTTGCTCTCTGCAGTGCTATCAATAGACCGTCACATGACAGGCACGTGTAGTTCGTGCGAGAATGCTGGACCAGAACCAGGAGGCTGAAACGGTCTCCCCTCAGGCGGCTGTCCGTTGTGTTGACTGCATTTAGAACTCTACAGGGAGGACAGGAGCAGCAGTATATTTAGTAAATGACCCAGATCTAAGGGTGCAGGCCAGGGCGAGCACGAGTCTCTGCAGTATGATTTAACAAAACAAGATTAAAACCAGAACTCTAGGAAAAATGGACACAATGAAAACAGATATGATGCATCAAATAATTCCATTTTTTTTCTTCCATAAGAAAAACATTAATCATGTTTTAAAGTGCCGAAGACAAATCGCAAAGTTGTTACACTTCACTTTCACTTCTTCAACCCTCTATGCTTTCACATCCAGGTTTTGTTTTTTAAACAGCAGGGTCAAGTTGTTGAACAACTGTTTTCTTGTTCCTAGCTCTGATGATTGGCTCCTCTGGGTGACATTGTCTAGTATTAAGTGGCATGTTCCCCGTGTTTCCAATGACAAACCTCACTGTGAACCTGAAGTTTCCACACTCAACTGATTTAAAGAGGCAGGCGGCTCTTCTAGCTTCACTGTGTCATGTTGCTATATAACTCTGCTTCTTCTTTGATTATTTTGTTGTTTAATAGCGCTTGGCAAACAGTTAGGAACATTATCACCACCAGGATTGTAGTGTGAATACTGCCAGGTGTGACTGCCTTTTTTCTCCACTCAGACGTTTTCGTCGTATGACTGCATGCACCAAACCGGACTGTCCAAGACGAATACAAACACTGCTCCAGGCCAATACTCCTGGATTTTGTGCTGGAAATCGTTTCTATTAAAAGTCGGAGGGAAGATATTGCATGGTACATTAGATCATCTACAAATAAAAATACAAAGAGCGTTTCAGGTTTTTCCCTTTACCAAGATCAGTTGCAACTGATTTCCTTCAGGTTTATATTTGTGCATCCAACTTCTTGGGCCATTGTTGTTTGGTAATTGAATTATAAAGTCCAAATAAGTATTTAAATTCTAGCTTCTAAAACTGCAAAAATGTGAATATTCCAAGGGGCTTGAATACAAGTTACAGGCCCTAAATCTACTTTGTGCCACTTTGCAGACCTTCAAGGATTTTTCTCCTTCTCACATATATTTGATACATTTATCAGGATGAGAGAATAATCCAGCCTGTGAGATTTAAAACACATTCAGAGGAGTTTTTGTGTATTCGTGCTCCTCTGGATGCAGAAAAGCTGCAGAGCTGTTGTCAAAAACTCTCCACAACCCACTAATCTACTTCTGCAAAGTGTCCTCCAGCTCAGATGTAGGCTGTTAGCTTAAAGTGAGAACTTGTGACCCATTTACACATCGGCTAACTCAGTTTTAGCCCTCTCTGCCCTGAGAAACTGGCGGACACATTTATGCAGCTGACCGTCACGGCTCTCAACCTCGATTCCAGTCTCAGCTGAATTTATCATAATTCTGTTTTGGAGTCGGTTTGTTCCTCCGGTGGGAGCACGGGCCTCATATCCGCCCCATTTAAACCAGGAGCTGAAATCCCAGAGAAGACAGAGCAAACTTATTTTAGTTCATGCCCGAGCTGTCGGCCTGCTTTAAATTTCAGGGCTTAAATGACTTAATTTTCAGAGGATCCCTGTTTGACTTTTCTCAGACCAAAATCCTGAACCCATCACTGCTGAACACTGATGTGAGGTGTTTTTCCTGCCTGATCACATCAGGACTTGGCGGTCTTTTCTGGTCTTAAACACCTTGTACTGGCTTTATGACATTAAATGTAATCAACATGGAGTTAATTAATGAACCTATTATGACCTGAAGACAATTTTTTTTTTTTTTTAAACACTCCTGAAAAAAAGTGAGGCAGTCTTATATCCGGGGTCTAGACTTTAAAATGCCAACATTGGATCACAACAGACAGAGCCATTTATCTGTACAGAGAGTGTAGCACTCATGAATGAAGACTGCTGTCACTCACAGCTGCACTAGAGCCAGGGGGAGACAGGCTGTTTTTGAAATCACCTACGACATACTACTATTGAACGTAGTGTATTGCATATGTACATTCTATAGGATTGTGTAGTGTGACTGCCAGTCGGGTTATTTTGCAGTATGCCAGGCTAAGCTGGTTTCCGGTCTTGGAATGCAGAAGTAAACAAAAGCCCAGTTGACTGCAAACGCTGCTACAGTGTAGCCTCCACTTATGGTCTGAAAAAAGCTGACAAGTGAAATTTAGATTTTCATGATTTTTGGGACTCAAAAAAGAAAATCGGTCGTATGTTCGTGTGGTTTGGTCTGACTATGATTATTTCCTCTGTTACGATACCTGCTGCTGTCCGTCATTTCAATCTCTGACCTGTCGCTTTTAATTGTAGGAAACAGGACGTAAGGATGACAGGTCTGAAGCAAACTGGAAATTTTTCCAAATCAGTACGACATCCGGGTATTTTTGACATACTGCATACTGCATTTTGGCCTAATCACTACATACTACTGGTATAGTAGGTGGTTTCGAAAACAGCCACAGTGATGGTCTGAACAATGTGGCTCAAAAGTCATCCAAAAACTTAGGCTGTGTTATGATGCCAATTTTAAGAAAATAATTATCAATGCAGTGTTTTGTCCATTTAGGATCATTGTCTAAGATCAATAAACCAGCGGACGATCTGCAGCTGCTCTACCTGCAGACACATGCTCTGCAGGTCGAGGTAGCACTTTTCAGACTGCTTTTTTCGCAAAAGTGCAACTAAACTAAACTGTAACTAAACTCAGTAGTCAACATGTTTTTGTACATTCATAGTGATTCCGCGAAGGCGTAATACTGGTGTCCCTGTCTATGATTTTACATTGCGTTTGGGCTTTGCAGACGCGCCTCTGTGTGTATTAAGAGAGGAGAGGTGTGTGTGCGATGACCCCCCCCCCCGTCGCCATTCTGCGGGAAATACTTAAATGTGCAAATTTAATCTTCGGGAGTTTTCACACATATCACAACTATAAGTTGTTTGCCGTGGTATGAATCATGGACCAATTTGTTACACTGTTGCATAACTACCCCGTGTTTGGTCTGTGTTCGCACAGGGACATTCACAAGCAGACCATAATGTGTGATAAGTGAAGTGCCCTCTAATTGGTCAGAATTTATTCTTCTTCTTTTAAGTTTTTATTTTTGGGCTTTTTATGTCTTAATTGGAGAGACAAGACAGTGGAGATTCAGATTTCGGGGAGTGAGAGTGGGGAATGACATGCGGGAAAATAGCCACAGGTCGGATTCGAACCTGGGCCTCACCCTTTCGAGGACTTCAGCCTCTGTACATGGGTCGCACGCATTAACGACTAGGCTACTGGCACACAATTACTCAGAATTTCTTGCGTGTAAAACCCCTGAAGTAAACAAGGACTAGTTGACTCCTGCTTGGCTGTCGCTACTCCAAAGACAATTTTCAAAATAAAAAATGGACAGACAGCTTCTACTGTTTTTGTATTGTTTGCATTAATAACTATAGACAGAGCTTAAAAATGAGGCGCAACTCAGGCTCAAAAATAATATGTTGGTGTGCTGGACTCGCCAAAGGGGCTTACAGTATCAAGACAGTTCAGGAGAAGGCACACAGTACTCCTCCTGAACCATGACCTGCTCATCCACTGATAAAGTTTCTGAAGATCCACCAGGTATGTTTGAGGTCTTTAACACTTGTTCAGCTGAATAGAGAGAGCCCACGCTGGTTGCTTCTTGCAGTTAAGGTCTGATTGAGGTGGGTTCATGTTCTTACTACAAACTAACCTCACCAGAGTCTAAAATAAAATCAGACCCAGACCCCCCTTTTCAAGTGGTCTCTGTACCATTGTTTGGTCTGCACCAGGGTTTGATTGACAGCTTTCATACCAGCGCAAACAAACCGCACTAACTTGACAAACGGACTCAATTTAGTTTTGACCGAACCAAACAGGTAAGGAGGGAGAACAACTTTTAAAGATAGGTCAACATGATTTTATATAACAGGTGTTTAAAACTACAACCTACCTTCCTATACTCAGTGTGTTTTTATTATTATAAGTTCAGAATATAATCTTCCTCTCTTTGGCTCTTTAAAAGACTTTTTCTAAAAAAAAATACTCTTAAAAAAGGGGCGTCTTATAATCAGGGTCGTTTTATATTCAGGTTATAACAGTAATAATGATTTCAGAGTTTTGTTGTTTCTTGTGGTTTTCACAAATGTAAAAAAAAAAATCATGAAACTTCCTGTTGCTTTGTGTGGGGGAGTGATCACCAGCTGTGTGGGTTTAATGTGTCTGGTGATAACAGGTTTTAAAAACTGGACAAATGTTTTTTTGTTAAAAGGATTATTCGACTAGGTTGTTCATCACATGTTAGAAATGCTTTTAATAGCTGAAGACCGGACCAAATGTAAACATTTTCTGTTTTTTTGTTGGTCTTTAGGATCGCTGTTATTTTTGGCTCAGTATAAGAGGATCTTGAGGACATGACTGCAGCCTCGTCACATGTGTGAATGAGAAAACACGAGTGACACCTCTCAGGGGTTTTGGCAGATTTCTCGTCTGACACCCACCCCCCCTGAAACACACACTCACAGCGTGACTGTAAAACACACACACTGAAACTGTGTTCATCGCCTGAATCCAAATACTCATCAGCAGTTTGGACAGCTGGTAAACTTTAGCTGAACGCTTTGTTACTCCTCTTAACGTCTTTCTTTCATTCTCACTCCACTTTTCTCATGGGTTTGTTTTATTACGTTTTCACATCATTAAGCTACATTTGACTTCAAGCAGCCGGTATGTTTGATGATGTCTTGACCTAATTGGTCTGTTTAAGAGGAGAAGAACAATTTCATTGGTTTCTGAGAAACAAACCTTTTAAAACAGACTTTTTAGATGATTCATACTCCTTTGTTTAAATTGTTTTTTTAATATTTATTTTATTTATTTTTTTAATGTATATGAATTGTTATTTTTACATTTTTTAAATGAATTTTAAATTATTTTAAAATGTATTTTGTATATTATATTATTTTATATGATTTTATGAATTTTATGTTTGTTTTATTTATTATTTGTTTTGTTTACATTTTAATGATTCATTTTTGTATTCATTTATTTTATTTTAATTTTCAAATGTTTTGTTTTATTTTCTTAATTTTTTTATATATATTTTTTTATTTACATTTTTTTTATTTTAATTGGTTATATTTTGCATTTTATTTCATTGTATTTTTTACTATTATATATTTTTGTTTATTCTTATTTTAGTTGTACATTTTTACATTTTATTTTATGTTATTTTTTGTCGATGTTGTTTTTCTATTTGATTATTTTATCATATTTTCGGGCCTGTTGTATTTTTATTTTTTTTTACTAACTTTATTGATTTGTTTGATCTGTTTGTAAACAATAATCTTACAAAATACCTGATGACATCACTCCTGTCAGCCAGCCTTTAGACTGAGGCTAAAGATGATCAGTTTCCTGTTATAGGATTAAGTACATTTAGGCCAACGCTAACTTTTCTTGCAGACTTTGATGTCTTGCTTATAGACTGCAACCAAAGCTTAGGTCATGAAATCGTGCATGCATCCTTCATGCATCCTTAAATAAAAACGTTTCAATATTTTAACACCTGTATGGAGTAGAAAGAAGTGACGTCGAACATCCCAAAACAATCAATCAAACGCACCCTTTCACAGGCACTGTGCAGGCTCAGTCACGTACCATTTAAATGAGTTACAGACTAATCCCAGATCGTCACCTCACACACAGCTTGTCTGAGCTGCTGTCTGTGTTGTTGTAAAAAAACAGAATATCATGAAACATTAAAACTTATTCTGCTACACATTTTACAACAAACGTCTGCCTGACAAAACCCAACAGCACTGGATACAAGTCAAATCCACAACGCTGGAGGAAGCTCATGCTCACGTTAACTAGCAGTAATGAAAGGCAGCCAGGCTTTATCCAGCAAGGATCAAAAGCACGGACATTCAGAAGCTATTCAGAATGACCTAGACGACTTTAAGATGACATAACGTTAGCGGGACGGTTTTTGAATGTGGGTTTTGGCAGGCAGCTGCTCTCCCTTCTTTCAGTACTGCATACGGTCACTGAATATTTTGGTGTACGCATTACCAGACTGTACCAGCCTACTTTCACCCCTGAATGTTTCACTCATTAAGGATATTTACTGTGGAAAATACAAAAAGGTTGTTTCGGCAGTTAATCACTTTGTCTGACACCTACCCCGCTGTTTCAGGCATTAGAAAAATACAGACGTGATTTATCTTGTCGTTATAGGTCATGACTCATGACTCATGAGGAGACATCAGTAATACATTCAGTCTGTTTCATAATCTGATAAAAACTCCAGACAGGAGCTTTAAACAATAACAATTTAAAAAACGGTGAAATTGCCTCTGCAAACTTCAGTGATTACTATACAGACCCTCTGTTGGCTTCTTGGTAATGTAGTTTTTTTAGGACCTCTAGTAACCTGATTTTTTATTTTCCAAGAGTCTGACTCCATTATGATTATTTCCGTTTCATGTGAAGATAATTTAGAATAAAATCTGAAGCTGTCTCAGAACCCCTGCTGCTTTCTCACACCCAGTCTGAACCCCACCACACCAGATCATATATTTACAAGACATTACTTTAATTTGATCTGACTTACATCATTTTATCACACGAACAAATGGTCAAAAATAACTCACATTGTTATTTATCCGTGATGGATGCTGGCAGATTACTGATGAATATAAAATCGAGGTTAGACTGTGAGAGGACTCTCCAAATCCCGCGGGAATTCCTCCCTCTCGCAGGCTTCCCTCCATACATTTTTAATGAGCAGCTCGCCTGAAATCTCGCCTGCTCTGGTTTCTTCCTATACAGGCGATAATTGCTTCTCTGGATTTTATTATTTTTTAAATATTCCAGGAAATATTAGCCCTGTCTGCTGCCGCTTTATAAAACGTTTTTAAAATGTGGAAAATAAGGCCTACAAAAAAAATCGACATTTTTTTATTCATTTTTTTAAACTCTTTTCTTTTGACATCGTGCCAGAAAAGACAAGTAGCACTTTAGAATATATGAGCTCTTTTAACGAAAAAATGCCATAACGTCATTGTTTAAAGCTATTTAAATATTTAATTTCATTTTCGTATAGGGGGTTGTTTGTCTTTAGTGTGTAGGCCTTTTCTGTTGTCACAATTTGTCATGTGGTAAAAGAAATATTGTCTCAATACTAAATGTGACATGTTTCTGTTGAGTCAAGGAAACTTGATGAGAAGTGTATTGATTTTAAATTGGAGACAGAAAATGATCGATCATTTTCTCGTCCTTGGCTTCTAACTGAACTTAAAGCAGCCACAGCTACATGTCTTTAAAGGCGATTCATTATCAATAAAACATTTTTATTTCGATATTTTTTAAAAGATTCCTCTATAATTCTATTTTTTTATAGGATAATATCCTTTATTTGGCGAAACAAAATCGGAAATCACGTATTTTCCCGTCAGGCTTTTTCTTTTTATTCTGCAGCTTTTAACGCTGTTTAATAAAATAAAATAAAACTGAAGGGTTTTCTCTCCGTTCCTCCTTCTGTTCCGGGTCTTTATGTTTTATTTTTGTCCTGTGAGGAGCTCCCTCCTCTGCAGCTCGTCTCCTCCCTCACTTCACATCACATCACATCCATATTAATGCGCAGACACGCAACGCATGCGTGTCCCCCGGGGAGCCCGCAGCACGCAAACTGCGGCTCTGATGAAAACCTGCATGATCTCCATTAAACCTTAACAACACTTAACACTGGTAGAATTACTTAAAACATGTACTATACAAGATGTGAGGCCTTTAAGGTGTTTGTGCATAGAAAGACATAAAATCTAAATAATCCTTTCAAACTGACGGAAGTTCAGCAGAAGCATTATTGTACAGGACACTGCAAATTAGACTGTTGCAAGTGCGTAAAAAAGACACGCTTGCACCTCCAAATGGAGCTGAATAATGACAAACTTGTTTGAAATTACTTTTAAATATCAACATATCACCTTAAAAATGTTGAATCTGTGCCCTAAATACAGATCTAAGATTTTGGCTCAATTGACCCCAAAATATCTTTTTTTTTCTATTGTTTGCTTTATGCTTCTTGTAATATTTCTTTTATGAATCTCTATGTTATTATATCTGTATAACCCCCCCCCCCCCCCCCATGAGTAATATTTCTTCTGGTATAATAAAAATGATGAATATGAGACTCAATCCCACAATATTATTTGGATAAGAAAAATAAGAAAAAGCTAATAAACTCAGAATTGCTATCTTCCTAGCAGAAATACTGAAGCCAGATCAAAGAAAATATTAAACTTCTACTTGTTTTAAAACCTTTCTGATAACCCTCATTTTCACTTTTGTACCATTTTTCAGTTTAATATTTTCTTGCTTAGCATAACAAGTTAGGCCAAGAGGATTGTGGGATATTTGATTTTTTTAAAGTAGGGTGGGAGTCCCAAAATAAGAGAAAGAGTGAACTTCTCCACAGAAATCATTGTGTGCAACTTTTAAAGTCAGAATCGATAGTTAAAGGTTTTCTCTAAATGATTTATTAAATCAGTAGTTCATTTTTATTGTATGTTTTCTCCTGCAGCATGTAAAGAAATCCAGTTTCCTCCCTTTAAGAAAGATTATAGTTACATTAAAAATCATAAAAGTTTTCTGAAATCATTTCTCAGTGCATGAAAAACCTGATCAACATCAGAAAGACTCAGGTGATTGCTATTTGGAGTCATTGATCAGTTTAATCCAACTCAGTTTAAAGAAGGTGTGTTACTTTGGATTATCCACGTTAGACTGAACAAACATCTTCAGCATCAGGACCACCTCCACCTCCACCTCCACCTCCTCCTCCTCCTCCTCCTTCTCTCGATCAATATAAACTGAGTACTGAGACGTGTGGCAGCTCAGGGACTCTCCCTCATTAATAATGAATACACTCCAAATCTCACCGTGTGTGTGTGTGTGTGTGTGTGTGTGTGTGTGTGTGTGTGTGTGTGTGTGTACATCATCTTGAATGAATCCCAGAAGCCCAAGCTCTTAAAGCCACATTTTGAAAACAAAGAGGACACACTTCTTTTCAAACATTAGTTATTTTATTTATTACTCTTTGTCATTTTAGCATCTTTTATTATTATTATTATTCTTTTATTTCTCAGTAGGCCTATAATCTGTAAAGTATCAATCTTGTGTTAAAACTGTCTGGAATAGACTATCTATAATAGAGCTTTTTTATTTTCTCAAAATCATTTGATATACATTTTCTCTTGATAGATGATTTTTGGAATAAATTTCATTTTTTAAACTCTTTTAGTTTTCCTCATAAACAAACAAAGAGACAAACCAACAAACAAACAAAAGTACACATCTTTTCCGTCAGAAGGCAGTGGAAATGTCATCTGTGCCTCAGCAAAGAAATAAACAACCTCCTTGAATTTATTTACTGTATTTATGTAGTTTACGATGCTACTGTACCGTTGGGACTCGTCTTTTTTAAATCTAACATACAGACCTAAAATATATCACCTCTAAGTTCTTCTAGCATGAACATATGAAAAGGGGGGATGTGCTAAATGGCAACAGTCATATCACTCTTCAGCCACGGTTAGATTTTTTATAGCTACACTGGCCATGAAGTCACGTCTTCGTATTGCTGTCGACTTTGAAAAATACTGTATTTTTTTTTTTTTTTTAATCCAGTAACCGTTTTGCTCACAGATTCATTCATTTCTAGCACATGGTTCTGCTGAGCAGGAATGTGACAGGACGGGAGGAACACTGAGAAATCAACCACCAACATGAAATAAAGTTAATTATACTGTGTTTCTACTTCACGCCAGAAAGGTCCTTTGTAGAGTTTTCATCAGGCTGATGTGTCCTACAGCAGCTTACACTCTCAACATGTTCTCACGGGATCTCAGGAGATGAGCACAATTGCTGACTAACTAAAATTCAGGCAACAATAAAAAGAAATGTCTGTCTACAACTACTTTGACTTCACTACGGGAGCCCTAAGCAGAAATGTTTTCTTACATTTTAGTTGTTTTCTTGAAATCTCAGAGCTCATTAGCATGGGAAAACTAGCATTGTTATCCCAAGATAACAAGATAAATAAGTCATGATCTCAAGAAAACAACTAAACCTAACAACAATAACCAATATTAAACGATTACATTTTTCATCGAATTAAATGCTGAAACTCAATACTTAATAAAGATTAATCACATTTTAATCGTATGTTTCCATTATTTTGCATTCTTGTACTGTCTTAAACTAAGATTACTCTACTTCCACTTTTGTTAAACATAGATATTAGCTAGCCAGAATAACTCTGGTTTACTTGCTAAACTGAACTTTGAGCTAAACATCATCCATATGGTTAAGGTGCTAAACTGATTAGCTAGCCTCATTTCCTCTGGTGTAGCTGAACTGTTAGCTAGCCTTTCCCCTTGTACACTATGGTGGATGCTAAACTGAGCTGTTTGCTAACCCTAGCAAATTTAGTTTATCGATTTAACAATCACATTGGGCAGCTAACTTAAACATAGCATGTTTTATTCTCTGAATCTGGTTTAACTGCTTAATATTCTTTGAGCTTTGCAATAAACACTAGTTTTTTTTGCATCTGTTACAAAACAGGCTGGAAGATGTTGCTTTAAAACCATTTACCTTTTTGACTTGTAGGAATAACCAATAGCACCAAAAGTTGCTCCTATTTCAGCAGTTTGTGCTCATTTCCTGAAATGTTTAGAGACTGTCTGATCCGACTTCATGCAATTCGACATCAGTTTAAACTGTTCTTTTAGGAAAAGCAGGCGTTACACTCTCAACTACATCCCTGCACCTCAGAGCTTCGTGAGGGAAAAGGCTACGGTCACACCAGAGACCAGCAGATTTCTTCTCGTGGGGTCAATTTTCGAAATGAAAGCAAGCTAGCCAGTTCAACCCACGAAAGTAAAATTTAAATTTAAGAATATGCATCACAGCCCGACATTGACTGCAAGCCATGCTGCATGGGTCAAACCTCAACACCATCACTGGAGTTTTGCGTTCGGTCAATGCCAATAATCAGCCATTCAAGTCTGACATGTACAGTGGACATTTTGTGCAGTGGTGACTTCCTTTGAATTAAATGAAATTGGTGCAAAATGCGGCCGTGCTAAAAGCTGGTGTGACCGTAGCCTGAACACAACAAACAGCCAATAAGTATACAAATATTACATCACCGTCAAGCATTCAGTCAATCAAACCTACCGGGATCAACACAGTCAACTTGGCGCAATAAAAAAGGAAAACTGTTTGTGGTGGCGACTTGCGCTCGAGGCCGCGGCTTGTCTTATTGATTTTGTGGCGTTGAGCTTGGCCTCGCATTGCACATGAATATGTTCCTCAGGCTATATGGCAACTCTAATATATAGCCCAATACTGTGTCAGCACCCTGCAGTCACATAGTGCTGTCTAGGCCTAGCCTACTAAACATCAATAATTCATGGTTGACTTTAATACTGTGTAATTCCACGATTGTAAGCGGGCAAGGATCCATCAAATTTTCATCATTGTCATCATTTCAGCTCAACGGCTAGTGAATATTTGATGTTATCGACCTCCAGGTCGGGGCGGCGTGTGATTGGATGAGCGCTGCAGGAGGACGGCCTGCAGATGTCCCAGGGAGGCAAACCAGGCCGCCGTATAGTGATGTAGAAAAAAATCCAGTTTGGGAGTATTTTTCTGGTGATGAAGTCAAACTCAGTCCTCGGAGTTGTATTTTTTTCAGCATCGAAGAGTAGCTATCACTCGTTTTCTATTTTCTTTTTTCGTGTGTTTTTCCTTTTTTTCTTCTTTTCACTTTGTGTTTTATTTTATGTTTTCCTTGTTTTTGTTAAAACGCCAGCCAAGTCAGTATGGTGGGCAGCGTGGTTAGGACCATCGCGAGGCCCCTGGCGTCAGCTGATCTAGGGGCCCCGTTGCCGCCGCCACAGAGTTCAAACAAACTCCCACGGAAATCCAGGTTGCGGGACTCCTTTTTCAGTTTCTCCCAGAGGTCCGTCGCTCCCTCCTGGCAGTCTGCCAGCGCCGTCGTGGCACAGGAGTGGAAGTTATCCCAGTAACTGGCAGGAGAAAACACAGCAAGCATTAACACCACAAGCCTGTGACTGCAGTGGGAGGCTGGTTTGAAACTGAATGCATCATCTAGTCAAGAAGCAGAGCCAAGAGTGGAAGTCATCCCAGAATGTGGCAGCACAGAAAACACAGCGATGAGGACAAGTTTATATTCTTGAAAACAAGTACTTGTTTCAACTCAAACATCCTCCTTTTCCTGAACAAAACCAATATGTGATTTCCATCCACTACATAAAATTAAGTTGTTACAAACAAAACACATCAGTTTGCAGACGATGCAAAGTTCTCTGTTAGAGAATAGTATATTAAACACTTAAATTGTGTACTAGTTTGTTACTTAAGGCAGAGACAAAGGTCAACACAGTTTTAAATAGGTTATTTTGAGTAGGTCAGGGGCAGATAACCACTGTAAGAGTTTTCAAGTGCATTATTTGCACCTGGACTAACAAAATTACCAATTTTAATTACTTTGAATTGGTTGGCTTGTTAGTAAGTTAGTTGGATGGTTGGTTGGATGGATGGATAGATAGATGGACTTAAATGATGGAATTAATTCATCCTGTTAAGTTATTGTTTGGTTCAATAAAGATCATAACTGAGGAGTTTTGTTGCCTAAACATAATTGGACTTTTCTCACTAACTTGACCACTTTATTTCTAAATCCAATCGGACGCTGCATATTTATTATTGCTAACTTGACCGCAGAGTCCTGCTGCAGCGAAACAAACCCTAAAGGGAAACCTAAATCTTCCCATTGTGAGGTGAATGGTTTCTTACCAAGCTGTTGCATGTTGCAAGTTGGGAGTGAGAAAACTTGTTTCTGGAGGGGTGAATGACTTAGAAAACTGTCCGTTATTAAGGTTCATTGTTGTTATTATAACTGGGATAAAATTCACATGCAATAAGAATGGCTGATCTGTGGTTCCACAGTTGTAATTTCATTTAATTTCTTCAACTACAACTTCTATTTTCTTGTCTTGTCTATATCTCATTTCTATCCTTTTTCTTCTAAACTATCTTCTTGTCCTTATCTCTTTCTCCCCATCCTCTTCCCTTCATTTTTCTTTCTTTTATTTCTACAGGATTTTCCTTTCTCTCGCCTTTCCATTTCTTTCATTTTGTATCTCTTCCCCTATTTCCCCTCTTTCTTTTTAACCGTTTTCCCCTCTTTCTTTTCCTTAATGTTACTTTCTCTCCATCCTCTCTTCTGTCTCACATTTTTGCTGCCATGATGTTTTATTTAAATTGAAGCAGCTTCATTCTCCCTGTTCTCTCCTTTAGTTTCATTGCTTTTTCCCTCTTTGCAGTGAGTATAGCCTCTTCTTTCCAGTTTCCTATTTTTTGTTTTATCTTGTGTTTTATTCTTTCTTATTTTTCATTATTAGTTTTTTTGGCTCCTGCTTGCTCTTTTTTTGTCCCTCATTTCAATCTGTTCATCTTTTTATTCTCCTTCCTCCTCCCAGATGATGTAAAGACGACACCAGCCTGCTCACCGACGTGTGCTGCCAGAAACACACACACACACGCACGCACGCACGCACGCACGCACGCACGCACGCACGCACGCACGCACGCACGCACGCACGCACGCACGCACGCACACACACACACACACACACACACACACACACACGCACGCACACACACACAGCGTATCTAATCCAATCTTCCAATCTGCTCTTATTGATGTTGACCTCCTGAACCGAGCCGTGTCGATGCTACATCTCTGAGCAATTAACGTGTGTGTGTGCGTGCGTGCGTGTGTGTGTGTGTGTGTGTGTGTGTGTGTGTGTGTGTGTGTGTGTGTGTGTGTGTGTGTGCGTGTGTGTGTGTGTGTAAGGAGGCGTATTAACACATCCCTTCTGCCACGCCTCAACACCGCTGTGATGGAGCTGTCACTGAATTAAAAAATCATGTGTGTGTTTTTGTGCAGGGTGGGGCTTCCTCTGCCATCTGGTGCCCACCCGCTTTGGGTGGTGGGGTGGGATGAAAGGAGGATAAAAGGGGAGGGTGATGAGTGTGGGGGTGGGGTCAGCTGGCTTGCACATATGCACACCTCTGGTCCCCCTTAGGGTTTCACTTTAATCACTCATATTATTTCCCAACCGTGTCTCACTGAAGCTCATCAAAAAGTCACACAATTGAACATAAAGACGTGTTTCTTTGTGCACAAATTTAACTTTTTTATATCAGTCGTAAAAATAACCCCAAATGTTACACATTTCAAAATTCAGAGCGTGCATATAAACATTCTCACGCCCAAAACAACTCAAATTTGGCTGCTTTGTCATTGAACAGGTTCATTTAAAGTTTTGCAGGGTCAGTAGTCTAGTTATTAGAGCACATGTTAACAGCCTGATACAAAAAGGAATTTATTTCCCTTGTTGCTGCACATCAGTCGACATGGTTGAGTTGTGGGGGTCAGAAGGCGGAAGGGCCCATGTGGTAGAGTAGGTATTATCAGCGTTGTCACTACCTTGAGCACAATTCAATGGTGCGTGGGTCTGTTAAAGGTGGCAATGCTCTTTTGGCTGGGTGGAACTCAAGGCCATTAGTAGGGAAGAGGGGCATAATTGGGATGAGGGGTGTCTTCACTGAGCACTTATCCTTTCATTAGAGCACAAGCACCACATGTTTTTACAAATTTAAAACGTGTCCACCCCCTGAACAGTGTATTTGATGTGAATTTACCTGCAAATCTTGTGCAGGTTCTCCCTGTCGTCCAGGTCCTGGGGATAGTTGGCCATGTTCTCCCCCAACTGCAGCAGACAGTCTGAGAAGCCTTTAAACACAGAGTCACATTGACCAGCACTGACCAGCACCGTCTGCAACACGGAAACTGCGAATTGAGGAAGACGAAGAAGAGGGGGAGGAAGAGCCAGAAAGGAGTGGAGGTAAGGAAATAAAGGCGGGGAGGAGAAAGAGAAAGGAAGGAAAATTTCAAGTTAAGGACATTTTAAGGTATGAGGTCAAGGAGATGAAAGTCATTCCTGTCCATCAAAATTGGACAGTGACTACAGCAGTTCATGTCCTGCATTGTGGAAACAGGAAATACTTATTTTCCTTTATCCTGAACGCTACATGCATCTGTCTAAGCCTATTGTCAAAAACCAAAACATTGTCAAAGACGAAAAAGGGGACCTTCAGTGTCTGTATGAGATGAAAACAGATTTAAACGTATATCAATGTTCACTCATCAGCTGCAATATTAGACACTTCGAACAACAGCTATGGATGTTCAGCAGGAAGAAAGACAGGTAAAGTAGTAATAGCATCAAATAAGTCCACCTAAGGGCTGGAAGTGCAGGAGTTTTACCCTAAAGATCTGGGAACAGGTCCTGTGTGAAAACAAAAGTCCAGGAGTTCATATTTCAACCCAAACCAAAATGTTTTTGTTTAAAACCTAACCAAATTGCAATAACTTCAACTCAATGTTGTGTTTTGGCAGAAAAGAGAACCGTAAGTGTACATTAAAAGGGACTACAAATGGTACTTCAAAACAGATGCTTCTGGAAGTCTTGAAACATTACCAAAAACATGTCTTAAAAACAAGCAAAATGCTATCTAAAAGGAGTTGCAAAACCTTAAAATATACACTAAATATACTTGAAACAGCTGCAAAAGTGTACCTTAAAATAGTTGTTAAGGGTATCTTAAAATAGTCTCAAAATAGTTTTCTAAAAGTAATCGACAAGGGGCTTTGTACAGTAGATAGACTCTAAAGGGTCCTTTGTCATAAAAGCATACCTTAAATAGGGTCAAAAGGGAACCTTTAAACAATCTCAAAAGGATTTCCTTAAAAAGAGTCTACAAAGGTTCCCCAAATAGCCTCAAAGTAGTTCCCTATAATCTCAAAAGGATTTCCTTAAAACAGTCTCCAAATGGTCCTCTTCAAATATCCTCAAAAGGGTACCTTTAACCATTTGTAAATGGTCCATGTAAAATATCTTCGATGGGTACCTTGAAACTGTCGCTTAGTGGTCATCTACAAATATCTTCAAAAGAGTACCACGAAAAAGAACCATATTTCCTTGAAGTATTTTTAAAGACAACTTGAAATAGAAAGCACTATCCTAAAACATGCAAAAGGGTAATTAAATACAGCCACTACAGGGGAACCTTAAAACTGTTGCTAAAGGGTACTTAACCTCAAGGTGATCTCATAACAGCTTAAAGGGACTCTTTTGATACCTTCTAGAGGGTACCTCAAAATGGCCACAAAAGGTCACTGCAAGATGTGCCATAGTGTATCTAAAAAAGCGCAATTGGTTGCCAAAAATGGAGCTGAAAGGGTTCCTTAAACGGGTCCAAAAGGATTGTCTCAAATTGTCACTCAGTGGTGTCTACCCCGACAGGATGTCTTATGCACGGGTTACACTAAAAGGGTAACAGGAAACAGATGCTCAAGGGTACCCTATGACATATACTGAAATGTACTAAAAAATGGTTGCAAAGTCTACCTTTAAACAATCCTCGAAACAAACTACAGATCAAAACAACTGAAAAAGTGAAAAATGTTACTAACTACTAGAAAAAACTCCTGAACAACTAGAACTACCAAATATTGAACTTTTCGAAAACTACTGAACAACAACAAGCGTACAGAAACATCACACTGAACCTGACCTGAGGTTCTCAAGAATCCCCTTAGGCAAATGTTGCGTTTGGCAAGATTACTTTTAAACTACATGCTGTTGTTGTTGTTAAATGCTAACTACATCATTTGTAATTATGCTTCCAATTTGATCACAACATTCAGTTATTATCTCGCTCAGAATACAAACATATAACCTAAGGGTCATATCACAGCTTTTACCATAACACATCAGCCAAAAACAAGTAATTTTTTGAATGGAGACTGGTGGACAGTTGAGCTCACGTGTGAGACAAAGCTTTTCTCTTTATTAAATTTAGGTTTTGTGATGTTCCTAAGAGTTAATGTGACAGTGACGAACTGATGGTTAAAGGAGTCATTGTTTCCTCACACTAATGGCTCTGTTCATTGATTTCCTTTGCTTCAGTCTGACTCAAATAGAGCCGCAAATGATGGAAGAGACACTAAAGAAGTGACTTACAGATAGTTCAGAAACAAGAAACACTTTCAAACTGTTTTGGTAATATAATCACTGTTCAATGAGTGTGTGTGTGTGTGTGTGTGTGTGTGTGTGTGTGTGTGTGTGTGTGTGTGTGTGTGTGTGTGTGTGTGTGTGTGTGTGTGTGTGTGTGTGTGTGTGTGTGTGTGTGTGTGTGTGTGTGTGTGTGTGTGTGTGTGTGTGTAGGTGTGTGTGTGTGTATTTGTGTGTGTGTGTGTGTGTGTGTGTTTGTGTAATTGAAGCTGTGTCTCAAATGTAAAACTCAACTATAAAACATCACAGGTCTGACACGCCGCCCGCCCCCTCAGCACACACGCGCAATAACACGACACACACGCCCCTTAACACGACCTCTGTTAAGTGTGTGTGTTTGTGTGTGTGCGTGTGTTAGTGTGTGTGTGTGGTTCATTAAGCAGGAGATCAGGCTGATTGATTGGTTTGGATAATAACACGCCGGCTGTCCGGTTCCACTCGATCAAACTGTGGACTAACACAGCGTGACGTGTTGGACGAGACACGGCTGTTAAAGGGTTATTAACAATGACTAAAATACTGCATATAAAAACTGCTAAACAAACGACATGTTAAAAAACACAAACCCTAACCCTAACCCACACATAGATACTACTACACAAACTACACATAGAAACTACAACTACACATAGATACTACTACACAAACTACACACAAACTACACATAGAAACTACAACTACACATAGAAACTACTACACAAACTACACACAAACTACACATAGAAACTACTACACAAACTACACACAAACTACAAATAGAAACTACTACACAAACTACACACAAACTACACATAGAAACTACTACACAAACTACACACAAACTACAAATAGAAACTACTACACAAACTACACACAAACTACAAATAGAAACTACTACACAAACTACACATAGAAACTACTACACAAACTACACACAAACTACACCTAAAAACTACTACACAAACTACACATAGAAACTACTACACAAACTACAAATAGAAACTACTACACAAACTACACATAGAAACTACTACACAAACTACACTTTTTTTTTTAACTTAATATATAAAGCACTGTAAAAATGACAATTCATTAACCCATAAAAACTAGATGTAGGCTTCAAAAACTACTGTAAAACTTCACTTAGTTACTTTAGATGATATGCCTGTTTTATTTTCTTTACTTTACCGTAAAGAATAACACGTCTACAGAATATTTATTTAAATAAATCTCTGCATATTTAGTATTTAGCTATATCAAAACTTTGTCTGACTCATGATGGACATTTATGAAAAACAAAGGATTAAATATCAATGAGGCAGAACTAGAGAGACTGTCTTTTTTCTAATCCACACCTTCAAGCCTACATTACCCACAATCCACCTGTACGGCAGACAGGTGGGAGATTGAAGTGTGTTATTCTTGTAGCTGCTTATGTACACTGCAGCAAAAGTCTGGTAAACTCTGACTCAACACTGAATATTTTGAAACATTTTTCAAACTTGTATTCATCAGCTCTAACCAACACTGACTGATATTGACCTCCTAGTGACCCTACATGGTTCCACAACAGGGGTCTAGACCACTTCATGACTTTAACAACACACATTTAAAATCAAATAAATCAAAACGCAGAATAGCAGATTTGTCACTTTTAAGAGGTAAAGCAGCTGGAGACACTAAAAACTGATAAACATGGAAATAATCTCTAAAAATGTAAAGCTTATGTGACATTATAAAATAGTTAGAAGTAGCACTTTAAGCAGCGGAAAAATCCAAAAGACACATACATTTTGAGTTATAATCAAAAATTGGGACCATTTTTGTTGCACTATGACAACTGGACATGTTGAAAATACTGACATACTTTTACTTGTAAGACTTTGCATGCAAGTAAACAATATTTTAAAACATATTGTTCTTTTGCTGCAATAAAGGATCTGAATGTCTTCTTCCACAATGGTTCAAATCCAAATAGAGAAACGGCTGTTTGAAGAATGAACTGATGTTTCAATGAGTTGAAACTGAAATTTGAACCGCAGTGAAATAATCTGTTGGCTCGTTTGTAACTTAACTAAATGAATGATTTATGGATAATGTGTGTGCAACCGTCTTTAGTGTCCCCTATGAAACTTAACACTACACTTAAATGTGTCTGTGATATTTTGCAATACAACTGAACTTCTTACAAATATTTTTGACACTTTTTTTCTCGTTTGCTCCTGTCCGTCACTTTAGTGGTCTCTAAAATGTTTTCAGCTTGTGATTTTTTCTAAATGATGAAAAAACATCTTTAAATCTAAAATGTGTAAAAACCTATGATTGATTCTTCCAAGTCTCTTTCTCTTTCTCCCTCTCCCTCTCTCTCTCCCTCTCTCTCTCTCTCTCTCTCTCTCTCTCTCTCTCTCTCTCTCTCTCTCTCTCTCTCTCTCTATGGAGGAGGCATTACATCATATCAAACACGATGCACACTTTCTCTTTTGTCTCGCTGCAGTTTTTTTCTAACGAGCCAATCAGCTGCAGACAAAGTCATCAAATCAAAAAATATATGAATGAAGAGAGATCCCCCCACAACAAAAAATCACTGCAGCTTGTTACTTCACTCTTCTTTTTTTATGACAAATTCATTTTACTCTTATTTATTTATTATTTTTCTTTCAGATTTTTTTAAATTCCACATAATTAATGTATTAATGAATATTCATTATTTGTCATGTGAAACTTACAATTAATTAAATCAAAAACATTCTCGATTTTTTCCCCTCATTTCTGTGTTTTAGGAGTTTTAAATGTACCTTCTCACCTTCATTGGCGTTTTTTCTGAAGAAATGTTCAAAGATAAGACATGTTTGTATTAATTGATCACATCTGCGGAACCAGCTCAGATTTGATTCGTTTTATTCTGAACTCCATCTTTTCATTCTCCATCCCTAAATCATGTTCGACTGCATTTAATACCAACATTTATTTGCAACCGTCCCTAACTGCATTATTATATTTTTTCTATTAAGATTGTTTGTCCTTTTTTTTTGTATCTGAGTGAAAACAAGACAGTCCCATCTCACGCACACAAACGGAGACGCGCGAAGCTTTTGCGTTCACGCCTCCCACCATCCAGCACGCTCGCACTCATTCACCCCACCTCCACACACACACACACACACACACACACACACACACACACACACACACACACACACACACACACACACACACACTGTTGCCTGCAGTGCATCTCTGCCAGAAGCAGCGTGCTGTAGCTTCCACAGACACACCCACCTCCGACACACACAACAGGACGTTTATTTTCGCGCGTAAAAATGCCCAAAATATCAACCATTTCACAACTAATATCCTTAAAAAAACCATCAATATCAGGAGTCTGAGGGTGTCTATTTGTGCGTTGATATCTGTTCTCATTCGTGCAGGTTTGATACAAATTTCGATGCTTTGTATTTGGTTTTAGTGTTTGGAGGGAAATGCACAGAAGCAGCAGCGCGCCAAATCTCCTCTCACAGACACTAGATTATTAATAAAATACTGAACAAAGCTTTTATAAAACAAACACATCTTTCCAAAGTGTCACAGGGCGATAAGAGGAAGATTCAGACCAAATGAAGCCGTGCAGTCCGCAGCAGGCTGCTCCTCCAAAAATAACTGAAATGAGGAGAGGGAGGGGTGTAATTGTAATGCAGACTAATTAATCGATTTTTTTCGATTTCTCTCCATGTATTTATCAGTGTGTGAAATGATTCAGCAGCTCTGTGCCCTCATTCGGTTTGGTTTTCATTCTCGTCTCTTTTTTAACGAGTCTGATCCCAAAAAAAACACCAAAAACACACACATTAATATGAATTAATCATCTAATCTCACTTCTGTTGTTTCTAACCTCCACAATCTCATTAATCTAAACACCATTTCACTCATTTCTGCCTCGTGTTGGCTCAAACCTCTCTCTCTCTAACAATAGCACCGGTGAGGATTCTGTGTCTTGAATAATTCAGCATTTCTCTCTGCTACCAGCTACACACACACACACACACACACACACACACACACACACACACACACACACACACACACACACACACACACACACACACACACACACACAGCCCTCCTCCACAGCGTCGTTATGCAATGCAACAGCAGAAAACATGAACCATCTCCATATTTCTCCTCAATGTATTTGCATTGATTGTTGCAGATATTAGACGCATCCAGTTTGTTTGTCCTCCTCCTGCAGATATTGTTTTTACCACGCATGGAGCTCATGTGGAGTTCTCCAAACGCTAAATAACACGTGATTTGTAATGTTAAAATAGAGCAGTTTTTAATTATTTTTCCGTCGTGCACAAGGCGCATGCACGCGCCCGATTTTTTGCACATCCGCATCGAAAATCAAGGAGACGATTTCGTTTTCTCTTTCGTTGATGGAAGAAAACCAAAGCCGCGAATAAAATAAAGATGTAATGTATAAGGAGGTGCTGTGTGAGCGGATGCGGTTGTGCCGGAGCTGATGCAGCCCCGCACACTGCGGCGGGATAGACGGAGCCAGCAAGAGCTACAAACCGGGAGGATCAGCTCCGGTTCGACATTTTAACGATTCATTTCTGCCAAATTTAATGTTCCTGTAATTCCGGTAAAACGACAATTCGGACGTGCATCGATTTGTTTCATACAGCATTTTATAATTTGTAGAATAAACCCGAAATATGAAAAAAAACAAATAACACTTAATTTTCTGACATTAAAACTGTAAAAATATTATTATTTTCAAGGTGAAAAAATTCAACAAATGTCTCCACTTTGAAACGACCGAGGTGCAGAGAGGGGGAGGAGCAGGGGAGGACGAGGAGGAGGGAGGGATGGGGGCATTCCCCTTGTTAGCACACACACACGCACACACTTGTATCAAACACACACACACACACACACACACACACACACACACACACACACACACACACACACACACACACACACAGATGATGTGTAGCCCCGTTAAAACGAGCTTCCGCTGCTTCATTGTGACCCAAATCAAATCTGAAAAATTTAAAGAAAAATAAATTGAATATCAATAAAAATATGTCTATATTGTTTAAAACGAATTCAACTTTAACATCAGAATTATTAACATTTAATTAGATTTTTGACACGAATTGTCCCTCTTTTTTTCTGCAGGTTATTCCGGAGATATATTTTCAAATTAGTGTTTTCAAAGCGATTGTTGTGATTTTATTTAATCTCTAATTGTTTATACAATTATAAAACAGCTTTGTTGGTCAAGATGACCTACAAAGCAGTCGGTGATATTTCTGCCATTTAAAACACGAGGAAAAAGGCAGAAAAATGTCGCTCTTGGGCTTTAAAATGTTTAAAAAAAGAAAAATCATAGAAATACTGTAAATCAGACGTTTGTTTCTGCATCGGTGTCATGTGTTACATCAAGCGTTAAACAATGAAATATTAAAGAGACTTACCGATGTGTAGAGCTAGAAAGAGAGCGAGACATCTGGAGGACCAGGTTACTCCCATCCTCTGCGTCCTCCTCTCACCATGAGAGTCTCAGTCACAAAGTTAGAGAGCCGCACATTCCCCGCAAAACACCCGCAAACAACTGCTACATCCAACACTTGCTTTCTCCTCCTCCTCAACCTCTTCTTCCTCTTTCTTGTCTTTTCTGTCTGAACGTGCACTTCTTCTTCTTCTTCTTCTTCTTCTGCTGCTGCTGCTGCTGGGGCTGTGCTCTCTCACGCGCTGCTCTGCGCTTCCTGCCTGTTTTTACGCGTCCGGAGAGAAAAGGAGAGAGAGAGAGAGAGAGAGCCCCTCCTCCCCCTCTCTCTCTCTCTCTCTCTCTCTCTCTCTCTCTCTCTCTCTCTCTCTCTCTCTCTCTCTCTCCTCATTAATATTTGACCTGTTATTATTATCATCTTATCCTTTTCTTTATTTTTTTCCTTATGTGTTGTTTCGTTTCTCTTTCATTCTCCAAATGTTTGAGTCCTCTTTGAACCTGAATAAACGCAAATGTATCAATTATTTCAAAATCACTTTCTTACATTTAAGAACTTTTTTGTCTTCATATTTGTCAAGAAAAATCTGTGAACAACGACAGACGTAACACGTGATTGTAGAAAAATATTAATTTTTATTTAAATAACTCTGAAGATTTTTTCTCGGGGGTATTAATCTGCATGACTCGATTATCCTTTTTACTCATGCATTCATAAAATGACGTGAAATTCTACGGAAATTCTTGGAGGGAAAAAATTGGGGGGGCGGTGGGTGGTCAAAGAAGTTATTTTTTATAGAAAAAACCTTTTTGTTTTACTTTATCTTTAACAATTTCTAAAGTAAGATAGGCCTACATAATTTGCACACACACAAACCCAACATTTACAATACATACTGGCCTCAACATGAACACACTCCATCACAAAAGTGTGTAAAAAAAATATCACTATACTGTACGTTTATTTGATTATTTTGTTTTGTGATACTAAAAGAAGTAAAGATTTTGAATTGTTTTTAACTTTTATCCTCTAAAGCTGTGCTTTAATTTTTTTTACGTTACAGTTACTATCATTCATTCAGACTGTTTGCATTATAAAAGGAAACTTGTTTAGTGTTTTATAATTTGATCCGTGGCAATATGCCTACAATCACATTAAATATACAGTAAACAAAAAAACAAAAAAATGTTTGTTTAACATAACTACGTAACATAAATGTATATAAAAGTAACGTTGACACATCCCTAATTGACCATTGCACATTTTACACTTGTAACTTGACCTCTGACCTTTTTGATAGTACTCACAGCTGCCACTAGAGGCCGCCACCTTATATGAACATACATTTGGTTGTAAATAAACTGTTTCAGACGATGTGGTTGTATTTTTGAGGTAAAAAGTCTGGAGCAGAAACAAGCTGAGCTGCTTTAACGTGTCTGAAAACCACAGCCAGGCCAGTATGTTTGGGAGGAAGTTAAATTCACAAGCAGACTTTGTTTTGACTTTTATTCAGGTAATCAGTGGTGAAACGTGCCATTATATGTAAAAGTTTGGAGTTTTAAATGATACTTTAGTGTAATAAGTATTGAATACATTTACCTCCACTAGAGGGAGATACTGTTCCTTTTACAGCACTTTGATAATCTGACAGTTTTAGTTAGGCCAATAATACAGCTTCTAAAATACAAGACATGTCTTTAGGAAAGTTTGACTAGTTTACAGTTAAGATGAACTAAAATAAACATACACCACTCTCTTCAAAGCCACCAGACTCCATTGATAAAAACACAGATATTTTACGTCAGAGAACAGAAGTTGTTTAGTTTACTGCGGCCTTGAATTGGTGGTTGTTTCCTTCATTTGCGACTTAGGTGTTAAAATAATTGGCTCTGATTTTAAAAAGTTATTGTGAAGCAAACAATAAGAGAAAAATCCAGGCAGTCGAAGACCAGCAACACCTGTGTTCTTCTTTGAGGTATATGGAAGGTTCTTTTCAATGGAGACTTTGTGTGTTGTAGGGAGTGATGAAACAGCTATTTCTTTTCTTTTTTATATATATATAAACATATCTCTCAATGTGTCACTGCTGCAGACTGAGCTAATCTGCAGACTACCCAAGTAATCCATAAACACAGTAATGCAACATGGTGTGCGTGTGTGTGTGTGTGTGCGCGCGTGCGTGTAAGAACGAACATGTGGGGGATCTCGTCTTCTTCTGCCGACGTCAGCTGAATCTGAAACAAACCCTCTCTCTCTCTCTCTCCCTCTCTCTCTCTAGCCTCCATATTAACACAGATGTTTCCCTGAGGCGATGCAGTGCTGCAGCAGAACACACACACACACACACACACACACACACACACACACACACACACACACACACACACACACACACACACAGAGTAATTGGTTCCCAGGACAGTTTCCAATCGTCTCCAATCTGAAAACATTTAACTCCTGGATACACACAAAACAGTCCTGTGTGTGTGTGTGTGTGTGTGTGTGTGTGTGTGTGTGTGTGTGTGTGTGTGTGTGTGTGTGTGTGTGTGTGTGTGTGTCTGTCTGTATGACCTTTTTGTGTGACTTTGTGTTTGACCTTGAACCATGTCCTCTTTTCGTCCAATCAGAGACAGATGCAGAGAGGACTCAACTCTCTGCCACATATAACATCCTTAAAAGCTGAAGCCATCAGTGCCCCCTGCTGGTCAAAAAAATCATCTGCTGCGTTTAGCATATGAATAGATTTGATCATTTACTGGGCTTCAAAGTGTTAAGTGATATCACAGCTCCTCTTCTATAATTTTTTTCCCAAAATTTACTAGAGGATTCATCCGCCGCTGAAAATAGTCCATGAAAATTCCGCTGTCAATTTTGCACCAAATCTTCAGCAGAACTTTCACTTTGCTTTTGGATCAGACATTCTTTGAAGTTGACCTATTCTGCTGATCCCCATTTTATAACTCACATATGGTGTTACAATGCTGGATGCCCATTCTAAATGTGGGCAAAGTTTCAGATTACAAAGTAAAATTATGTTAATCCCAGGATAAATCTGCAGAGGGCGTAAACGGCTTGTTCTTAAAATAGTTAAACGCGATAGTTCCCTTATACAAAACCAAAGTTTCCCAGGACAGCTTCAAGTATCTACATAAACTGGTGAAACTTCTTACATTGGCTCTCTTCTCCCAGCAATGGAGAACAGCCCTTCCCTGGCAGCCCTGCAGCATTCAACGGCCCCCCCCCCCCCCCCCCCCCCCCCACACACACACACACACCCTTAAAGAGCCTTAAAGGGACAGCGGCTTAAACAAACTGTTTCAGGCTGAGGCTGAAATGAAAGTGTGAAATATAAGTGTGTTTTTGTGTCTCTTTTGGACACCACAAACAGACAAAGAAACATACGCATATTTCCATCATTCGATGATTAAGAGGAACAAAACGATTATTTTCACGGTTGATCGCTTCAACAAGATTCAACCAAAAGGCCCAAGTTCACGTATTTAAATAGCATGTTTAGTCACCCCAAAGATATTCAATTTACATCATACATCAGAATCAACTTCCTGAGATGGATTCACCTGCGTCACACCAAACCTCATTCAATTTCCTGTCACTTCTGCAGTTCCATCTTCCTATCATCTCCTCCTGATTAAACTCCCTCCATGACCTGTTTGCAAAATGTATTCTCTCAGGAATATTTTTAACCCTGTGTGGTTTGTAAATCTCAGGAATATTTTTAACCCTGTGTGGTTTGTAAATCTCCTCTGATATTGCAGTAGTTGTGATGTTCTGGATGTTTCTGTATTCAGGGTCTGAGGTGTAAAAACTCGCCTCATTCAAGAAGCGCCCATAGGTTTGAATTTTAGAAAGAGACTGAGAACAGTTTCCATGATCGTGCAGAAGGCAGAATAAGGACAGGACATACATAATAATAATATATTATATATAATTACAATACTACATAATAATTATTTTAGGGGGGGGGGGGGGGCAGTGTGTCCGTAAGCATCGATAATGTCACATGTCAGACAAACAGAGGTTTTCTGCTTGATGAGGAGCAGAATGAAGAAGAAGGAGGAGTGACGTCATAGCAACAGAATTTTTCAATGGGCCTGTGTGTGTGTGTGTGTGTGTGTGTGTGTGTGTGTGTGTGTGTGTGTGCGTGTGTGTGTGTGTGTGTGTGTGTGTGTGTGTGTGTGTGTGTGTGTGTGTGTGTGTGCGTGCAGTCTGCAGCATCATTTATCATTTCTGCACGTTTGTTTTATCAGTCAGTGGCTCCACCTGGTGGTAGAAACATGTTACTGTGTCGTGAAGGAAGACCTCAGATCATTTGTAGCTTTTCTTTTCATTAGGTTTTTTTTATTGCAAAATAAATTAATTGAGATTTATTTATACATCGTGTTTCAAACAAATCAAATTAAAAGAGCTTTACAAGCATTTTGAATAATTAAACACTACAAAAACCTGACTAAGAGGAATTGAATGAATACGTTTTGTTTATTTGAAGCAATATTTTCGGCAGCAGGAGCAGTTTTTTTCTATTCGGCGTTGTGATTTAGGGGCCGTCCAGCATCCCAAACCTGATGTAAGATCGTGTTTGATGTCATGGCTTATAAAACTAATACACGATGTTTTAAGTCAATCGACAGGTTTACAAATTCTTTAAATAAGTGTAAAGAGTGCCCTTCTTTTGCTCTTATTTAGCACCACTTGAGAAATGTCATTTACTTTCTGCTGAGTCACTGTTTCCTTTCTTGGCCAAAGAGGAGAGCATAAAGTCCAGTAAAGGGGCATGTTGCTGGTTATAAAAGTGTACATAGGTGTTCTTGAAAATGTTCTTTTCAAAAAGTGGCAAAAAAATCTCCCCCTTGAATTTTTTGCCACTTAGCTTCAGTTAACTCTGTGTTTAGTTTGAAGAGCAGTTTTATTTTCTGACTCTCTGACCTGAACTACTCGCTGAGTTTGTCTCAGTTACTCTTTTTAATACATATAAAGGTGTTCTCATACATAAATATTTATTTCAGTTTACAAAAACTTTTTAAAAAACACAATTTTTACATCCTTTTGATTCATTCTTTCAGTGACTTTCTACATTTATTTTTCTCATAGATCGTTTATAAGAAGTGATGCAGCTTCTTGGTTCAAAATTGAGGCCAATACAGAGGTGCTTTAAAACTGCATTATTTTTAATCACCAGTAGGGGGCGATTGTAAACGAGCAGGAGCCTTTCTGTGTGGAGTTAGCCCTGTGATTGATTGGCGAACAGTCCAGGGTGTATCCCGCCTCTCGCCCAATAACAGCTGGGATCGGCTCAAGCCCTCCGCAACCCCTGAAAGGAAAAGCGGCGTAATGAAGGATGGATAAGTGGGTGAATAATCCGAGTCTCGTATCTGACCAAAACAACTCAAAATAAGCCACAAATTAGTAAAGTTTCAGACATATTTTTTTTGTTGTTGTCCATTGAGCTGACTCTGAGACCACGCTTTGTAAACAAAGTGTCGTATTACAACGTGATGAGGTATGTGCAAGAGTTAATAGTGCTCAGGCCCGGTAAGACCTGGAGCAATGTGAGTGCAGACCAGTGGGGGACTGGAGAGGGGGGACAATCAGGCTTCGGCACAGTGTGAGGCAACTGGGCCTAGTGTGAGTGCACCCTAAATGTATAATCTATGATAAAACGTTTGTACTTGTCAGTTGATTTATTCCCTTAGTAAACATTTTCCTAATGAGCTTATGGTCTCAATCTGTAGTTTACCGTCTTCTTCAATACAGCATAATGTTCCACAGTAAATTATGGTCCCCAAAGAGACCAGAAAGCAGGGGAGGAGTCAGGGCAGGGCTACCTGTGATTGACAAGTGATGACTTCTGGTTCAAGAGACGACTAAATGTGAGCCGACCAAGACAAAAAATACTTTGCTAATGCCGGATGTAAGACTCATTACAAGAAACTTTTGCTGCAGATACTTCCCTATAAACACATCAGTTTTAAAACATAGAACAGCATATGTAAAGTGTTGATTCATCTTTCATAAAGTGAGAAAATCCTCTTTAGGGATTGACCTCTGAGTGATAAAAACCATCAGAACAGATTTGTTGTCACTTGTATGAGAACGCATCGTCTCTCACTTTTTCTCTGTCTCTTATTTATCAATTAGCTGCGGCGGTGTGTGCAGAGGGTTTTATAATCCCTGCAGGACAATTACAAGGCTGCCTCGGCATAAAGTGCCTGTTGGGGCGTTAATTGGTTTGCGGTCTGGCGGCGTGTGGTGGCAGTGGTGATGCACTGTTGGGTATTGACTCGTTCTCCCTGAGGTGGCAATGAGTTGTTTTGTCTGCCCGGCTCGTCTCTAGACCAAACCTCTGAGGATATTTCATAAGTTTTAGACAAAAAGAGAAAACCACATTTGTTCTGTTTACAATCGTCTTTTCTTTTGTCTCCTAGAACAAGAACCACAGGGATATGATTGCTTTGACCCTTGACCTTTATCTCGCTGCTGCTTGTAATGATTATAAAAGTGAGGCTCAATCTGCTGATGCTTAATTTATGACTTTATAATAGTTGTAATGAAAAAGTTGAAAACGCCCAGGCAATTTTTGAAGTTTTATAAATATTTCACCCATGTACAGTTTTTACCTATGAAGAAATGAGTCATAGAGACCAAAACTGTTTTTCCCCTGGTTTTTGCAGAGAGCCTCAAGTGGACATTCAAAGAAGTGCAGTTTTTGCACCTCTGCATTGGCTTCATTTTTTAACACTAGAGGCTTGGTTCCAGATTTAGTCATCTTGAATCTGTATCTGACTCAGTTAGTTTTCAAATTAATGTTGTCTTATATAACCTGCACAAAGTAAAATTAAGAAGCTGGTCCTGGATCGGACAATAATGGATTTCTAAATGTTTTTAACAAAATGTTACAGTTTTTTTTTAAACATTTATGTCTAGATCAAACTGATGCACAGCTAGCATGAATATAAATCTGAGTTTTGCAATACACCATGATGATGAACTGGTCGACTTCACATTCTTAAGCAGCAGCATGTCAGTGTGTTTGTGTGTGAGGAGCAGAATGACCTCCTCCTCTCTCACTTCCTCCTCTGAAAGACTCGCTGACCTGAACACAGCAAGTTAAAACTTTCACAGGTCAGATCAGAAGTGAGAATGTGTAACTTTTATTCTCTCTGTTTTCTGCTGTCAGATTAAATGATTTACTTTTCAGTCTTTTCTTTAAGATGAGTCTCTTTCTGTTCCAGCTTTTCTTTTGTTGACTTCTCTTATTTCATATTTGATTTGATTCTGTATGATTGTGTCTGTGGGTGTTCTTTGTTTCTTATTGAGATTTGATTTTGATTTGATTTTCTCTCTTGGTCAACTTGAGTTGTTTTTAAAAGTGTTTTAGAAATAAACTTGACTTGTTCCGAGTCCATCTTTTCTGGTAATGTTCTGTTTCTATCTTTCTGCACTATCTGCACTTCATGTTTGTCTCTGATCTTCTTTATTTTGTTGTTCTGTTGTAGTTCTTTTCCTTTCTTGGTCCTTTTTAGTTTCCAGGCATTTTTGGACATTGCTTTAGTCTTTTTCTGTCCTCTGTCGTGTCCATGTTACCGTCCTGCTCACCAGTTCTCCAGTCCTGTCCTGCTTTAGTGTTTCTCTGTCCGTCCTGTCTTTATCTGCAGTCTCATTGCCATCATTTCTTATCTGTCTCGTCCTTTTATTATCTCCTGTCTTACTCATCCTTTCCTTTTGGATTTGTCTTTTTCTATAATGTCGCAACATTTTTCCCCTGTCCTCTTGATTGCGTTAACTTTTTGACTTTTTTCTTTCTCAGTTGCCCTTGTGTTATGTCTGTGTAGTTTTACATGTCTTTATTCTGTCACTCTTTTGCTCTGCCCTTTCCTTTTTATCCAGATGTGTTTTGGGATCTTTTTTCTAAAATAAATATTTGACATTTTCCTGCTGTTTCTTATTCTGTCCGTCCCGTCCTGTGTTGTGTTAGACGTGGGCAGATCTGCTGAGGGATCATAATAACCGTCCATCGGTCCTGATGACTCAGACAGATTAAATCCAGATCGAGGTGACAGACGGTGACTCGTCCTGAAACCTGAAGACTCTGGTTTGAAGATAACTGGCTTCCGGCCCAGAAAAACAAACATGAAACCCATTTTTTATTTTGTTGTGTTGTGTGGAGACTGATGAGAAGTCTCAACAGAGGAGAGACGGATGTTTGGTGAAAAATGTCCCCACTTTTTCTCGTTTACACGCCAAACAGAAAATATCATCAGGTTTTGGTCACAGAAACCTCATTTAAACTTTATTTCTGTTTGAAACAAGCAGAGCTTAGCCATGAATCCCAACATTAGAGTAAAAAATAAGCTAATGAAGCTTTGCTTTGCACAGGAGTCTGTGGGAGTTTGTTGCAAAGAAAAGCTGAATCTAAGGGAAGATTTTCTGCCAAAATATTTAAAGTATGCTCTCCATATGATGAATTTTTAGCTTTTATTCTTGTGTTGCAACACTCTGACTTTACACACTGCAGTTCTTAAACATATTATCACTGTGATTTTTATTTGTTTTTTTATGGAAGCCCTAAGTGGACATTTTCTGTATTCTTCTGGTTTGTGATAACAACTTATTTCTGGTTATTTTCTACGGATCTCAACAAATTTTTCTCATTTTCTCAAGATAGCAAAGCTTCAAACAATGGCTCGCTGTGAGGTCTTTTGCATGTCTGGGAATACAAAATAAAAAAGTTGCAATCTCAAGAAAACAACCGGAAACGTTCTCAAGTGAAAAGAGTAAATAAAATGTATTTTTAATATATTTTATTTTTTTATCTAAAATAGGAACAGTGAACATAAACATGTAAATATGACAGATTGTAGCCATAGGCTTACTTAACTAACACAGTAATGAACAAACAACAACAAGAAATGACCAAACAACAACAAGTAATGACCAAACAACAACAAGTAATGAACAAACAACAACAAGTAATGAACAAACAACAACAAGTAATGAACAAACAACAACAAGTAATGACCAAACAACAACAAGTAATGACCAAACAACAACAAGTAATGACCAAACAACAACAAGTAATGAACAAACAACAACAAGTAATGAACAAACAACAACAAGTAATGAACAAACAACAACAAGTAATGACCAAACAACAACAAGTAATGAACAACAACAACAAGTAATGAACAAACAACAACAAGTAATGACCAAACAACAACAAGTAATGAACAAACAACAACAAGTAATGAACAAACAACAACAAGTAATGAACAAACAACAACAAGTAATGAACAAACAACAACAAGTAATGACCAAACAACAACAAGTAATGAACAAACAACAACAAGTAATGACCAAACAACAACATACTATACATAAGTCGACAGAGACACACATACAAGCTTAAAACGTGGCTGTGCGATGTTGTTCAAAACAGAACATGTGGATGCATGTCTGCTTCGGGCTTCCGTAGTTTGCTTATTCAGACTCCAGTTACCTTCTTAATTACAACGACCCCTGTGGTTTTAAAGCTAAATGTTTGAATTATCGTTTAAATTGCTGCTTGGAAGGTTTCTGGTTGATAAAGTCTGTTAAAACAATCTGTGAGCTCTATTCTTAATATTTCTTTATTTTCTTGTTGACTTTGCTTAATGAATATGTTTTTGCTGATCTCAGAGCA
Source organism: Tautogolabrus adspersus (assembly GCA_020745685.1). Classification (NCBI taxonomy): domain Eukaryota; kingdom Metazoa; phylum Chordata; class Actinopteri; order Labriformes; family Labridae; genus Tautogolabrus; species Tautogolabrus adspersus. The sequence continues at coordinate 10,269,623 of CM036551.1, read as the reverse complement.
GAGCGCAGATGTCAGAACAGAAATAGGAAGTGTAACTGTGGTGAAATCTGACCAATCGGCAGCAGCGAGTCACCATGACCTCACCGCCTGAGGTCAAGGTCAGAGGAAGATCCTGACACACAACAGATGAAATCAAATGATGTAACTTTTGTGTTTACATTATAAAAACAGATTAAACAATCTTTTAGAAAATATAATTGGAGGAAAATAGTAAACGTTTTTTTCTGAAGGAGCCTACATTGAACATGAGCAAAGAAATTAATCGTATAATCTAATAATGTTTAAAACATGAAACACATTTAAACACAAGTGTGAATATTATGCTATAAAGATGTTTGACATGAAGTGAAAGCGCCTACAGCTGATTCACTGATGAACTGCAGTTGTTTAAGACAATGCAGCAGAAACAGGCAGACAACAAACACTTTTTCAAAAGTCAAGACTAAAAAACAGAAACAAACTGAACATACAAGCTAAAAAAATGTGTTTTCATACAACAATTCAACTCGTTAACACACTGTGAATGCCCAGTGTATGCCTCTTCTGCATTTATAATCATGATCTTGATTTGGCTTAATACTTTACAGATGAACATATTCCAGACACAAAGAAACAGTCAAAGTGTTTTGAGGTATCCATTAACTTAAGAGGATACAAATAAAGCATTTGTCATTCATTAAAACTTCTAAAATCAATAAAAGAACCAAAAGAAAAGTATTTCTCGTTAAGTTTCAGAAAAGCAAAAGACTATTTTTAATTGGCTGCAGTGTTCCTGATGGTTTCAGGAAATGAAAGCCTTCTTTATTTGAATTACAAATGTTTTATGAAGACTGATAGGACAAAAACGACCTTACACTCTGTTTACCGCGCCCTCTAGCTCCCAGAGTGAATGTTGTGTAATCAATCTTATTTAATTAATAAAAAGACACACTTTTTCAAATTGTCTTTTAACCGCTTGTAATCGTGGTGTTATTTTGTAAAAAAAAAAAAAAGTGTTTTTCTGTGCTGTTTTTTTGTTTTTGTTTATCTCTATGATTTTTTTTATTGTATTGAATTTTACGTGTGTGCGTGTGTGTGTGTGTGTGCGTGCGTGTGTGTGTGTGTGTGTTTGTGTGTGTGTGTGTGTGTGTGTGTGTGTGTGTGTGTGTGTGTGTGTGTGTGTGTGTGTGTGTGTGTGTGTGTGTGTGTAAAAAGAGGAAGCAGTGTGTGTATATAAACTGACGTTGAAGTCGATCTGAACATCTTCTGATCTGATCATCAGAGACTCGACACACACACACTTCTTTCTTCATCCGAGCGGTGAGACACACACACACACACACACACACACACACACACACACACACACACACGTTTACAATGTATTACTCATTTATATTTCATCTGTCCTTAGGTGCATATTTTTACTTATTTTGTGTTTTTTATTGTTTTGTTTTTAATTTTGTCTTCTAGTGACGTCAGTGAAATTTTTGATTCTTCGACCATCATGTCTCGTCCAGCCAAAGAATCAAACACCTACAGGGGGCGCTACGCTGAGCCGGTACAGAATCACTGACAGAAAAATATTAAGTCTCATTTTAAGATATTTTCAGGCCTCTGTGAGATACTTGTTAATTGATCTATTTGAATATTTGAATGATTTTCAGGTGCCCACCTCCAACCTTGTGAATGATGAAGCAGATTTCCCGGAATTTGAGCCTTTTGACGATGAGGCCACGCCCAGAAGTTACGCACCTGGGGGAGGTGAGATACGTTTATTTTATTCTATTTAATGTGCAGAAATCAAACATGATCAATAACATATACATATGGTTTACTGTCTCATTATTCCTCCCTCAGCTGCTCTGTCGGTGGTCCACGTGGACTTGTGTCAGCAGATCAACAAACCCAACCATAACACCGTCGCCTACGACATCATGAACCTGGTGGTCCGACGCGGTCAAGAGTTCCTCATGAGGGTCACCTTCAACCGTCCTATCACCCAAGGAGACGACTTCCAGGTCGAGTTCCTCATCGGTGAGTCTCAATCCAGAACTCAAATCCATCAACATTTAATAAAAATTGAGGATGAGACGGATTGTGAAGTGAAGAATGTTAGAGAATCAGGATCAAGATTTACTGAGTGGTCGGGTTGTTCAGAATTATTCGATTTTGAAATCTATTTTTCTATCTATAGGTAATCCAGCTCACTTTGGTCCTGGTTGTTTAAAGAAAAAAGTAATAGTATCAACCTGATTCAGATACAGAGATTAACACATCTGGATGAGCAGAGCTTTAAAGGGGAATTTATGCTGCAAACTTTTTCCACAGGAGGCACCAAAATGTAACACAAACTGAAAGATCCTCACAGCTGCTTTCAATCTCATGTTTGATTTTGATGCTGTTTGGGTAAATATTTAACAAGGACCATCCGGATAAAGACCAGGTCTGGGGTAATAATGATGGGTTTTCAGATTGAAACAAACTTCTCTTGTATTTCCCAGATTTAAAGGAAAACGTTTAAATAAAAATCTGCTGTTCAAAAGTCAAGAGGAATAATTAACATCCGTCTTCATTCAGTCTGTTCTCATTTCATTCATATTTCTGAGTAAACCCAGCAGCTTCAAACTGTTTCGTGACACATAGAGTTGGGTGTGTGTGTGTGTGTGTGTGTGTGTGTGTGTGTGTGTGTGTGTGTGTGTGTGTGTGTGTGTGTGGGTGTGGGTGTGTGTGTGTGTGTGTGTGTGTGTGTGTGTGTGTGTGTGTGTGTGTGTGTGTGTGTGTGTGTGTGTGTGTGTGGTGGGGGGAGGGGGAGGGGGTTCTGTTACAGAGCACGCTCAGTAGCCAGGGCTTGGCCCACCTGAGACCAACTGTTAGAGCTCCCTCGTTAACCAATTAGCCGACGAAAAGATGTTCATTAACAGTCGTCTACTGAACAATTAAACTACTGTCAGCTCATCAGGCAGCAGCACAGTCATGGCTAATCACACACACACACACACACACACACACACACACAGTCAGACAGCTGCTCTGTCTGACAGATGTTTGCAGACATGTTTTTATTGAGCTTTTAATCTCATTATTAATTATGTTTTATTTTGGGCAGAAATACTGTTTCCTTCTGTTATTTCCTTGTTTCCTCCCATATCCTTCATTCCTCTCCTTGGCTCTTGTCCATTTTTCATTTTTCCTCTCCTTGTCTTCTCTCCTTGTCTCCTTTTCATTCCTGTTGTTCTCCCCTCCTGGACTCTTTAGTTTGTTAACTCTTCTCTTGTTAACCCGTTCTTACCACTCCTCTTTCCTCTCCTCCCTTGATTTCCTCTCCATCTCTTCCCTCTCTTTTTTTCCTTTCCTCTCCTTGCCTCCTGCATCCACTGTTTATGCACTTGTCTCCTTGTCTCCTCTAACTTTGTGTCTCTCTAATCCTCTTCTCCTTTTATCTAATTTCCTTTCCTTACCTGTCCTATTTTCTCGTTTTCCTCTCCTTGTCTCCTTTCCTCACCTTTTCTATCCTCTCCTCTTCTTTGGTCGTTTCTTGTCCCTGACTTCCCTCTCCTTATTTTCTCTCCTCTCCTTGCTTCCTCTTCTTGTCTAATTTCCTCCAACCCTGAATATAACTTACCATCCTCCTCCTCCTCCTTAGGCTCTAACCCTTCTCCCAGTAAGGGTACTCTGATGGCGGTGGCTTTTGGCGGCCGTAGTGGTTGCCCGTGGTTAGGTAGGACCCTGGAGATGCAGGGAGAGTCTGTGATGTTGGGGATCACGCCGACGGCCAACGCCATCGTGGGGAAGTTTCGTACCTATGTGGCTGTCATTGCAGGCAACGGCATTCAGCGAACCAGGAGGGATGCCAAGACTGACTTCTACCTGCTGTTCAATGCCTGGTGCCCAGGTACGAACACGAACACCCACAGACACTCTACTGCCCCCTGCTGGCAAAGTGCATTCACTAAAATTAGTTTTTTGTCCCTGACAGGCTCAGGTTGTTATTCTAAGCATCTGACAAACTTACAAAAAGGATCGCTACAGAAATAGACCTTTTTGTTTCAGTGGAAGTTATAATTTTATAACCAAAATCAGCTTTCCTCAATCAACTCAACTCCATTGACAAAAACAGTCATTTCACCTTAAAGAACATGGGAGTTGCCAATCTATCACTGCCTCTATTGTTGGTTTGATTATGTCATTGTGTGTTCCAAAAATTAATGGTCAAAATTAACCATTAAAAACACTTAAGTCACATAAAAACAATTAAAAAGCTAACTGATCAAGGTCGCAGAAGAGAAGCTTCTCCTGAGTTCCACAAGATAAAATTCCTGTTTTTTTTTCAATGGAGTCCGGTGTCTTTGAAGGCAGGGATGTTACAGCTGCTTCTGGTTTAAAAGATCATGTTCCTTTTTCACGAAAAGGTCTATCTCTGTAGGGATCCTTTCTGTGATGCTGCCAGACAATTAGACTAACAATCTGAGCCTGTCAGAGACAAAAACAACAACAGAGGACAGAATTTCAACAATTTAGATCGTCTCTGCCTATGTGTTTGTCTCTTTCTCTGCAGAGGACGCTGTGTTTCTCCCTGATGAAGCTGAACGGAGGGAGTACGTCCTGAACGACACCGGTGTGATCTTCCAGGGTGCTGTCGATGCTGTGTCACACCGAAACTGGATGTTTGGACAGGTATAATCAAACATACAAATACATGAACATCATAACAACTCATAGAGAAAAAACTGTAAGTTAATGCATCGTCTCTCTGCAGTTTGAGCGTGGCGTTTTGGACGCCTGTATTCAAATCCTGGATGGGTCTCGTATGCCGATCTACAACCGAGGCAACGTCATCCAACTGGTCAGGATGGGATCAGCCATGGTAAGAAAACAGACTGAGAGGCACTTAACCTGCTCAACTATAGTTCAACTGTCTCTAATTATTGGACATGAATTTGAGAATATAGAAGGCTCTTTGGCTCTTTGCAGTTAGGCATCACTGCATGGGCACAGAAACGAATCCACAGGACTTTCTCTGTGAGCACAAATGCTACAGAGTGGTAAACATGATCCTGTCCCAACTTTTTGCAACGTGTTACTGGCCAAACATAATGACATGTCTTAGTTTTAACATTTGATATGTTGTCATAGTGCTATTATCAAATTAAATATGGGATTCAATTGTTTTGCAAATCATCACATTCTGTTTTTATTTACTACATTTTACACGACGTCCCAACATTTTGGGGTTGTAATGTGTATGAACATTATGTCCTAGGGTAACTTACGTTTGACCTCCCTCTTCCCTCAGCTGAACTCTCAGGATGATAACGGCGTGCTGGTCGGGAACTGGAGCGATGATTACTCCATGGGCCGTGCCCCGACATCTTGGACCGGCAGCGTCCAGATTCTGCTGCAGTACGCCAACACCGGAGTCCCTGTCTGCTTCGCGCAGTGCTGGGTGTTCGCTGGGGTCTTCAACACCTGTGAGGGCTTAAAAATGTCTATTTTAAGACTTTTAGATCATTTTAATTATGAAAGGGGCTTCTCAGTTACATGCACTGTGGGTTTTTTTTGCATCCATTAATCTACAAAAAAAAGAAAATCTACAAAAAGGAAATTCAAAATCACCACAAAGTGTTGAAAAATGACCACAAGAAACACAACCACCAAAAGAGCAGACACAAAATGAACTAAATTAAGTTCATCTAAAGTGAGGTCAATTGGCTTTTTTACAGGAGCAGAGACACACGAGTGATATACCTGCACAAATGATCAATTATTGTTGATATAATTTCTTGATATTTGAAAGTAATAATGTGAAATGAATATATTTTATTCCATTGCAGTGCTTCGTTGCCTCGGCATCCCGGCGAGAGTCATCACCAACTTCAATTCAGCTCACGACAACACGGGCAACCTGAAGACCGACCTGATCTTCAAGACTGACGGCACACCGGACAGACGCCACACCAGGGACTCCATCTGGTTAGTCCATAAGCCTTTCAGCCGTTACTGTTGCTAGTAGAAGAGTTCTCATTCCAGGGCTTTTACAGATTTCACCAAATTTTGATTTAAACTAAAACAATTTGGGCCTCAGACAATCTCCCACCCATCTGACTTGTATGGAGAAAAGCAAACCTTCATTTCTTCTTTAATGCTAAATTTCCTGCAAATTATTCCAATTTCTTTTGAACCATAATTAAATTATACATTCTCCTATGATGTCATTAAAAAAAAAAAGGATTTTAATCATTTAAATCATGAACTAGCCAGTAATTGATTCTATAGCATTGTTTAGCTAATCCACCAAACTCTTTCCCATCTTAACTGTAATATTTGTTTTTATCCCTAAAATATTTTGCTTTATGATGTTGTAATTGTAGGAAGCCCCTAAGGAGACATGGGCAGAATTTTTTTTTTTTAAATTAAGTTTCAGGTGTGCAAGGCAACTCTCTCCTCACGAGAAAGCATCCTATGAGCACAAAAAAGTTTTCTGGTGTGTGCACCAGAGAGTCTCTGTCATTCAGTCTCATAGGATGAGCATCATAGTGTTTTTCCATCTCTGTCAGGTGGAAATATATCAGAGTTCAACGTGAGAGCGTAAAACTTCCTCATGAGCACATACTTTCTAACAGGCACGCAAAACTTCCTTGTGGGCACAAGAAATTATTTTGTGACCATGGTTGAGTGTCTGGTGCTCACTAAAGACATTTTTCTTTTCAATCCATGTCTTTTTAAGGGCTCTGTTTAATTTCCATCACTTTTTTTATTTTAAAGTCTAGGTCTTAGTGAAATATGAATCCTACATAACAGTGACTTCTTATTTAAGTTTGCTGGTAAGAAAGCTAAAGGTATTGTTAGCGGTAACTAAAATAATCTACTTTTCTACCCGTTTTTATAACTAATTAGTATGGCCTATATTGATGATCTCAAAAACAAAAGGCTAGTTCTACCTGTTATTCATGAAAATAAAGCACTTTTATTTAGAACAAGCCGTAAGTAAAGTATTTGCCAATAGCTAAATAACTCAGCAATACAGTTGAGTCATCAAATAGGAGTGAAGTAAAAGAATCTTACAAAAACTAATGTCACAATAATTCTGTAAAAGCGTTTGTAAAGTAGGAGTTAAGAACCAGAAAATGAACATTTTGGAGTAAATTGCCCCAGATTTGTACAGAGTTCAAGCAGTGCAGCTTTTCTTATAAGTGTTTTGCTCACTTAAAAACCAAGTGTAGGCTACTTACATTACATATTTTCTCTATAGGAACTACCACTGCTGGAACGAATCGTGGATCAACCGTCACGACCTCCCGCCCCATCTCAGCGGCTGGCAGGTGGTGGACGCCACACCGCAGGAGACCAGCGATGGTAGGACATTTGTATACAGTGACAGTGCCAGTGGTATACAGCCAGATAAATAAAAGGTGAAAAGATCAATAAACATGTAGAAAGATAGTTATGATCCTGTGTTTGATTTTCAGGACATTATCGCTGCGGTCCATCCTCTGTTGCTGCCATCAAGGACGGTGTGCTGTGTCACCCATTTGACTCCGGATTCGTCTTTGCTGAGGTTTGTTTTTTACCGTTTTGAAAGGACAAGAAGTAGCCTACAAAAACTTTAAAAAGGAACAATACTGAAGTTTAGAAATACACAGTGTATTTTAAGTGTTTCCTTTTAAAGCCTTATTTCAGTAGAAGTACAAAAGATGAAAGTATGCAGTCGCAATACATTTTGGTACAATATGATAAATTAAGATATACGGTATGATATGATACGACAAAGGTGAACTTCAAATAATTTACTCCAAGTTTTTTACCTCCGTCACCAGGTGAACAGTGATGTGGTCTTCCATAAGCGGGATCGTTATGGGACTCTGAGTCCGTACAGGGTGGAGAAGACTCACATCGGAAAGGTGATCTACACCAAAGCTGTGGGCAGCTATGCACCTTGGGACATCACATTCACCTACAAGTACCCTGAGGGTAACACAATACTTCCAGATGAAAAAACAACAGTGTATAAATAAAGTAAAAGAGACAAAAAATTAGAACACTTTGTGGACTGTTTTGGTTTTTGTATTCAGGCAGTGCAGAGGATAACGCAACAATGGGGCGGGCGGAGGAATACGGCTGTGAGAGGGATCACTCTGAGCTGCCTGAGCCTCAGATGTCTGTTTCCATCAGTGCTGAGCCGGTAACACACCTCTCTGCACACCTGTCTTTGAAAACTACCCTACCCTATCTTTTAATCCACCTATGTCCGTCATTCTATCAATCCTCCATCAGTCTTTCTAAGTCTGTCTTGGCATGACCTGTGTATCATCCATCAAATCAATCATCCATCTTTCCATCCATCCATCCATCTGTGTAACCAACCCTCATCCATTCATCTTTCCACCTTAGAATTAATCTTTTGAGTCCATCTGCCAACCCTTTATCCATTCATTGATCTATAAATCTGTATATCCATCCAGGTATCCATCTATTCATCGATTCAATTATCCATCCATCCTTACATTCATCCATTAATCTAACCAACATGTGTTATCCATTTCTTATTCCCATTTCTGAAGATGACATATGTCTCCATCTATCTTTTTTGTCCCTTTGTCCCTCTCTTCAGGTCCAGCTGTGTCAGGACGTGAACCTGGCCGTGGATTTCCAGAACCAGTCTGATCTCCCCAAAACCGTCCAGGCTCACCTGGCTGGGTCGGTCATCTTCTACACCGGAGTAACCGCCAATCACTTCAAAGATCATGACTTCACTGTCACCGTGCCCGCCCACCAGAGTGAGAAACACCTCAGGAAAAAGTAGTTTGTAGTTTTACAAATAAGCTCTGTTACGATAAAGATTTCTGTGTGTGTGTGTTGCAGCGGAGCGTGTGATGCTGAAGGTCACCGCTGAGGAGTACATGCCTCACCTGGGCAATCAGCTCTCTCTGCACTTTGTTGTGACTGGACAGGCTGATGAACAATCACTGACCGCCATCAAGGTGATGGAGCTGCAGACCCCTGACCTCACCATGACGGTAAAAAAAAAAGACACGCATGCATACACACATACATGCATGCATATCAGGAATCAAATTAAGGATGTCTTTAGTTACTCAAAGCTTTTGTTGGGAACTTTTGGTTAAAGTCGACTCTGGCATCCCCTGTGGACAAAGTGTTCTTAACTCTTTGCTGATCTTGTTTTCTGACCAACAAAAAACGCCTCCTGATGTCTTTTAACAGTCAAATGTGTCACCAACTGTGAATCTTTTCCATGGAAAATGTGATAAACTGTGTGTTTCTTCAGGGGGCTATAAGTTGTCTCGTCTGTCACCTTGCAGAACCTTTACAGAAAATAATCAGTCCTGTTAATGGTCTTGTTTACTTTTGTAGCTCATAAAGAGCCATCACTAATCATTTCAGACTGTTTCATAACCAGTTAAAAACTCCTCACATGACCTTTAAGCGGTATTAAGTATATTATCCTGCCTGTTCACTTTTTTACAACCATTCCATTTGACCGAAAATCTATTGAAGGTTTTTTAAGGGTAACCACACCCCAGAGTTTTGGCTAAAGTGCATACACCCTGGAATGACAAAAAGTGCAATTTTAAAATCAATGTTTTAACATGGACAGTATTTAGGGGTGGAAGACTTCTCTCCTCCAGAGTCTCCTGTAGGACACGATCATGGCGGTCCAGAGCTGTATCAGTTTGAACCGTTGAGTTGTCAACCTTTAGAGGGCAGTTGCTATGCATACAGTATTTCCAACACGATATGTAGAATTTAAATACTTTGTACTCACATGTCCAGATTTGGACCCGAATTATTCAACAACAACTTACACCTTACTTTTACAGTCGGGACAGTTAACAGACTAAACTCATTTTTTACAGTAATTTTACACAGATATTTCTTGTTTGGGTCTTTAGGGGTGTATATGGAGTCATCCCTGCCAAATCTGCGTTTTGAAACATCCTCCTACTTCTTTGCCACTCACAACAATAAATGAATGACAAAATCCACCTGATACTTCTTTAAACCTACTGGAATGGTTCTACGTTATAATAACAATCTTTTGTAATGTGTTTGCAGGTGAGTGGGCAGCTTCAGGTGCAGCAGGAGATGTTTGTGACCGTCTCCTTCACCAATCCCTACAACTTCCCCCTGCAGAACGTAGTCCTGGCCATCGAGGGACCGGGACTCATGAGCTACAGGACTCGTTCCTACAGGTGCACTCCCCTCTGACGACATGCTCACTGAAGTTTGCTGAGAACTGTATAGAAGCTGTTTATTTATGCCTTTCTGTGTTTCAGTGTCATTGAGCCTCAAGCTTCGATCTCCTGGAAGGAGTCGTTCAACCCTCGACTGGAAGGACCACGTCGACTTGTGGCTGTGATGGTCTGCAGCAACCTCCGCCAGGTAACCTCCCTGACTTTCTCTGTTCATATTACTGTACTCATCTTTTTTATGTATATTTTGGTTCTCCTGCCCCGTCTCAGAAGTAAACAAAGAAAAATGTGTTTCTGTTATTTCCTTTTTCTTTTCTATAAAGGGAAAATGACAATCAAAATATTTTTTTATTTGAATAATCAGTTTATTAAAAAGACAATCACCTTGTTTTTCAACCCAATTTTCACTGGATTTCATTTTTTAATATTTATTTTCCAAAAATGAAAATCAAATAACCAAAACATATGCAGACAATCTATCTTACTGTTTCTCATTGCATTATATCGCTATTTTTTCTGCTTATTTAAAGGTACAGTATGTAGAATTGCATGCTAATGTTTACATTAAAATATTTAACTTAAATTAAAAATGGACTAAACCCATGTTATATATATTTTTAAGCTGAGTACTTAAATCACCTCAAATATTTCCAAAAGTTGTCAAAGCCAGAGAAATCCGTAATTTTATAGTTGTAACGGTACGTGTGATGATGAGCCGCCATGATAGACAGGAAATGTTGATCGTTGTCAAGGAAACACCGGATGTTACGTCAAAGACAGCTGCGCTAGCTGCAACTGAAAGCTGCCGTTCTGTCACTGTATGTGCTGCTGTGATATAACACGTCATGTAAATTATACTTGGATACATCGTCAGTACACATATTGTCTTTCTCAGGTCGGTTTTGCCCGTTCGTACTGAATCAACACAGAGTTTGTTCGTTTTCTTCCATAATACCCCGCGGCCGCGAACCTCAACGTCATCTTTTGTTATTGTTTTGATTGAGAGCCCCCTAGCGGCAGATTTTACATACTGTACGTTTAAAGGAAAGAAACATTTTAACCAGTGTTTAGATCAATTTAAGCCTTATGTACGGCTGATGTTCTGTTGTGCTTATTTTTTTATTTTTTTTAGATTTCGGGAACGACTGATGTTGAAATTCAAGCCTGACATGATTGGTTCACAGATCTGTGACCCCGCCCATCCCTATATCCACCCAGCTTTCACCAATCAAAACAGCTTTAATCTGAGTGGGCGGAGCCAATCATTATGCAAATTAATGTCTGGATTATTCTCTGTCTTCTTTAAATTTAGACTCAAATGTAGAAAATCCAGATTCTTAATCATTTCTCTTAACAGGTGAGGGAGGTTTGTGTGTCAAACTTTAAACTTGTAATAGTTAAGTCAATCTAGCCTACAGGCTCAGAGAAAACATGAAAATATAGTGACCATTATATATGAAAAGTCAGAGCATGTCATGTTTTAATTGCTCAATCAACTCCCTTTCTTCAGATCCAAGTCTTCATGAAAACTAAAAATTAATTTTAAAAACCAAACTAGAAACATTGATAAAATGAAAACAGTCGTGCTCATTCTTTTAGTAAAGACAGATATTTGGCATGTGTGCTACGACATTTTAATGGTAATTAAACACTACATGTCATTTGTCTCACATCAGATTTGAAGTAAAGAAAATGAACCCAAAGATTATAACAATCAACTACATTTCCAGAAATGTGTGAACGTTACATTTCTTCAGCATAACTTTTTATCTATGAATATTTCCCAGATCGTAGATATCTTTTATTTTTATATTTTATTCAACATTTTAATTACTACTACAAGTCAAAACTGAGTCTGTTTGTCAAAAGTCTTAAATGGTAAATCTGCTCATAATTAAATGATCATTAATAATGAACTCCAACATCCACAGACTGAACTCCTGGGATTTTAGACAGTGAACATTTAAAGTTTTTTAAAGTTTGACCTTTTTTTACATCCAGTTTAATCAATAAACAACAAAACATTTGGACCTTTTGAAGATAAATGTTATTTGAGAATTATGAGCAAAAAATGCTGAGATTTATATCGCTGGATGTGGTTCTGCTGCATATGTCCCTTTTCGTGATATATATTTTGATATCATGATAAGACATATCAATCAATGAAGTTTCTCCTTTAAATAAAAAAAACACCACGGACGTTCATGGCGAGCTGACAGACTCAGTTTAACCTCACAGCCTCCTCTCAGTCTGGATTTAAAATCTGTTTAATGAGAATTTGGACTGGATAAAATGTGATTATCTTCCTTTTCTTTGTGACTTAAATTCTTTTATTAATGCTGAAACTTTCTACTCACAATAAAAGCAAATTCAAAACCACTGAATGTGTCACAGACTTTTATTTACATTCAATACATTCAATGCTTGGTTCCAGTATTTGTAATAATACGTCAAAGATTTCATTAGACGCAACGTGTGATCCTAAATTGAAATGATCAAAACATGTTTGAAAAAGAGAGTCACTGCGATGAAAGATGAACTCGGATTGTTTGCTTTTGTAAAGGTCGAAAATTATTAATTTGAAGTTAAAGTCCTGAATTTAAGATATGACTTTAATGACGGTAAAGAAGTTTTTATTGTAAAAATATACTGTAACAATCAATATGAACAACAACTCATGAAGTAGAGATGTTATACAACTGTAGATTATTATTTACCACACAAACAAATAACAATTTAAGAGCATTTTGATTTTGTAGTTTGTCATCTCACATCTGGGTATACGGTAAATATTCATGAATTAGACAATTAACCAGCACTGCATTATCCCTTAATAGCATATTTGTTTTAATTCACAAGATTTAAGATTTATATATTTGAGTAAAAAGGACTCATTTGTAAGATACTAGATACTTGTACTAGCAAGTTATAATTGGATGTAAATGTGACTTCTTCAACCACTGCAACAGAGAATAAAGTCAAAGTGAAGAATACACAAAGAGAGGAAACCTCCAAGCACGAACAATGTAAAAGTGAGGAAGGAAATGCTTAAAGGGTCTTCATTATAATAATAATTGTTAATTGCCGAGTCATTAAAGTAATAAAAATTATTCAGCCATTATAATAAAGCCCTTTCTGTGTTTTACATTTCCCCCTGTTTTATTAAAGCACCCTAAACTTTTATTTATTGAACATGTTTTCATCTTCTTTGACCATATTGGGCAACCAGTCATCCTATTTTTAATGTAAAAGTTATGATTATTAAAGTGTAACATATTAGACTCCCTTAAACTCTAAAGCAAATACAAAATGTAACAATTACTTTTAATTATTATGACTGTTTAATATTTTAATTTTATTTTTTATTGTTATTTTTGGTCCTATGTATGTATCGTGAATAGTTGTGTAAGTCGACTTGTTTTTATTTCATTGTTTTGTCTGTGGAGTCACTGCAGTTCTCTTTTGAACCACTAGAGGGAGCCAGTAGACTTTCACACACGACTCTGACTTATTTAGAGCTGCAGATTTAGACTTCCCTCCAGATAAAAATCCCTCTGTGAAGGTTTATATTTTGGTTTGTCAGGTTATCTTTTATTTAACTTCATCACGTTTACCCTGAAGTTATTCTCAGATTCTACAAATTAAAATTGACATTTGAATGTTTAAATAAAGACAAAAAGAGGCTTTTAACTTACTAACAAAGACAAAGTAAATAATAATAATTACAACAGAATCTATCAGGGCTGAAAATTAATAAACAGAAATTCAATTCTTCTGGACTCAATTTTATTTTTTATATAAAGTTTAATACATTTTCAAGTCAGTTAATTAAATATATAAAATTAAACATTTCATTATAACTGATGCAAACATGTAACTCTTTAATTGACTATTTTTCCCTCTTTGTGTGTGTGTGTGTGTGTGTGTGTGTGTGTGTGTGTGTGTGTGTGTGTGTGTGTGTGTGTGTGTGTGTGTGTGTGTGTGTGTTTTGTTCAGGTGTCAACGCTCCCATCCCCCACCCCTGACAGCAACAGGTGAGTCGTAGTCATGGTTACTGTATCTAGTGTATCAGCATCACAAAACTGGTCGGTCCAGATACCACATCAGTCTGACACACACACACACACACACACACACACACACACACACACACACACACACACACACACACACACACACACACACACACACACACACACACATTTACAGTATGAAATAAGTTTTACTTGGATCTGAAAAACTCTTTTTCTGTCTTTGTGAGGACTTTTGGCCTTAAGGTAAGTATTATGTTAAAATATGAGAAGTAAAAGTATTTATAGTGCAGACAAATAGTGCCTGTGAGTGTTTTACTATGTAAATATGATGTGTTTAAATTACATAAACGCTTCTAAATTCATCTAAAACTTCAAAATCAAAGAGACTTATTGATTAGACATCTCCATTCTTAAAGTTTCAAAGACTTTCAAACGGGACTATAGCAGTTTCATTGGTACAAAATAAAAGCATTGGAGCATCCATGTGATTACAGCAAATCGTAACATCTGTTATATCGTGTTTTTATGACGTCAGACAACATTACAGAAAGGATCCCTAGAGAAATAGACCTACATGCTAAAGAAAAAGATTATTCATTTAAACCAGAAACCGCCTTTAAACAACTCTCTTCAAAGCCACCAGACTCCATTTACAAAATTGTTCATTTTAACCAAACAGGATGCAGGAGTTGCTTGTCAACTGTTGCTTCAATCCTTTGATTTGTGTTTGGTAATGCCACACAAATATTGCAGTGTATCCAGGCTGATAAAAAAAATTGAGGTCATACAGAAGAGAAAACTAACTAATTGAGGCAGCTATAGACAAACAACTATATTCTGCAAAGTAAAATCACTGATTTCCTGAACAGAGTCTGGTGTCTTTGAAGAGAGCAATGTAACAGCTGTTTCTGGATGAAAAATTGTCTTCCTCTATAACAAAGGCCTGTCCAGAGATCCCCACTGTAATGTTGTCACACATTTAGAATAAAGGTCCGAGTCTGTCTGGGACAACAACAAAAACTTTTACTGGATTTTCTTTGATTCGACACAATTTAGCCCATGCAGTTTTAAATGACTAGAATCACCCTTTAATCAAAAAATGCTAAATTAACGATGAGGCCTATGATACAATACAATACAGAACAATATGATACGATACAAACCCCAGACGATAGCTATAATCCCTTGTGATACAATAGATGTGATACAAAAGATACGATATGATCCAATACTACCCCATACAATACGACGTGATATGGTATGAAACAATATGATACGACATGATATGATACGAAATACTATTCGGTGCGATGCGGTAGGACACGACACAATACGATACGAGCCAATTCAATTTGATAGAATACGATACAATACGAGATGATACATCCTGATGCCATGCGATAAGATACGATACAATACAACCCGATACGATAGTTACAAACACTAACATAATGATACGATACTATCAATGTGAAATGATACGTTACAGCCCAAAGTAACATGATGTGGTGCGACCCCATAAGACAGTTTAAACCTCACGATAGGATATGTTACAATATCATATGACCCCATGCGATACTTACAGACCCTTACCATTTGATATGATACGATACATTACAATACACTTTACATGTTTGTATATTTAATGTCTCGTTAACTGTGAACATCCTTTGCCGTCCGAAATGACATGAATGCAGAATTTACATTCTTATGAGTGAGGTCATCTTTAATTTCCAAGACTACAAAAATGGTGGACAATGCATCACTTCCTGCTCACACTGTCAGTCATTTCTCTAAAGCAGCCAAACCTAGTTCAAAAAACATTTTTATCAACACCTAAAAGGAGGCACAGATTTCATCTTTGAAGCATTTTTCTTTTGCATGTAAAGTGTTTTAGAGTAAAATAGTCTTAAAAAGAAACATGTCCAGCTCTGTTAAGTCGTTGCTGCTCACAGGCTGCATGCTACAAACTGTGTGTGAGTCTGCGGCTGAGTGGGGCAGGCCTCAGGCTGCAAGGCAAACAACTGTTACCTACAAATCATCCGTCACTATTGGAAACCGGTTTTTCACCCCCCTCCTACCTCCTTCCCTCCCTCCCTCCCTCTCTCCCTTCCCTCTTCTTCTCCTCTCCCCCACTCCCACCATCCCCTCTGCATGCTCTGGTTTGAAGTGCATGTCCAAGCAGCAGATTTTAAAACTTTTAGAGAAGAAAACATGGCTGCAGACGAAGAGGAGCAGAGAGGAGAGAGAAGAGAGGAGCATGTGTTGTTGAAGCTGGTTGGGAAACAGAGAGAAGGAGCACCATGTGCTCATCATCCCCCCACACTGCCGACAGGTGTTGGCTTCATGTGACTGCCTGCTTGCCTGCCTGTCCGGACAACGCTCCAATGAAGAAAGAGGAGGAGGAGGAGGAGGAGTGTGTAAAGTTTCATCAACAACAACTGTGTCAACTCGCTCGGTGTTGGGAAACCCTCTGGCTCAGATCTCCTCTCTGCGGCTGGGGATGCCTCTCCTCCTCCTCCTCCTCCTCCTCCTCTCCTCTGGATGAATGGATGAATCCACCCTTTTGTTACCAATGGCTCGTTCCTCGGCAACGGCCCCATGGTTACAGTCCAATAAATAACATCACACTCTCTCTTCTGCCTCTCTGGTTTTCAGGCCAGGATGCTAAAAGGAAACTTTTTTTATTACAAATTTCTTTTGTTATGTTGTCAGTTTTTGCATCACAACCACACCGGCAAAAAACAAGCCTTTTAGTTTTCATTTTTTTAAATAACACAAGCTGACTTGTTTAAACTCTGAGAGTATATTTACGTCCTTACAGAAGTAATGTCACATTTTATTGTCATTTCAACCATATAAATTACATAGAGAAACTAAATGTATTTCTCTAGGACCATGATGCTCCAAGGTAGCATTTAAGAATTAAAAGGTAAAAACAGGTTAAATTCAAACGAAACAGTTAAGCAAAAGAAGCAGTTACACTGCAGACTTAGCTAATGAGCACATGGTCCCTAATGACATGAAAAGTTGCAGAGAAGTTATTTGGAGGGAAATTTCACATTTTTATACAACATTCTGAGATAGTATTTGTCCCCAATTGCACCAGGAACATTCTGTACTAATTTGAAAATGGACAATGTATTATTAACTTTCATCATCAACACAAAATCAAACCAGGACAATTACATTTTAGATGAAAAACAACTTTAAAAAGCTGGACAAGGGGCGCCTGTGGTCTGGTGGTTGGTGCGCACGCCCTACAGTATGTGTGGAGGCTGTGGTCCTCCGGGTGGGTGGCCCGGGTTCAGGTCTGACCTGTGGCTCCTTTTCCATATGTTGTTCTCCACTCTCTCTCCCTGGTTGAGTTGCTAAAGTGCTCAAACTCCCCAAATAAGGATTGCATGTGTGAACGCAGCTACTGTATCTGTATCAGCTAACTGTATCAGCTATTGCTAGAACTATAGCTGATATATAAATGGGACACCAATTTTGGTGAGAAAAACTTAGTATCTAAACAAATTGACTTTCTGCAAAAAGAACAGCTTCTTTTTGTAAAACCAAACAATGAGTGATGCATTTTTCAGGTTCACCCTATAGCAACCATTTCATCACAGGTAGCCCAGCCCTAGCTCCTCCCCTTCTTTCAGGTCTATTTTGCTCTCAATGGGACCAAACTTTACTAAATGAACATCATATGGATGCATGATGGCCATTAGAATGATTACAGGTTTAAGGGACCTTCACATTGGCGAGAAACAAAGACTGTGTCCACTTCTTATTCACTCTGATAACTGCCTTCAAAATATGAAACCAAGTGATACAATGTTAGCTAACACAGGACCCTAGGAAGTCAGAATTATCCCTGAAAATGACTCACTTCAAGTAAAAGTAGTAAAAGTAGTTATAGTTTTTATCTTTAAGTGTGTGTGTGTGTGTGTGTGTGTGTGTGTGTGTGTGTGTGTGTGTGTGTGTGTGTGTGTGTGTGTGTGTGTGTGTGTGTGTGTGTGTCCTGGGGATGGGCTGCTTGTATCTGAATGGATTAATTTGAATTGAAAAGTGGACGGTTGAGGTGAAAAGCAATGATTGGATTAGTGATGTAATGCTGTTAGCTGCTTTTCTCTCTCTCTCTCTCTCTCTCTCTCTCTCTCTCTC
This sequence comes from Tautogolabrus adspersus, assembly GCA_020745685.1. Lineage (NCBI taxonomy): Eukaryota > Metazoa > Chordata > Actinopteri > Labriformes > Labridae > Tautogolabrus > Tautogolabrus adspersus. The sequence continues at coordinate 10,251,244 of CM036551.1, read as the reverse complement.
TCTCTCTCTCTCTCTCTCTCTCTCTCTCTCTATCTCGCTCTCGCTCTCGCTCTCTCTCTCTCTCTCTCTCTCTCTCTCTCTCTCTATCTCGCTCTCGCTCTCTCTCTTGGTGTCTGTAATGAAGTGGAGGCTCCTGCAGTCTGTTTCGGCTGGGCCTGTATTTCATATGTCAACAGAACACACAGATCTCTTCATGCTCTGCGTCTCTTTCAGATTCTTGTCTTCACATCAGGAGGTTTGACCCTGCTGCTCTCTGAAAGTGGACACGTAAAATACAGCGACAGAAAAATCCACAACACAGGTGGAAGAACAACTCAGGAGTGCTTGATGCTGACTACACACTGGACCTGCTCACACTTATGTGGGAGACCACAGACATAAGGACAGTGTCAACCGATCTCTAGTTTTTGAACTAATTCCTTTGTGACATCACTTTTCACTTAGGCTGAGGCCATCACTGGATTGATTGCAACAGTCAGGATGTGATTAGCCTAGCTTAGCATAAACACTGGAAATAGAGAAGAAAGCCTAGACTGGCTCTACCAAAGTGAAAAAATACACCCATTAGATTTTCTCTGATAAACTAATGTCTTGTTTGTGTTACTTTGAATTGTGCTTATGTTCAAATACACTTAACTTTCCTTCTGATTTAATTGCTGCAAAGACAGCAAATAAAAGTATTTCCCTGTAATCTTCTCCTAAAAGCAAGCTGAAGGAGGTAAAGAGCCTCCTGCACAAAAGTGAACACACTGTTTGAAGTCATTTAGCCGCTAACCAAAGTCGTGGTAACACCCAGTCCTCCCATCAGCCCCTCCTCCCTCCCTCTCCTTCATCAGCAACAGGCCCAACCAGCCTGGGACAGACAGGGAGGCTCTTCCTGCTCTGCTGCAGCCGCCCGCGGGGGAGGAGGAGGAGGAGGGTGGGGGGAGGAGGGGTGTGATGGGAGGAGAGATGCCTGTGAGCTCCTCGCTCCAGCAGGGGATGATGGGAGGAGGAGGGGTCTGTATCTGGAGATGGAGGAGGGCTGTCAGGAATGTGGGAGAGGAGCTCCACATGCAGCAGGCGAGGAGTCGAGCTGCTCTCACTCGCACTAAATTTAACAATGAAGGTCCAGGAGGTTTAAATTTAGTTTGCAGCTAAAGTTTGCACCGGGAGTTAAAGTCTGACCTGAGAGCAGAACGAGAGCTACTCCTGCGCAGGAGGAGGAGGAGTTATTCATACACTCCTCATCCTATTCTCTGCTGCTCTCCTGCACGTGATGAGTCTGCAGATCAACAAGTGTGTTCAAACTAACGTTGTTCTTATCTTTTTTACTTATTTATGTTGTGTTTACAACAGAAAATATGCAAAAAAATGCTGTTTCCAGTATGTGCATCTCTGTTTACATATGAAAGTCTGGATGCTGATTTTGTTTATTATTTTTATTTCTGAGTACTACTGTGGAGTTCGGGGCCAATGTTCCTACAGGGACAATAAAGTGTAACAAATTGTATCGTATCGTGTTGTATCGTGTCGTGTTGTATCGTATTGTGTAGTTTCTGGCCTCTTATCGTACCCTATCTACAGTAGTTGTATTGCGGTCTTTCTTGTTGTCATATCATATCATACCATTTTGTATTGTATGGTGTAGTATCATAGCGTGTCTTGTTGAATTGTATCTTATCATATCTTATCTTCTCTTTTATTATCTAAACATCTTTTCTCACCTTGTATTTTCTAGTCTTGCCTTGCCAGGTCTGTACTTGTCTTGTATCGTACCGTATCATACCGTAATGTATCTTAACGTATTGTATCAGCTCTCCTTGTGTTGTGTTGTCTTTTATCGTATCCTATTGTATCTCCCCGAATTGTATCGTATTGTATCGCTTCGCCTTGAAAGGTATCGTATCGTATCCTCTTGTCTCTTCTCGTATCATGTGATCTAGCTTTGCCCCGACTCTTCTCATCATCGTACATATCGTATCGTCTTGTATCTGATTGTACAATGTAGCCTTTCATTGCCTCTTCCTGTCTGACCTCTTCTCGTGTCGTCTTGTATTGCTTCGTTTTGGATAGCATTGCCTCAAATCGTATTGTATCACAAAGTCATAATGACACTGAAGCCTCGGGCCTTTATTAAACCATTGCAAATGTAGCGCTGTGATGAAAGATCTTCAATTGTTTAATCAATCGACAGGTTTAAAATGTTATCACAGTTCAGAAAAGACATTAGGATTGGCATGGCATTAGTTTCTTTGTGAAGGTTGGAATGACTTCACCTTGATGTTTTTATGAAGATTTATGGTGGAAAAACTTCCCTTTTGACTTTTTTTTTTAGATTTAAGATGGAATTACTTTTCTTTTGAATTGTTTTTTTTTTTTTACAAGATTTCACAATGTAATTTCAATGGTTTTAAATTATTTCAAAGTTTTAAGACAGCAATATATTACTTTAGACTTTATTAGAGGGTTTAAGATGGAATAAGTACTTTTGATGTTATTTTAAGGATGAAATATCTTTACATTTACAGTGTTTTGGTGGAATAATATCACTTTTTAACTTCACTGTTGATAATTATTACTATAATGATAACTAAGGATTTTTGGAGACAGGTAGCCAATAAATTCAAACTTTTATTCAACTTAAAAACTTTTTCCCTGATTTTGATAAAGGTTCAATTTCCATTAGCCCTTATTTGAGTAAGATATATTTTACATTTGTAACTCAATCACCTTCCTGGAAACAGAAGCAGCTTCTTCCATCCCCCTAAAGCTGACGGTTGGCATCCTCACTTCACTCCAAAGCCCGCGATATCTCAGTCTATTCCTGCGTCTAAACTTCCAAGTCTCGCGATAGCTGATGTAGCTGCCTCCACAGTGTTACTGCGAGCAGGGAAGCGAGCAGCGCGGATGGTTTCTTATCTTTTAGTACCTTAAACTCTACGTCATCGATAAAACAAACGCTTTTTTCTTGTTTATTTTTATTTTTATTCAACGACATTAAAGAAGAGTGAGTAAATGAGGCGACTCGACTTAAAGAGATGAGTTTAAATTCAGGATAAATCAACTTTAAAGTGATATTTTATTTCGAAGTGAGGGTAAAACATGCGTAAAGTTGTATTTTTTAGTTTACAAGAGGTACAATTTCTGCAGAGATTGTTGAATAAAGTTGCGACAGCTAAATGAAAGTGCTGATTTAATTATGTTTTGCTTTATTTAGGAGAAAATGGGATTATTTCCTCCTCCATCACGGCTGCAGGCGCAGGAGTAATCCAGCAACGTGCATCTGAGTGTGCGTAAAGAGAGAGATGCTTGGTGGCCACGTCCCCTTGGAGACTGGAGAGACAACACGTGATGAGCTTTACTTATCAGGTTTAGAGGGAGAGAGACACCGAGAGAGAGAGAGACAGCGAGAGAGAGAGGGCAGAGTTTGTAGCCCAGAGAGGAATTAAAACTAAACACAACTTAATTTCAACATTTTCCTCTCGACGAGTTCTGTCCTCGAGTTATTCTTTTTTTTTTTCCTCCGGGAGAGGAGAGAGGAAGAGAAGCAGAAGAGGAGGAGGAGGTTGAGGAGGGAGGGGAGGAGGAGGAGGAGGGGAGCTGGAGTAAAGTTTGTCCAAGTTTGCACATCCCTTCGGAAACGCCATTTTGATTCCTCTCCTCTCCGGAGCGAGTTTGCAGCCTCTCTCTCCCTTCTTTTTTTTTTCTTCATCCCCCTTTTTTCATCCACCATCCCCGCCGTTCATCACCATCATCATCATCGCCCCCACCACCATCATCATCCTCGCCACGATGTCTCGGCGCAAGCAGCCCAACCCCAACAAAGTCAAGCGTAAGTCTGCGTTTTTAACCTCTCCATCGCTCTATTTTGGTGCTTTTCTGGCTCTGTGCGCGCTGTGTGATCGATGTTTGGTGTGTTTGTCGCTATTGGGGGAAAGTTTAGACTTGTTGACGCTGTTTAAATAAAGTTTGAGCTGAGATGTGGGGACGGCGAGGGAGGGATACTAGTTTTTTTTCTCTCCTCTCCGTGTTGCTTCCTAGTTTGATGCGCATCCAAGCGGTGGAATTCAACCCCAGGTCTCTTCCTCATTCACCCAACTGCAGCTAATTATCACCAACTTCTTGTTTTGTCGACTTTTGGTGCAACTTTATCCCCTGTATGCACGTTTGGGGCTGTTATGTGGCTGTTCTGCCCCACGGGGAGGGTGGCAGGAGGGGGGTTCAAAGTCTGCTCGCCGCCCGAGTTGAGCATCCATATCTCGGGTGCACTTTGGTCGGAGCCTCGCTGCTAGTGGCCATGTGTAAAGCTATCAGACACCACTCAGAAGCTAGCAGCAGTTAGCACCGCGGCTTCCTGTGTGTGCCTCAAAGTAAAACCACCTGTTGATTATCTTAGGAAAGGAAAGATGAGCATGGTGAAATGGGAGCTTACACTTTTTTTTGTGTGATATATTCAATGTGTTATTAACGGAATATGTTTTACATGTTAATGTGATCGATTGTTTGAACTGTTGCTTGATAAGGTTGGTGTTTTTATGATGTTGGTTTTGCTGGAAGATACAAGTAGGCCTAGCCTATTTTCCCAGTTATAGTTTTTGGCAGAATCCATTAACCGGTAGCAGATGTAAAAAAAAAACAAAAAAAACGGCGTTCTTTCAAAGTATTTGTTGTTGGCTGTAAGAAGTCATGTGTCTGGTCCAATAGCCTACCCCTTCAAATGTCAAATCATCATCGTTTTAAGGTGAAATGTAAATTTCACATTTAGGCTATTGTAAATCATATCACAAGTTAGATGTATATAAATAAAGGAGAGTGATGTGATTTCCCCCTGTATTGTGTGGTTACAGATTAAGTTCTGTGGGATGTTTCGCCATGATGCAAGTCTGACCTCTGTTTTTGTTGAGGGCCAAGACAAGTAGCCTATTTATGTAGGCCTATGATCTGGCGTTTCTATTTGTGATTTTCATGTTGTCTCATTGTATTACAGTTAGTAACTTAGTGACCTGGGTGCATTATTTTTGATTAAGCTCGTTCCGGGTACTTCTTGTTGTTTTGTAGCTTTTGTATAGCCTATTAAAAGGCCAATCTATTGGATAAATGATATCACCCTTAAAATGATTAATAACCTGCCTAAAGTAAATATAATAAGTATAAGGCTGTAGAATTAGTCAATTTAAATCAAAAGGAGCAAATAAACTGTGACTAATAGGCCTTTATGTTATATCTGTCCTAAAATGTATTAATTGTGCTAGAATGTAAGTTTTATTTTGAAGGGGCGGTCGGCATTCTCTCGATAGCATTCTGGCTAACAACGGCTAGCTCGACGCTGCTGCTGTGACCTTGCCCAGACATATTTAGCCACAAACCGACCCCTGTTCATGAATAAAGTGCATCAACACGGCACCGAGGCGTCCAGCCCCACTAGTTCGCTTGGCGTTTATCACTTTCTGCGGCTGTTTTGCGACTTTTCGCTTCGTTTCGGAGACTTTTCTCCCCGTCTCCGGTTACGCGCAGCCCCGCAGCAGCAGCAGCAGCAGCATCGACGTGACGCCTGTTGCATCCACCACCTCCTCCTCTTTCCTCCCCCACCTCCTTCGTCTCTCTTTTCTCTCTTTCGACATCATCCACCGCTCTAACTTCCATTTTAAACCTTTACTTGCTGCTGATTCTTACACCTGAGGCTGTCTTCGACCTCAAGGCGTCGACTTTGAGAACTTTTTAGCAGCTAAATTAGCTGTTGCTCTCGTCGTCGAAGTTTTTCCCCCCGTGTTGGTACACGGCGGAGGATGCTGTTGGATATAAAAAATGTAGTTTAACTGTGTGAAGGAGGGTTTGTTATCAGGTGTGCCGGTCAATGATTGATGGACGGGGTTTGGTTTGGCTTTGTGAGAGGAGATGATGAGTTGTGTCTCAGGGTTGAACTGGTTAGATAATGGTTGCTAGGGATTTTCTCTCTCTCTCCCAGTGTTCGCCCTCTCTCTCTCTACCTCTCCACCTCCCTGCTATGGAACTTTAATTCGACTAACTCCTTTTTTTATTTCCCATTTTTTGCATTTTCAGTATTAATTAATGATTTTATAGTAACTTAGTGGCGTCTTTTCAGCCCGACAGTACCCACTTGCAGGTTTTTAAAAGCAGTCTAATGTAAAATTTAGCACACTTTTGGGTCAGTTACACTTATTAGGCCTACGTTCACCCTGTATTATTACAAGGCATCATTGTGGTGTGATAAAAATATAGGCTAATGAAACACAAATCATATGAACAAGCCTTCTATCACATATAGCCTAGCCTACAGGTGCTGTGTGAGAACAAATCATGTTTAAAGGTTGAAGTTTTTCTGATTTATAGCATACTGGCAAGTAGTGATTCCAACATGATTACACTTGGTTTTCATGGTGCGTTCCATTGACCTTAGGAGTAGGATGTAGAAGCTGGTCATGAAGTCACACACAAAATGGCCCCATTCCAGTTATGAATTGGTAACAAGTTGGAAAAGCAACATGGAGAAGGCTACCTTTGTTTTGTTAGCGATAAAAACACACTACGTGATAGTTTGCGCTCAAAACCAACATGTCAACAGATATAACTTCATATCAGTGTGATTGATTTTATTAAACAAAAACTAGACTACGTTGCTAATAAACACTATATCGTACAGCTTATACTTCTGTTGATAAGCATAAGCCATGTTGGATTTTGAGCTTGGGTTACTGAAGTTCCGAGTCAGAGTTCCGACTTGAAGGGGCGTTCCTGATGTCGTATCCGACTGGCTTCTCCAATTTGAACTTACATAAAAAAATTGCACATATTGCTAGCATACAATATTAAGAAACACTAGCGCCAAGACTTAAGGATCCAAAACACCAACCTGATTGAATATCGTAAAATGTTGTTCTAGTGAATTTTAACCTTGAATCGTGATTCGGATCGTGTTGTACCGCTAGCACTATGCAGTGCATTTCAGGAACTTCACTGCCACTTTACCCCTCTAATGGCAGAATTTCATACTCCTGATGTAGTATATTTATGTTTCACTGTATGTATAGCGTGTTATGGTAAAACCTAACAATGTGTATTCAACAGATATTATGCTATTATATTTATAAAGGGCTTTTCTTACATTCAGCACTGAGCTTTTTTCTGTTTTTCTTTTTCCTTTTAGTTTTTTGCTTTTAATTACATTTCTCTCTCTTATAGTGTGTATGTTTGTTTACTGTGTATTTACAGAGACACTTCGGTGAGGCCTTTTTTAAAATAACGTCAGTGTTAACATAGTAGGCTGCCTCTGCTGTAACTTTCAAACCATGTTTACCAAGTTTTTCTATTATGTTATAAAAGTACATTTATTTGCATAATGGCAACTAAATGATGACCTTGTGGTACCTGCATCCTGTTCAATAGTATACAGTGATTTGTTGAGTTTCTACTCAAATGACAGTTAATTGTTGCTTTAACCAATTAACTTTGATTGCTTTATTGTGTTTATGGCTCCAAACATCAGATTTATTGTGACTTAAATGTGTTTTATAAAACTCAAAGAAACTTGAAACATGTTGGTGGCTTCCTGTAGTGACTTACGGTGAATTTTAACACATTTTTAAAAATAAAGGATGCGCCAAAACTCTCCAATTTGAATCTTGAGAAACTCTGAAGTATGTCAAACTAGTATCAGGATTGTGTTTTTCAGCTCCTTCGAGCTCTCATAGTATTCCTAATATTGATTTTATATCGGCTTCATTCGAAGCTGTGTTTGTAGTTCTTCCAGAGACTGTTTTATTGCTTTTTGATAAATGTACGACTATTACTAATCCTATGGCAGCCATGCAGCATCCCTTGGTAACTTTTATTGCATCTTTTTTTGTTTTGAAGGGAGTTGGCATGCATTTAGTCTTTTTTTGGTGCATTTTCCACATAAGTTTGTGGCTAAATCATTCAGCTTCTGCAAACTGTTGGATCATCTTAAGTGTCAGCTTGGCTAAGATGTTAAACCGTGTATTCCTGTAGCGTTTGGTCCTCTCCTCCTATGAGAGGAGGAGCAGAAGCAGGAGGAGGAAGAGGAGGAGGAGAGATCCGGATGAGCAGTTAGCATTCCATTACGAAATTCAACACTGAGGCCGAGCTGGGCCCTCGGCGACAGGCGCAGATCTCTCTCTCTCTCTCTCTCTTGCTCTCACAGATCGGCACTTTTTGCTGAGGGGGGAATTTTAACTCGTCCTTCCACTCCTTGACTCCTCAACTCCTGGAGGAGCAGCAGGTTTTTTTTTTAAAAAGAAAAGAGATGAACAAGAGGGGAGGAAGAGAGGGGAAGGGTAGTAATCAAAACATCAAAGTGGATGATTGGTGCTAAAAAAAAGTCCTTTCTCAGTTTCTGTCCGTCTGTCGTTGCAACAGGAAAAGATGCTTTGCGTGTCAGCGTGCATCTGTGTGTATGTGTGCAAGAATGTGACCGTCTTTATTCCATTTAACCCACAGATTTCCAGTTTGCATCACTGGTTTTGTCTACACATTGACAAAGAAAGCATCCAGTTATGGTTCCATCAAAGCTCTATTTCTTCTTCTTCTTCCTCTTTTTCTTCTTCTGTGGTGTTGGACATTTAAAATGCTGACGGTCGATGATGTAGCCGATGATGTGTCTCACTCACACACACATGCACATCCAAACACACACACACACACACACACAGCAGATACACACAAAGAGTTTCTTGTGCGATGGGGCATCCTCCATTGTGAGTGCTTTTTGTGGGAACTGAAGACGCGCACGCACACACACACACACACACACACACACACACACACACACAGCCTGCAGTAATAGTCATGTAAAGACATGATGCAGTATGACGAAGGAGCGAGGGATGATGTTTTTGTGTTTTTGACTTTGGTACAGGTGATACAAAGAGGAGGAGGAGAACTAATCAGAATAAGATTAAGAAGTCACATTGAGTTATAATTCTGTTCATATTGAAACACCATCATTTGTAGGTTTTAGGTGAAGTCAGTTTGAATTACAATAAGATAAATACATTAGTTCAAAATTACATAATTGATTAAAAACATGTCTTTTTAAATTTAAAATAAAGTCATCATCAAAATCTGAGATAAAAATGTATTGAATTGTAAACATCACATCAAATAATCAGTAGTATTCATCGGTATCTGATCCAGTATAACTATTGTGACGATCGCTAATGTCTGATTCCAACAGTGTGTGTGTTTGTGATAATGGGGGGTTTCAGTGGGACATGTGTGTCCACGGGGACTTGAGTGGAGTAGCTAATTAAAAGCTCTCATCCTCCCTGTGAGACTGTTGTTGTCTCCACATTAACCTCCATTTAACACACACACACACACGCACACACACACAAACACCCGCCCTCTCCATTGATTCCCACAGTTTCACTCAAATGACGAGCTCTATCAGTCGTCGACTTCAGACAAACGTGACGATGACGACCCTCCTCTCATTGTCTCTGAGAGCTTGAAACGTCTCTTCTTTTAACCCTTTTGTTCGTCAGTGCCTGCTCTCTGTCTTTTTGTGATGTAATTTAGTGTAGTGTCTTTTAGTCTTCTCTATCCCTAAAATCCCTTCAACCTGAAGTGATCTGCAAGTTAAACAAAAACAAAAAAAGCTGAAGTGTTGACGAAAGTATTTAAACATTAAAAGCAGAGAGTTGATTCATTCAAAAAGACTTCAGAAGAAGTGGTGCTGTGACGTTGTAAGTCTCTCTGAAACACCCATGCCTACCCTTCTGTTTTTCAATGTGCTTTCTCTTTTCTTTAGTTGATTTCTTTTGCATATGGCGGGAAAGATAAGACAAGATATATCATAGTCAAATTGTCTTGTATCGTATCCGATCGTATCAAATCTTTTCCTACCCTTTCGTATCCTATCGTATTGAATTGAGTCCATCGCATCATATTGTTTCTTCTCGTCCCCAGAGCAACTTAAATAATAAAATAGCTGATATCAGAAAATACTCACAATTCAGGTGTCAGTTTAAGATTTAAAAAGGTCTGTTTAGTGCATCGTTTAAAATTTGGAGCAACAATGTGACTAGTAGTAAATGTATGGTGCAAAGTGAGTTCAAAGTTGTATTTTCAGTATATTTTGGGTGCATTTTGCTGCTCCATTGAAGCTTTGTTTCCCTGTGTCGTCTCAGGATGCTAACACGCGTCCCCTCCTTTTTCTCTCTAAAACTTCGAGCGACTTCCTCCTAGTTGAATTTAACCTCACTGATGCTGCAGCCGTGTAAGATTTCAAACCAGGAAGTCTGCAGAATAAAACAGGAGGGTTGGGAAAAGAGCACGTGTGGATGATCAGAAAGTGAACAGGTTGCCGCTCGCGCTTTCTTGGCACAGTGTCCTGCTCCCATCGGAGCCAATCAGTGTGCTCGGTGGATCACCCCAGGGTGACATGTCGGCGTGTTTGTGCAGCAATGAAGGCTGCTGAGGTGAAACTCCCCATCAGAGGAGCTGATGTTTCCTCCTCTCTCCCTCTTTTTCTCCTCCTCTCCCTCTCTCAGCACCAGACCCTATTTATAGAGCCGCCTGTTTTAGATAAGATTATGTTCCATCCCCCGACCGAGGGAGCGAGCGAGCGACCCACAGGTTAAAGAGAGAGAGGAGTTTGGGTCAGAGAGCTGACTTCAGAAACACATAGGGTCTGTTATAAATCCATCATTGAACATCTTGTTAGGGAGAAACTTTTCATACGAGGCAAAAAGTGACTGACTTCAAATACTGATGACAGAGGATGCGTCTTCAGTGAGATGTTTTGAAGGTGTGAATTATCAGGGTGGAGTCTCGGTGTGTGTGTGTGGGGGGGGTCCGTGCCAGTGAGGATGCAGACGGGGAGGTGTGGAGGAGGGGGAGGATGATGAAGGGTGGGGGAGGGGAGGGAGTTAAAACTGCTACACCTCCGCCTGGACCAAATGGCTCATCACACACCCCCACACTTATTCACTCTGTTTCTGGATTTGACTAAAAAGTCAATCACAAATGCTCAGAGAGGAACTAAATGTTTGCATCAAAACCTAAACTTAGACTTCAAATTCAAAATGTATGAGATATTTGAGATGTTTTTAATCCTCACAATCTTTACTCTCACATCGTACGTCTGCTTTGCTTTTTTTTTTAATGACCAGAAACTGAAGTTTTTATCACGGCAGCTCCTGTTGTAAAGACTTGTTTGTAACTTCAGGTTGATCTAAAAAATATTCTTATAAACTCCTTAAATATGAATTTGAAGATCATTTAACTTCTTAAACAATAACATCTGTTAATCAATAGAGTAAATGATCGTTTGATTAGAGCTCTAACGTGAACACAGAGTCCTAACGGAGAGACGGACGAGGATGAGAGTAATCTGAGACCAGGGATGAATAGTTCTAAAGTAGGACACACACACACACACACACACACACACACACACACACAAACCACCACCTCCTTTATATAGCAGTGGATACTCTAAAGTTAGAGGGAGTAAATATTGCGATGTGTTCACATCACTGCAGTCAGATGGTTTATATGAAGAAGGCTGTCTCATTGACAGCGTTCATTTATGAATGAATTAATAATGAATTGATTTAATCAATCAGTGAACTTATTCTTTGACAGAATGATAATCAAAAGCTTTCAAAACTGAATATCTTCTTATTTTTCACACTTCTCCTGCAGCATACTCTGCTTATCAACATGGAAGTAAAAAGCAGTTTTCCCTATTTGGTGATACATTGGGTTTCTTAAAATTGACCAAATTCTCAATGGAGTTTTGTACTGCAGGCAGAAAAGTTTTCTCCGTGATGATTTAACTACTTCAGTGGATATTTTATCATTCCTGCATTGCTTTTAGAGTTGAATTTAAGAAACTGTTAAAAGTTTAAATGTATTGCACAAAAAAGGAAAAAGTCAACGTTTAATATAGTGTGTGTGCTTTTACGCTCAAATTGTCTCCAACAGCCTGAATCAGTGTTTCAGTTGTAGTTCTGTTCTTACGGCCTTGACCTGACTTCTGAGTTTGAACATTTACATAACGCTGCCTGTTTGGAGCCGATAAGCTCAATGACAATCCGATTTTTCAGTTTGGGATTGTAATAGTTTGAATTATTGAAGTTTTCCTGCAGCAGAGGATGAAAAACATCTCTTGATACTTTAGTAAGTCAGTCCGTGTGATAATAAAGACTTCACATGGACCAGAGAGAGCGAGAGAGAAGCTATTGTTTCTGCACTTCCTGCATCTCCATCTCCTCCTCCTCCTCCTGTTGAGCGTCTGCTTCATGTCTGCTCCCCCCCTCAGCGTCCTTCATATATTTCCTCCTCCTCTCTCAACAGTTATCACTTTCTGTAAGCTAACTAGAGAGGTAAGTTTAGCTTAGCACAAAGAAAGGAAACGAATGGCAAAAGCTAGCCAGCCTCTGAAACAAGATAAAACTTTTTAATGACTGATCTGAGGAGGTGGATTTTGTCAAAGGCTAATCAGAGAAACACGATGTGCTTTTGTAACCATGTTCAACTGTTAGCCTCCTCTCACCAAAAAACAAAAGAAAAAAATCCAGTCTTTTTGTTTTTTAGGAGGATAAGACGTCTCCTATTGAAAACAATCCAAGCTAACTTTAGCAGCAGCTCTGCTCCCAGCCTCCTTCTCAGATAGAGGAGGCTGGGAGGATGTTCTGTGTCTGCTAAAAACCAGGAAAATACTGATCTTTACGCGTTTGCTTTCTTAGATGTTTTGAATGTTGTTGTTTTTTAACACAAGTCAGACTGATTTAGAGAGTGAGAGGCCTCTGTGGATAATTTGGCTTCTACAAAAAAATAAGCTTAGCTAACTTTAGCAGCAGCTTGGCTCAGGTCGTGGATGGCCATTGAATGCAGCTGTGGAAAACAGTGTAGCAGAAGTTGTAGAACTGTGGAACTTTTCTGTTAATATAAAACCAGCTGCAGGTTTGTTAACATAAAATCTTTCTGGTAGCATCCTCCTCCTCCACATCCTCCTCCTTTCACCTTTGATCTATTGCCCCTCCCCTTTAAGATGCCCTCTCTCTTTCCTCCCCCCACTCACTCGTCCCTCCATCCCTGCGTTGCGAAATTCTTTCACAGTCGAGCCGCTGGGACTTTGGACTTGCAGTAAATACGGCTTTATTTGCTGCAGGCTGCGAACAGGGTGAAGGTGGCCCTGAGTATAACACACACACACAAAAACGCATGCATGCACGCACACACACACTCCCATGCGGTGGTAGTTAGCTCCACAAGCTGCTTATCAGCAAGACAGTCTCACCACACCCACCCACCCTCTCTCACACACACACACACACACACACACACACACACACACACACACACACACACTGAGCTGCTGGCATCCCATACAACAGGTCTGGCATACATATGACTGTTAAACATTTCTCCTTCATTCCTCCACTCTTCCTCGTCCTCCATCACTCTCTCTCTCTCTCTCTACATCAGCTCCAACAGGTTTTGAGGAGTTTTATTACAGCAGGAAAAACTGCTAAAGTTTTTTTACACAAATTTGTATCTTCAAAAGTTTGATGCGTTTCCAATTAGCAATCAGTCAAGATTCCTCACGTAGTTTTTGTCAAGATGCTCTTTACTCAAGGTTAATATTATTCCTTTTTCTGCACACATTACACAGTCTTCATCAGCATGTTTGTGAATGTTGTTTTTGATGTTCCAAAACGGCCTTTTTAAAAAAAAAAACAGACCATGTGGTGTTTTTTTTATGAATCATTTTGAAAAAGTTCCTGACTACTGATAGTAAAGTCCAATAGTCTTAAAGCAATGGTTGTAAAGAAATCCACTTGAATTGCAAAAGTCACTTTTTATGTTGGAAAATCAAAGGTTCCAGAAAAGTTCCACTTGTGGAACTGGAAAAAGTTTGTAACAGAAACCAGGAACCTCTGCAGGAACCTTGTGTATTTCCATTGCGCCAGAGTCTACATTAAGTGTTGGGTCTTCTTTAAGTGTAGG